>JAWWEV010000083.1:83332578-83342587 GCA_035583235.1 Hafferia zeledoni | reverse complement strand
AATAGAGGGGGTAGAATACACAGCCTTGATCACCCCCACACAGTGCCAACTGGTCCCACCTGCTAAACTAGGATAGTGCTTAACTTTGTTTTGCTGTTATAAGTGCAGCAAAGTAAAGCTTGAAACAGGAGAACAAGAGAATTAATCTGAATTCAATTCATTTGTTTGGTTTATATCTTCTGTATAGGGCAGGTTTACATGGAGGCAGAAAACAAATCATTCTGTTTTTTTTTCCAAGTGTAATGCTAATTTATTTGAAGCTATTTAATAGAAATGTAACTTCTTTTTTCCCTAATTAAGGGCTTGAACATGCTATACCTCTGTCTACAGCAAAATGAGTTCAACGGTCTGAACACTGACTGCAAGTAGACAGACTACTTTGTCTGTCAGGACAAGTATCTATAAAGCAAGTGGGAATATCCATAAAGTAAGTGCAAATAGCTACAAATGAAAACGTCATGAAAACTAACAACAGCTATTGATTTAAGAGGTTGCATAGAATTTTTTTATTTTATTTTCCTTCTACGGAAACTACACAAACTCCTATACTTACAGAAAATTAAAATACTCCTTCAGTAGTGATATCCCATACTAATTTACTACTTTTTAGGATACCCCATACTAATTTTTATTCCTTGCTTTATGAGGAGACAGCTTCCTTTAAGGTATGATTGAAGATGATTGAGGAATTTTTGATGTTATTGTTGTTGTTGTTTAAAGAAACAAGACTTTTTTAAAATCTCACTATGTTTTCAAAGTCAAAAGTGGATTCCTTCTCTTGCAGATTTGAAAAAATAAAGGGCAAAGTTGTCAAGAAAAACCAACCCACATCAGAACGAGGATATCCCAGTTCAAAGACACTTCACACAATTTCTGCAGTACTTCCCAGTGTGAGTCAAGTCAGATAAGCTTTCACATTTTAACACAAAGCTTCCCAAGACAAGAAAAGCATCCACTAGCACACTCTACAGCAGTCCTTTCAAACCTGGAACAAGCCCATCTAAAGAAGGAATCTACCACTTTAATGTGACAAGCACTGCTAATGGAGGCTTTTTCTGCTCTACAGCTTCTTGGTTCTTCTTGCTACAAAGTCTATTTTAAGTATTATAATTTAAATTAAATATGCAGAGACTAATCTTGCTTTGTCTCAAACACCTTCTGAGATCCTACAGGATTGGCCCAGAACTTTCTCAGATAACAGAAGACAAACCACAAGTTGTGGGGAAATACCATAGTTTGTCCCCATCAAAGAAGGCAGACTAAACACATGCATGAGGAGTACAACAGAAGTCTAACATTTCAGTTTAAAGAGGTGTACATTTTTAAAGCAAATCCACAAGTTATTTATATGGATAGATTTTTCTCAAAGTAATGTGATCTGGGAACCAGGGGATTTTACTTAAGAGAATCTGTGTTCCACATTCTCAGGAAAGAAAATTTAAATAATCCTAAAAAGCTGAAAAAGGGATTCTTATCACAGCCTTTGCAGCTATTTCACGTTTCCCTCAAACTGAAAGCTTGAGAGCTGAACTAGATATCACCAATCACATCTGGACGCAGGCCACAGTAAGTACTGTGTGCACTGTCTTAACTAGAACTCAAATTATGCTATTAAAAAAAAGCCTAGCCCTTAAAAAATATCCCCCCAAGCTCTGGCATTCCTTTTCACGTTTTTTCAATTTGTGTGATGTCAGTTTACATCTAATAAACATGTTGTTTATTATCTTCATTTAAGTCAGGACTTTTACCAAGTTACAGCAAGAGTCCTAGGAAGCATATCATGGTTACCTATCCATAATGCATGCAGGATGCCTGTGTAGCACCATTAAATCCATTAATCATAATCTTTTTGGTCCCAATTATGCTAAGAAGATATTTGATAAAGCAATTTCAAATCACCTCTCTCTCTCCTGTTACCATCAGTGCAAAGAAGGCAAAACCACAGCGCTTCCGACAAATTCTCAAGGCACCTCTTTTGTTCCCTTTAAATTAAATCCGAATTGGCTGCACGTTTTACTGAACTGCTAATGCTCTCCATATGTTCCCTCTCTCAAACTGAAAATGTTTTCTATTAGGAATGCCTAACTCTGAACATAAAACTGTAAAATGTCCTTCAAACAACCCAAAGTTCCACTCTTTCACCGGAACGTATCACTACTTGTCCAAATGAAGAGCTCACAGTTCCACAATTACGCTTCCTTTAGGAAAGTTTTCTAATAAGACTCCTTTCCTTACTATGTTTAGAAACTGCCTGACCAAAAGAAAGCTGTTTATTTTAAAATACATAGGTCATTCCTTTAAAAAAACAAAACAAAACAAAACAAACAAACAAACAAACAAAATCATCAAAGTTTTAAAGCATGAACTAGAGAAACTTCACACTGTCCATGGCCATGAAAAGCCTAGTCTGGTGCTCAGCCCATGGCAAAAGCACATATGCCAGACAGATGAAACATGGTAAGGATATTTGCAGGGAGAAGTATCTCGTGTGGGACAGTACCAATAACATGGGCTGTAGGCACAAGCTTAACTCTGCTCTCAGAGAATGAAATGCAATGTGGTTTCACATTTCCTTAACCATAATACCACTGGCTTTTCTACGCTTCAGTGCTCTACTCGTAAGAGGACAAACCATGTTTTCTTCCACCTTCAGTTCACGTATCTTAACTTCTCTGCAACAAAGGCCCAGGTGCAGTCACAGACTCAAGACAGGGATTTTTCTTCATGAAAGCACCATGGTTCCACTGGGGAGGAACCTGTCCCTTCACGTGCCTGAGGTGCAAGTCCTGGCAGAAGGTTCAAGAGATGCATAAATAGTTGCAGGGCGTAATCATATCTGCTATAATACATGCAACAAGTCCACATAATGGATAGCAGAAGGGAAAACGGAGCAAGGAAAAAAGGACTAGCTGCATAGTTCAGCTATTAGAGGACATAAAAACAGCTGGCTTCTACTAGCCCCCTAGCTACAAACTAGATTACAGCTTTTCCCTCAGGTACCCCAGAACAATACAGGCTCAAGCAGATATTTATGGTTACATTTCATAACTGATATAAGGAGTGAAGGGATATCAAGAAGATAATCTCAAGGGCTTTGTGGAAAGGCTGGGTTATTGGTGCTAACACTGCTGGTTAATGCAGATGCCCTAATAACAGGGGCTAGAAACAGGCACTGTGCAGCACAGCAACCTCTGTGTCACAGACTTGGGAATAACCTGCTGCTGAACATCTGTGGATGGATGGGGAAGGGTGGGCATGATACAGATCACTTAAGCACTGTGCTCTGGTAGCTCTGCAAATGCTCATAGGCAAAAGCCAATAGAACAGGATTATCAAATGGTTGTAACAACCAATAGGGAAGCTATATTATACATTTAGGAAGGCTGTTGTTGTAATATACTTACACACTGTTTAGAGCCCTTGCTGGATCAAGCTATGAATGTAATATACACAATATCTATGAAAATTAATCTATTGATAGATAAAAGAAAGGCTTTACATAAATACAGGAAGGACTATAATCATACAGAAAATGTAACTTTATAATGCAAAAACATTTTAAATAACTGACTGGGGAGGACTATTTGGGGGGTGGGTGTTGGTTTTTTTGGTTTGTTTGGCTCAGGCTTTTTGGGGTTTCTTTAGTAACAAACTGACACAAAGAGGTAGTAAAACTTAAAATAATGCTTGCAACATTTGCTGACCTTCCAAGCTACAGTACTCCAAGTAATCCCAGGTCAATACATGTACTCAGAATCACATCAACTTTTGTTATTTGCATTCTTCTTGTATTACATTGTATTAACAATTGAGGCTTATGTCAAACTTTTTTTGGCAGAATCATTCCAAGTCATTGTCATGGAACCCTGTCCAAACATGATTCCCTGTAATGATTGCAGTGCTCCTGATTCAACATCACAGGCATAAGCATCTCAGAAGAGGACGTGTGTCTCTCTTGAGCTAAATACTGCATCCAGTTACACAAGAGCAAACAATGCCTTTTCTCTCATAAATCACCTCACATTTTGAGAAAAAACTACCAGGAAGCAATGAAGAGATAAATGAAGCAACAGCTGCAAACAGAGCTGTCCAAGCAAGGATCTAATGGCTAAGCCAAGTTATCGTGCAGGAAAAGTGGAGCTTGTAAAGATCTTTAAAGTTTCACTATCAAAATGCTGCTCTAAAACCTGACATTTAGTTTCGGGGGCTAAAGCTTTTGACACCTTGTTGGTGTTCACTCTGTATAGCTACGTTTTCACATTAAACTTTATCGAGGCTTCAGCTAAGACCTGTAATTGTTAGATATATACAAACTAAAATTATGTTAAGACACAACTAAATACCAAGTCATAGGGCTGCCAAAAATACCAAAAAGACTTTTCCCACAGGGGTATTAACTCGTAATAAATGAGATTTGAATAAAAGGTCAAATTTGAAAGATTGTGGGAAAAAAACCCCGCAGCTGGCACTACGTGATTTAAGGATGTGCTCATGGTCCAGGCAGCCAACTGCATCCTGGGCTGCATCGAAAAAGGAGTGGCCAGCAGGTCAAGGGAGGCAACTTTCCCCCTCTGCTCTGCCCTTGTGAGACCAGACCCTACCTGGAGTGCTGCATCCAGCTCTGAAGTCCTCAGCACAAGAAAGAAGTGGACCTGTTAGAGCAGGTCTAGAGGGCAATAAAGATGCTTCAGCCCTCTGATCATCTCTCCTGTGGAGACAGTCTGTGAGACCTGGGGCTCTTCAGCCAGAAGAGAAGGTTTTTGGGAAGACCTCAAAGCCGCCTTCCACTACTTAAAGGGAACTTAGAGAAAAAAAGAGCAACTTTTTATATGGCCAGACAGTGATAGGACAAGGGGCAATGGTTTTAAAATGAAAGAGGGTAGATTTACATTAGATGTTAGGAAGAAATTCTTTACTGTGAGGGTGGTGAGGCATTGGAACACGTTGTCCAGAGAACCTGCAGATGCCCCATCCTGGCAGGGTGTTGGAATTAGATGATTTTAAGGTCCCTTCCAACTCTACCCATTCTATGATTCCTCTGCTAAGGTCTTAGAATATCAACAAGTACAAAAATACATCTACAATTTTTAATTAGTTATGTTCCCTGAATAAAACTGATTTCAGTAATACTCTTTTAATATAAAAAAAACATACTGAAGTTTGTATTAAACACACTTAAATTTCTTGCCTATTAATTAGTCCTGATGATTTCATCAAGATGAAGCTAAAATGGGAAAAAAAGTAAAGTGGTATTTACAAGAAAATCTGTTCCTCCACGCTGAAAGTCCTTAGTGTGAACATAAGACAAGTACTCAAACTAAGAGAAAAAAAAAGAGTATTAATTCATTAAATTGAGTGAGATGTTTAAGAGTGACTGGTATGCAACAGGATAGAAAATACCACCAACTTCTGCACTCAAGTTATTAAGCATTATTCCTTCCCTGTCCTGCTTAAAGCAACAACAACAAAAAAAAAAGACTCACCCCACCTGACATGGGACTTGCTAAGTCTTCCCAGGGCTCAGAAAACATTGGCCTGTAGTCAATACATGCTTTAACACTAAAGTCCAATTAATTCCTCTGAGATCTGAAGTCACTAATGATGGAAAACTTTATCTGGACATCTGAACACAAACATTTTTATATTTCCCACAATTTAAAAATACAATAAGTTAGGAAGAAGGAAAAAAATATTGGTCCAACTCCCAAATGGAGAGTTTATGGCAGGAAAACTATTTCTTTACACCTCTCAGCTCTTAAGAGCACAATCAAACCCTGAATGTAAACATGACAGGAGGCTGTGCAGAAAGGTCCCTACATAACAAACCACATCTTCTAAGAAAGCAGCCCTAGCTGTCTGTTGGGGACTTTGCATTGCTAAACACAAAGTTTTCCAAGGATATTGTGAAGAACAAAAGAATATAGTCAATGCAAGACAGTTTTATTCCATGTAACACCATCTCTGATTCCTCTAGTTCCTGACTTCTATTTCAACTACGTAACACATCTTTTAACCTCTAAACATAACGCTTACATTTCAAAAGAGACTTTAATAGGCAGCTGATGTGCACACACACACAGGATGAAGATATGTAGCACCCACTGTGCCAGTGAAACAACCCTATTTCTGTGATGGGTTTAACTGTCAGGCCCAGCTCACCAAACAAGGCCAGTACTAAGAAACACAGGGTGTTCCCTGACTCTTTAAACTTACCTTATACCAAAAAATAACACACATTTGATATGCAAAAATTAAAAAGAAAATAACAGAGAAGAAACTATATTACATCAATCTAGGAGCTGAAAAAAGTCTTATCCCAAAAATCTAAATTTCAGCAGGGGTAATGGAAATTAGAACCAGAACTCGCATTTGGCTCTTCTGCCTATAATGAACTAAGCCAAAAAAGCATATCCAAACACACCTCTTCTCTAGGAGTTTGAGATCTGCACTCAAGTTCTGCAGCGTGGCTTCCTCTGCACTCACCACTGAATGCATCACTGCTCCCAGAGGGTAACAGCATCAGACAACGGAATGCACTTTCATACAAGAACAATTAAGATACATGCACAGTAATATGCCTAATTGCCCACAAAGAGCTTGAGTGAAAATGTAAGCAACAGTGCAACCACTCGCAGAAGCTCAGAACCTGATGTGCTCCAATTCCTCAATGGCTGCATTCTGGAGAAAAGATTTTACATGAAAATTCTTTTTATAAAACCTCAATCCAGGAGACATATCAAATCTTGTCTTGCTGCCCTGGTGTGTTTTGCCAAATATATTTCTAGACCTAACAAGAACAATCCTCTGCAAGCTGTTCTTAATTTCATTCACATTTATAAAATCAGCTTAGACTTTGCAGCACCTCTGTTCCTCCTCTAACACTTTACACGTAGGCTTGCTCTGCTGTGCTTCCTCAGCTCAATGGTAGTAGAGGAGAAACTGTTCCTGCACGAGGCAGCCTAGAGATCATTCTCAATGGGAGGTATTCGAGGAATTCTGTAGGTTGCTTATGCTCAGTACAAATTCTCAGAAATGCCATTTCATAACACATCCTGGGGGCAGGAGAAAAAAGTTTAGCTGTATTTAAAGCCTGAATCCTCCAACAGCAGTGTCACTGTAGAAATGAGACAAAACTTTGACTTTCTCCTCCTCCTTTTAAAGAAAATATCTATATTTCAAGGCTTCAGCTATCATCTTTTGAAGCATATTAGAGTGCTGAATCTACTGTGGAGAAGCTGAAAACAAAACAGGTGAATGTGGCACAGACACACAGGACTTTCTTTTTAGTTTTTCCTTTTAAAGCAGTCTCTCATGACATCTGTCACAGTATCACCAGAACATGAGCATTAGCTTTGCCACTAGCATTTAGTGAAACATTCTGCTCCGCAGAACACTCGAGAACATAGTAACACCATCACAGTACACCATGCTCTGTTCACGCATCCTAAAGCTCCACTGACATGCACTTTATGATTTCATTAGACTTTACCTCGTGACAGCATTGTTTTAATCAGGGTATTTAAGACACTGACACTGTGATAATGACAAATATGCAGCCAAGATCTGCAAGATGTGAAGTAATAAACATTACATCCTATTAAAATGCATTAGTTAGTTGTCAGCCAACAATTCGTCAAAACTCATTCCCCATTCAGAACACAATCCTCTTTGGACACACATAAAGGCTGTGACAAGACATATAATCAAAGACTCTCCAAAGCTCCCCCCAACCACCACACTTCACTGGCAAACACTAAACTTCCCTGGGATGTTTAACATGCTTTAAGGGTAGTGTAACTAATACTATCTAATTTCAGCACAAAATGAAGAGAACAACAACAACAAAAAAATCAATATATTTGCCATTATCCTCAACTCGGAACACAGCAACTCTGATTGACGCTCCCCAGATTTGCTTCTTAGAAATCAATTCTGTTTATTTGTTCTCTTTCAGACATGTGGAACTTAACTTACCAATACAGGCGTGGACTCTGACCGACAGCTGGGTCCTCAGAATTATACTGTGCTTCTTGCCCCTCCTAAAAAGAAAAGATAACAAAAATTTATAAAGGTGTAGGGAGGAAGCAGAGGACTTGGGAATGAAGGAACGAAGTTGAGCCTAGGAAGAAAAGGGTGTGAGGTAAGAGAAGGTATTACAAATTATTTGTTTATCATAATGCATTGCTATTTTAATTGGCAATAAATTATTTTCTTTAAGTCAAGCCTGGTTTGTCTATGAAAGTAACTGGCAAGTGCTCTCCCCATCTTTATCTCACTCAATGAGTCTTTTCATCTTATTTTCCCTCCCTACTGTTGAGGATGGGGAGCAAAAAAGCAGCTGGGTGGGCATCTGGAAGCTCGCCAAGGTCAAACCACCACAATGCCTCTCTTCAAATCTATATTAGACAAGGACCAAGGGATGACTGCACATTTTAATTCTCACAGAAATACTTTAGGTATAGTCAAGCATTAAAAGAAAATGCAAGTTCAAACAAGAGGTTGATTCCAGTAATTGGAATGAGTATTTTAATTAGCTGCTACATACCTCATTTGTTTTACAAACAAAATAGTATTAGGCCCATTTCTTCAACCTGAACAAGAGCCCTGTTCTCGATTTCTAGGTGCTACACCTGCAAACTGCATGAGGACGTGGACAGCACCTTGTCTCTGCACCCAAACGTGCACTCCTGTTGGAAGGTGGGAGGGTAAGAAAAGCCAAATGCCTCTTCTGTTTGTACAGCAGTATATTCTCCATCTTTTCTCTGAAAATAAAGATGCAACTCCTGAATGAGTGGCACTAGGTGGCCCAGATGACACCCAGAGGTCCCTTCCAACCTCAGCCATTCTGTGATTCAGTGAATTTATCACTGGAAAATATGCATGAAGCCAACCTATTTTTAGAACACACTTAGATGCAGCGTAGTTTATGTCATACCAAGTCTGGACCCATTTCTTACATATAGGTTTGAGAACAAACCAACAAACCTTCTTCCGTTATATACCTGGCAACTCTGTTGAGAGTTTTTCAGGGCCAAACCCTTTACACCAGCAGCATTTCTACCAGATGTAACTTACAAACCCCACAGTCTTCCAGTAACAACAAAGGTGCTTCCCCACCTTATTGGTTTCCTGCCCACAGTTCTTTTGAGGAACAAAAATATCTTTAATTATTTTCATGAAAAAAAAAATAAGGCAAAACATGTTTTATGTCATTTCCCTAAAAAATCTGCAGGGGAAGGCAGGTCAGTGAAGTAATGACGTGTATTTGCGGAAGAATATTGCCCCTGGAAAAACGTAGGGGGGAAAAAGGGGCAGATTAAGGAACTCAAAGAAGCAGTTCAAAAGGAACTATGTATCTGCTAGTAGAGGACTTAGTTCCAGTTTCAGAATAGCAACATTTTCCTATAGATTAAAAAAAAAAAAAAATTAACATATATTAAAACCCCTAAACAAATAAAAAACCAAAACAATAACAACAACAAACCTTTAATGGAAATTACTCTTTGATGGGTCTGCTTGAACATCATTAGGACAAAGTGGGCAAATACAACCCTTCTCTTAAGAACTTCTGAAGTGTGCCAAGCAACAACATGCTATTGCCTCCACAAGATCTGTGTGTAGTTTGGACTGTAGTATTTCCTGGAGTAGTTCCAGGTTTAGGACTGACTCTTTGCCCACCTAAACATCTCCCATCGTTCTGGCTGGGCATAGTCTTTGCCTGTGCTCACATCCTACAGATTTTTAACAGGTGTGTGGTGATCTGGTGGAGGAGCAGAGAGCAAGTAGTGCTCAGCTATCAATCAGAGCGAAGGAACACAAGAACCAAAGAGATCAGCCCCATTTTAAGGCCTGTAGAAATTAAGGCCCATTACAATTTAATACAGTTTTTCCCTCTTTTTTAAAAATTCGGTGCATGATGTTTCTCAATATGATGTTCAGCCTGGAGAAGAGGAGGCTCAGAGGTGACCTCATCACTGTCTAGAACTACCTGAAGGGAAGTTCTAGCCAG
>JAWWEV010000083.1:83295414-83331334 GCA_035583235.1 Hafferia zeledoni | reverse complement strand
CTGCCCAGAGAGGTGGTGGATTCACCATCCCTGGAGGTTTTTAAACTGAGATTGGACGTGGCACTGAGTGCCATGATTTGGCAAACGGACCAGGGCTGGACCAAGGGTTGGACTTGATGATCTCGAAGGTCTTTTCCAACCCAATCGATTCTATGATTCTGTGATTCCGTCAATACCTTTTCCTTTGCTACCTCTCCCAGCTTTAGCAGTGGCACTGCTTCCCCCCTACCTCACCTCCCTACAAAGACCCCTGAAAACTTCAAGAAAAACTTGGAGCAAGCTCTCTGCTGCAGGTTCTGTTCAACACTATCATCCCAATTGTTATACCTCTTGAGACACAAAGTTCTTACATAAACAAACATTCATTTTTATTCTTATTTCTCATTGGCAATTTTTCCAATCTACCAAAATCAGTATGATTCAAATCCCAGTAACTCACTTATAGTGGTGCACCCCCCCAGTCCTTTCCAGGCTGCACTATGGTCATTGCTCCTGAGGCACTTTGTGGGGTTTAGACATACTACATTTACCCCACAGAAGTTAACTATAATAAGACAAGTAACTTACATGTAAAACACAAAAATTATGCAATTCCCTGCTGAATGCTTTTGACTATCACATGGCATGACTAACAGTTTTGCAAAAAAAAAGATCACCTCTGAAAATTATCACATTCACAATTATACACACACTAATTTCATGGCAAGCATCTTACAATAAATGCCAAAAAAAGGAGTCACTTGAAATCCATTCATGATTTCACAGACTCATGAAGTACTTGCCAAATAGCATTAAAAAGTATGCCTGTAGGCAAGTTTGTCCTGATACCAGGATGGGATAGACAGGCCATTTGCATTAAAAAAAAAAAAAAAAAAAAAAAAGGTTAAAAAATACACTGCAGAAAAGAATTTCCCATGAAAACCCTTCATTTATTAAAACCAAAACCTAGACATGTAAAAAAGCTTGCAATTTACTCTTAACTAAGGCTTGTAATTTTATTGACATGACTTTTTAAAAACACAATATGTTTTAGTGAGTGCAGTTGGCTACTATTTGTAAAAAAATGCTAAGAAGTATTTAATAGATTTAATTTTATAGATCCAATTTAGCAGTAGTAGATTATGTAAATTTCACATATTGTGCTGACATAGCATTCTGTTGATATCTGTTGAGATCAGAATCATTATCACCACAAGATTAACTTCTAATCCTCAGGGTTACCAAGATACAAAAACGTTTTCTATACAACTTCTCTAATAAATTAATGTAAATAAATACCTGCCAAGAGCTCACTGAGGGCCTGTCTTATGCAATACAAAAGTTTCATTTTTATGTACCACATTACAAATAGTTTCATTCAATTATACATTTCCAAGACTTGATTTAAATGACATTTTAAAAATAGTATCTTGATTGGCTGTCTTAAGCAGTTACTTGTTTTGAAGCAAAGCCTATGTCTGAGCCAAACAATCCCTCAGAAGAAAAATACCAAGAATATTATTAGAGGGAGAAAAAGTGGAAAATATTATCAAATAGAATAATAATAATTTAAAAATCAAAACAAACCAACCAACCACACATAACAAGAAACCAACACCACACACAATTTTGCTCTTAATGTTTCAAGGAAATTTTGGAGGAATTTTTCAGAGAGCCTATTTTATTATGACACTGACATCCCTTCTCCTATACCAAAGAGCTGCTAGTATAAAAAGTGTGATTTTTATGTAATTGTATCATTAAGATTCATTGGCATTATTAGCAAGGCAGAACACAATCACTGCCCTGTCAAAGCTCATCTTTGTAAAATAGGAGAATACATCAATTAACATACATTTTCTATTTCAATGTTTTCTTTCTTTCAGGACAGGCAACTATTCACACTTTCTAATATTTTTCCCAAGGCCTACATATTTCAATTCAATAAATTTCGCCTCTTTTAAAACAATCCCATGCTTCTGAAAACACATTCTTTTGTCATTTAAAACTAAAGTAGAAAACTACTTTTCAAATGTTCTTAATGATTACTTAATCACACAACAAAAAAATTAATCAGATGAAGAGTGTTGATTCTACAGAAGGCTGTGCTACATCCTCTGGGCTCCTCTTTTTCTGCTTTATACACAATACTTGACAACCATGGAAAAAGCCACAGTTGCATAGCACAGCAGCAGATAAACTGCAATGGTTTTAATAACAGTCTCTAGTAACATAGTTGACTGTCAAGCAAACTTACTATTCTTCATTGTATTTGCTCAAAAAAAAAAATCTACAGCAGACACCTGATTGACCAAAGGGCTATCCCAAGCAGAAGTGAAATCTGGTACTGTTAGAAGCCATGATTTTACCTCATTAACAACCTGGAGCTTTTCAGTTTATGTAGACAAAAGAGTGTCTAAGGACTATTCTTTGCTAGGGTCTATACATTCTTCTATTCCTGAAACATTTAAAGAACATAAAAAAAAACCTCAACCCCATAATGCCAAACTGGGATCTGAATCTTTTATGAAGTGCTACATACATTCATATGGCAACACAGAAACAAGGAGTGATGCATATTTTTGGGGTGCTTCTAGTTTTTTGGGGGCTTTTTTTAAATAAATAGATTATAATAAGCAATCATATTCTACCCTCAGACTAGTTTTAAACTAGCATATTCCCACGACTCTCATTTTACTCTGTTCCAAGCAGGCATTTCATCCATTAAGATTCATTTCACCAGTCAGCTGTAGATCAGGCCAATTCTCAAGGATAACTCGGAGAGAAAAACCATTAGCTGAGCTAACAAGGACAATTACACAAAACCTCTGAAAACTGTAGTGGTTTCCTTGTGTGTTTGTGTGTGTGTGTGTGTGTGTGTGTGTGTGTGTTTTGGTATTTAAAGTAACAAGTACCGTTTCCCTCAGATCCCAGCCAAGCTTCCAGCAAGACACCCTAGATGTGGTGGAAAATGGATTCTACAAGTTCCAATTCAAACTGGTAATAGCAGTACAGGGATTGTAAACCAAGAGTTCCGGAGCACTGGGCTAATGGCACATCTTATGTCCTTTGTCATCCTACTTCGGAGGAGCCTGTAAAGAGCGACTGGTTCACAGTTGCAGCCTGCACAGGACTTGTGAAACTACATAAAAATCTAGAGATCAGAGACGGTTTATCCTCTTAAGTTTCACCAAAACAGGGAAAACAAAGGTGAAATCATGTACTGGCAAACCATATAGGTACCTTGTATTTTTATTCTTTGATGGTTATTAGAGAGGAAGGTTTCCTGCTCCCCCAGTGTACAGCTCCCTGCATACTCAGTTTTTCACACTGCTATTCAGTGCAAGGTCAGTCAACCACTCCCAGATAAGGCCAACTCTGAACCAGGAGGTGCCAGATCAGCCAGACATACATTTCCTGGTCCCAAGTCTATCTTGAAATAATTAGATGATTTTTTCATCATCCTTTGCAAACACTACCAAAGCAAACACAACAGGTTCATTTACCAAGCTAAATGAACATTATGGGCTGCTGCCTGTTTATCCCAAAGAGGGCAGAGGATGATTGAAAGCTAACTTTAAGTTAGGAACACTGAAAATATTTTCAGACTTGGACAGCATTCAACACATCAGCCTAATCTGACTAATTTAACCTGTCTGCACCTAATTCTGCCTGATATAATTCTGCCTAACCATTATGAAAACTTAGGTAATATAGATGCTGATTTCAAAGTACACATGCATAACACACATTCACATTTTGTGACAGCCTCTCATAGCACTCAGGTTTCTTCGTGGATCATTAACCATCTCCAATATTCACATTCATGTTTTCCAAGAGAAGTAGCTTAATGAGAACAGCATCCAACAAAAATTTCTAAACTCAGGAAGGAACCACTGACTCCCACAAGAAAAACTGGACAACACTGTGCCACCAGAAGCAAGCACATGGCAACAGACATGCTCTAGAGTGCATTATCCTTGCAAATGGCTTCCACATTTTCATTTCAGAGACCATGCATTTTCATCTTCACTTTCACACACCTTTCAGGGAGAGGAAAATGCTTCTGAAGTAGGGTATTACCTCACAGTCAGCTGCTTCATAGTTTAAGGTACTCCACATCAGCAGTGGAAAACAAACTGCTCCTTGTTGAATGCATAAAGGATGAAATTTTTGCCAGAGCTCAAGCACTTGAATCTATCAGGTTTTCCCTGAAAGAGATCTGCAAGCCAGCACACACACAATAAGGAAAGTGTTTCTTAACCTGCTATTAATCAGACAGCATAAATCCTAGGCTTTGATTTCAAAGCTGTTAAGATATGGTGTGACTGCAGTTTCACTCTGATACGCTTCTCCATTTAACCGTAGATTCAAGAGATTGAAAAAAAAAATTCTGACACTTTTAAAAAAGTGTTGTATAAAAGCCAAGTCTTTTGAAAGTGAGAGAGTGCACACATGTGCATGCAGAGAGGAATTAAGGATCTCTCTGAAACTCATCTGAAAAGCTTATCCAAACAAATAACCTTTTTGAAGTTTTGTGGTGATTATTATCCAAAGATCTAACTGTCATATTCAAGGTCATGTTATTCCCACTGAATAATGGAAACAAGGGAGCTCAGGAAATAAAATCAATAATCACAAGTAAGTTTTTTAAATGCTAAGATTCACTTCCAATACACTTCAAACAGAGGACAGCACTAGTAAGCTATTACACAACAGGCAGCTGGAGGCAAACACACACACACTCATCCTCATAAGAAGTTAGTGGACTTTTCTCTCTGACCTCAATTTTTCCATCTAAAAACTTAGTGTGAAGTCAGAATGTGTCTGCATCCTGTTCTTGCAATACACTTGCAAAAGTCATCTAATTATTTAGCATAGTGGTTTTATTCACAGCATTCCTTGATCATGACACATTTACGAAAGTAACTAATCATTTGACAAGAGTGGACAAAAATAAGTAAATAGCAGCTATTTCGATGTCTCTTCACTCTTCATTAAAAACACAAAATATCATAACAATAAAAACTTTATTAATCCAGGTAGAAATAATCCCAATAGCATATTCCCTAAACAAAAATAGGTTAGGCAAAATCTTGCCAACTATTAGTATAAGCAACAGTGTAAGAAGGAAAAAACGTATGCTGAGATTTGTACATGTTTTTTCCATATAGATTATTCTAATATTATATTCTGTGTTTGTCAACATGATTCTAACAATTAATTGCCTCATCCCTTACTAAAAACTTATAAACCACCCAAAAAAGTTACATGTGAACAATGAGAGGAAGAGCATCCTGGCTGACACAACATTGTCCATGTAACTATGGAAAAGGACTATCTAAAGGCTGTCACTCCAAGGTGCTGGGTTTTCACATCCCCTCAACTTTTCTCAAGTACATTTACTAGGTAGGGTGGTAATTTTTCTTTTTTTTTACTTATTTTTAAACAGAAACAAAATGGGATAGAAGAAGGGGGAGGAAAACAAGAAACTCAAAAGCAAGCAGTGAAACATTCAAGGGATTCACCAAGTATGCATTATAAGCCACATAAATAGCACCAAATTATTTATTACTAATGTATTCTGAGTACATGTCAGTAAAGGTCTGGGTGGAGTCTTCCACGTACCTCATCATTGCCACAAGGCAATGATGTTTGCCAAAAGACAATGAATCAGTTTCACACACTGTGAAATGCAGCAAGCTCAAAAAGGGGGGACATTTGTTCCATTTGTCCCTTTTAGTAGTTTATGTGCAAGCACACCTCAAAAGCTGGAAAGTGAGAATCCCCTCCCCACTTCCTGAATCATCATGCTGGTTATTTCTCAGTTGTTAACAGCTCAATTTCCACACATTAAAACAAAAACCTTCTAACAGCCCCTCAAATATCTGAGGGCTGACTGCTGCCTTTGCAGTCAGCAAATGACCATTTTTCAAGAGCTGTCCTTATTCATGAACAAATCCATGTTCTTTCCCCATGCTCAAAGCTCAAATCATGTATAACTGTTTTCAGTGTAAAGTTTATCTTATCATTTTGTCAAACACTGGTAGCCTGATCAGTTAAATCTCCATCTTATTTTTTTTTTTTTATAAAAAACACAAACTTTACAAGTTGGCAAATGATGAAGAAATCTGCATTAGAAGAGCTATTTTAACAATAATATTGCTTCTGGGTAAAACATATATTTCCTACTGCTGACAGAAGCTCTCAAGCTCCGGCTGCACATTCCTCCCAGGAATCTTTACATCAGGTAATTTCTGGTCATGTGGATTTGCTATCACCTATACTTTGAAGTCCATGTTACATTAGGACTTTCATTTAAAACCTTTTTACACTTGGCAAAACAGATGCCTTGAAATATCAGGATTTTTGAAAAAAAAAATAAAAATAGAAGAACTGAGAACCTACAGGACAAGAAGGAAAGCAAAATAACTTAACCCCTGCCCAGTTAAGTCACTTGATGCCTCCAGGTCTTCAGGCAAAGGGTCCCTCTAGTGCTCCCAGCGACAGCGTGGGACTCATAGCTTTGGTTCCAGAAGAACAAAGTGCCAGAACATTTTGGGTGGTCTGGGTGCACTGGGAAGACCACTGCCATTAGATTGAGGGAGGTGATCCTGCCCCTCTACTCAGCCCTAGTAAGGCCACATCTGGAGTGCTGTGTCCAGTTCTGGGTTCCTCAGGACAACAGAGACATGGAGATCCTGGAGTGAGTCCACTGGAGAGCTACAAAGATGAAAAAGGGATTGAAGCAACTCTCATGAGGAAAGGCTGAGGGAGCAGGACCTGTTCAGCCTTGAGAAGAGACAACTGAGAGGGGACCTCATCCATGTCTGTAAGTATCTGAAGGGAGCATGTCAAGAGGATGAAGCCAGGTTTTTCTTGGTGGTGCCAGTCAATTGGACAAAAGGAAAAGAGCAGACAGTGATGCACAGGAAGTTCCACATGAATATGGAGGACTTCTTTACTGTGTGGGTGACCAAGCACTGGAACAAGTTGCAGAGAAAGGTTGTTGAATCTCCTTCACTAGAGATACTCAAAAAACATCTGGACACAATCCTGTGCCATGTACTCCATGATGACTCTGCTTGAGCAGGGAGGTCGGCCCAGATGATCCATTGTGGTCCCTTCAAACCTGATCCATTTTATGATTCCGTGACCAACTTCATTAGAAGTTCCATAGTTGTAGAGCAGAAGCAAACAGCACCTGAAGAATAATTTTTGTTCTCACAAAGGCCTCTGCTGCCTGACTTAACTCCAACTTGTAGAAGTCAGAGAGAGATTAAATTTTTTTCGAAATTAAATTAAGCAAAAACCTGACTTAGTTTGTTAAAAATATGAATAAATTAATTTTAAAAATAATACATTTTCATATTAGAAATCATTCTCTATAACCTTAAGGGAAAAAAACCCTATCTTTTATGATTTTCCAATGTAATTTATGATAACAAACTCAAGAATATATTATCCAAAGTGACAAAACACATTTCAAAGCATTGTCTTACTGGTTTAACTTATGCTTTCTCAGAATGGGATTAATTTAACCATACTCAGCAAGAACTATTTTAAAGCTGTCCTACTTTGCAGTAGAACATGCATATGTGTATGTAAGTACATATTGTCTACTTTGCACTGATCAACGTACTACTTTACTTTGTGTCTCCTCCTGCTTTTTGGAAGTTTTCCAATGGCATCATATTTGGCAAGGGGTTCTTTGTAACTTGACATGCAAATTCTTAAATATAAACCACTGCCCTCAGGCCATTTACTTCTCCGTATTAATTCCACTTCGGAAATGGGTTTACGTTTATTGCTGGGCCATCAATGCTTTTGCTAGCAAGTACAATTACAGAGCAGTAAATGTGAAATAAATTACTATTTTGCTGTGGTCTTAACCCTGGCAGTAGTCACTAAGTTTTCACGGCTTCATTACCGGAGATCCTGGGCTAGTCCCAGATTTGCAGTGGTTTAAGCTGTTAGCTCACAACTGGAGGTTAAATTGGAGACACTTATTTTTATCAGAAGCAGATTACCACCTTAGTTTAGTCAGTGGTAAAACAAACAAACACACCCCACACACCAAGCACACAGACAAATGAATGCCCATGGGAAAAAAGAGAGTGTGAGCTTGGTTGCACGAACCTCCTCTGCATTTACCACAGGGTAGGAGCACGCACAGGAATAGTTGCCACGGAATAGGAAGTGTAGCTAGTTCACAGCTTTTACTAATTACCCAGCACAAGCTCACTGAGCTACCCACACGCTCCAGGCAATTGCACTGCAACACTACACCAGTTTGTCCCAGCAGATGGTGAGTGTGCCCAGTGCTGTTGTTGGTCCAATGGTTTTACTCGCAACAGGAGCTGCGTCCAGTGCAGTCCTATCCTACAGTGCTTTCTGGCAGCCCTACCTGAAGCCCCATAGATGATCTGTTTATGGAGAAAGGAAGGGATTTCCTCCACACAAATTGAAGGGAAACACATTTCCAAGCCTCGAAAGCTGCTCATTCGGCTTACAGCCTCGCCACCGAGGAGGGCAGAGTGCAAACACAGCTATTAAGGAGCTTCAATGTTAATAAAATGAAATGGTTTTAAATAGAACATCTGGCATCAGCTGTTTCCATAAGCTGTTTTTATTTAAGTTTCCACCATAAAATATTGGACTCCTCAGCTATTTTCACATGTAAACCTGAAAGCCAAAATAGGCTATCTTTAAAAAAGTTGTCCAAGGAAAAACTGTAGGAGTTATTCACACGCTTTTTGGTTTGGCTCTTTATTTGGTATGTAACAGGCTGGGAGAGAGCTAAGCACAACACTATTTTTGCAATACATTTTGCAATGGAAATTACTTTTGAAGAAAAACACTCTCATTGCATTCATTTGCCAGCAGTAATAACTAAAATTCAAAAATAGCAAATCTTCAAATGTTTCCACAGGTACCTTGGTACAGATGTAGATTTTGCCCTTGACAACAAAGATGTCTGAGTAAATTCTGGGGCAAAGTGGGAGAGAAATAGACACAGCTGTTGCAGTATTGACAAACTATAAAAGCTATAAAATCATGCGTCAAGCTCTCAAAAAAAAAAAAAAGACAGATAAACATCCTCCCCCCAGAAACCTACCCACAAAAATATCCCCATAGGATAAAACCAGACTGCAGGAACACTTCAGGTATTTGAGGTGCTGTCCCACACGTCAAACTACTCTCAGGCACACTGGTTAGTTAAGAGGACTGTGTTCCTTCACATTTCACTAGTGTTGACTCCAAGAGCTGCCCATGACCTGCCCCAGTCAGGTCTACCAATCCCAGGCTGGCGCTCCCTCAAACCAAAACCACGCAGAGAGGAAAGAGCTCATGACACCTCCTCCTCCAAGCCAGGGAAGGCACTACTATGGATGCTGGTTCCTTCCCAGCTGGAAGGAGTGTGGTACAGTTTCAAAGACTGGGGCACTCGGAGAGAACCAACACCAACTCTGCTTCCCTTTGAAGAACATGTTCAGAACATCAGTCAAAGTTAAGACTACGCAGCATCGCAACTTTTCTTGTGGCTACTTGCCCAAAGATTCTCCATCTGGACTGGAATGAAATTGTTAAGGTGAATGGGCTGCACCCCCTGTTCTACAACCCCAGACTTCAACTACACACCATAGATAGTTGTGAACACTGAAATTTCTGTGCTTGCAGTCACACTCTGGCTTCCTGCTGGACAGTCAACTAAAGCAGGGTTTCACAAGCCCATGTATCTTACTTTTTGTGTCTTTTGGTGTGAGCAAAGTGGCTTGCAGTGTCTGACCTGGATATATGCAGAAGAGATTTATCTCTGCACCATTAAGCAAGGTTAAAAGCCGAAACTATGTGAGAAAACAAGCCTTGGTCTGAAGTAGAAATTATTGAAGTTTGCTACTATTTATGCAGATGCTTGTAATCTAAATATATTTTATATTCACACATCAGTATTCATTCTTAGCTACAAAAGCAGTAGCTTTTCACTACAAGTAGGAAACCTTAATTTGACAAGCATTTCTTCTCAAGATACTGCGTCAAGGAGATCCACTGACAAGAAATCCTTATCTCATAACTGTTCAATAAGTTCCATGGTAGAACTTTCAACTGTTAATTGCCTCCATCCTGCTTTCAGAGCACATCCTTCAAGTCGCATGTCTCATTTTTCAGGCCTACAAAATATATGCTCATTTATGTAATTATTTGATTACATGCTCTGGAAGTGTAATGCTTAGAGAGAGATGCCTTGCCTATTGTTCTCTAGCAGGGAAAGCATTGGGCACCTGTAATTCTATTTCATTTTGCTGTCAAGGGTTATCACAAAATAACTATGAAAACACTTCTAGAGTTCCACCTAAAGATTAATTTCAACATTCTATCTAATTTTTTTGTCTTTTATAAGGAAAGACATTTTATTAGGATTAAAAATTAAGAAGATTAAACACAGCATAAAGTATTGAAAGCATAGGTAGTAATAGCTATTGCCCACCAACTGTGTGAAGGAATTAAAAACGCATCAACTTAGTCATCCAGAAAAACAATGTATTTCATTCAGAACGTGAAATTGGAATCTTTATGGCCATTTATTCTGCAACAGTAAAGTTTTAGCTAAGCATTCACTTCAAAATGTGGTTCAACATTATAATCTGATACATTGTAGACTGAAATACTGCTATCCTGTAGAAAGTCTTACACCTTCCAAAAATTACCATAATCTCTCAGCTCAGGTTTTTTGGTTTGTGTTTTAGATGGTTGGTTTGGTTGTGGGGGTTTTCCTTGCTATGTTGCACGCTTGTTATTGTGACCATCCATTACATTTTTCAGCTTGAGTATTTGGTCAAACTAAGAACTAAATATGACAGAAATCAAAATATTTGGGTAGACTAACACATTATTCACAATATGAGTAAATAATGTCAATAAGCAGTCGCAGTCTCTACTGTTTGTAGTAACACAATGACAATTTCACAGGCATTGCCTTTTTTTTCTTGCTGTTAGAACTGAGAAACATTATGGAAATGACATCAAGACAAAACATGGAGAGAAACCTATCATAAATTGAGAACATTTTCCAACAGTGAACAAATACACTCTGTTCAAACTAATACAAAATCAACATAGAATCTGCTAGTTTGCAAGAAATGAGCCCCACCATTTATTTCTGTTACACAAAAACCAAATTACCCTTCAAAGGCATCCCCAACTTCCTTACATAAACAAGGGACAAAAAGTTTTCATGCTCACAACTGTGCTATTTGAAGGCAAAATACAGTTCATTAGCAGGAAAAGAGTATTAAAGATCCCTGCCAGACTCCATTGCCTTCAACAGACACTGAATCAAGCCCCGAATGAACAGCAGCATCAAGAGGGAAAAGGTCTGTCACCCGACTGAAATGGGGTCACCCCGCTGAAATGGCTCGAGATGGCATCTAGAAGGAATGCAAAAACATCAGCGCAGAAGTGATTTGTCAGAAGTATTTTAAAACAATCTCTGTGCTGAACAGAAGTCTTGGAAACATATTCCCTGAGGAAATCTCCATGGCTCAGAGCATACTGTCTGAAGAAACTCATGTTATGTGGCTGAGGGCTGTGTTACCTTGTGGGCTACCATTAGGGCCTGTTAAGACATGTCCATAAAGAGAACATGGGCAATTATATGGCAATTTAAATCCATCAACATCTTGACAATTCTTGCTTGCTCTGTAAAATCACAAGGAAAAAAGGAAAGGAGCATTACCTGGCACGGACACCTCAGCAAACACCTTAACAGCCAGCCCACCTAAACTACCTCCACAATTAGGCATCCACAAAGTAACTTGAGTTGGAAGCAAGAGGAAAAAAAAGCAACTGACCAACCCAACAAGAAAACAAACCATTCCAGACTTGAAAAGAAAGGTAGTTTTCCTGCATGCTCTTATTGCCCCTCTTCCTGGTTGCACCACCTTCTGTGGGGACAGTGTCACTATTTGGTGAGATCCTCACTGTTCCAAAAACAACCCCCATATTAAAATTATCTGATTCTCCTGAATCCCACAGCTATTCCCAAGGGTGCAAATGGCAGCAGCTAAAGTTGTGGAGTTAGGAAAGCAGTGCCATCCCTAGCCATGTTTTTCTCAGAGTTTGCCCTACAGGCCACAAGGGCATGTGTGCTGGGTTTTCTCCTTCCCTAAACAGAAGTTTAGATCCTACTGGAGTGGACAGCAACTACCAAATGCCTCTTTTCACTATATTCAGTAACAGAAGGGAATTAATTTGAAATTGCATCAGTGTATGTGTTTCCTATACCAGTTATTTACAAATACATATTATGAACCTCCAGCCTATCACTATCCTCTTTTTATCTCTTGAAGAAAAACTCTTCACATTTTTCACTATGCTCTTCCAATCCACCCCAGAGAAAACAAATACCTGCAGTCTCTCAAATCAATAAAAATTTTTAAGAATATGTTTTTTTTGCTTGTTTTGTTTTTCTTATAAGTCATCTTTCAACAGCGGTTAAAAAAAATCTTCATTTTTCTCTAGGTACACAGGAACTTTTGCCAAAAAGATGCTGAAAACAGTCAGATTGCATGACATTCTGGTCACTTTGAATAGGAGTTTCCACAGCTGAGGTTCTAAAATTTTAAAATGCCATGAATATCCAGCTACTAAAGCCTTCACTCAGAGTTCAGCAAGCTTCAGTGATCCTGATGAGCACAGCGGCTTTGGCATGGCAGAAAGGCCAGTCCTGAGGTAGCCTAATCTCAGAAAATTAAAAGCTTTGAAGATTAAGAGCAGGACCTTGAAATGACCCAGACAGAAACAGAGAGACTAAGTGGTTTCTGCAGCCAGTCCCTCCCAGCCAGCAGGCTACTGCTAAGCTCCCAATGTCTGCAGCCAGAGGTTCCAGCTCAGGAGCACTCCAGACTCAGTGCTTTGGTCTCAGAACTGCAAGGCCCAAAAATGGAGTTTAGGTTGCTTGAAACATGGGATAGAGCAAAACATTACTGACTGCACTTGCTATTCTGTGTCTAAAATATTCCATTTTTCTGAGTAACATCACCCGAGTTGGATTTACTCTGAAGTAACGGTGTAACTAAGTCACACAGAGAAGGCAGAGCACAAATTTGTGAAGTTCTGGTTGTTCTTGTTTATCTTTTCTTCTCTAGGAAAACATGGATAAAAATGGGATGCAGAAATCCAGCTGAATCCTCACCAGTATTGAAGACACCAAGTCCATTGCATTTCAACAGATAAATTCCTTCCTGACACCCCAGGATGATCCCACACCTTTTTCACAGCACCTCATTCACTGATTTGCTTTCAGCTCACAGTTCCTAAAAATGTCAGATCGTTTCCTGCCACACTGCTGACAATCAGGTGCCCTCCTTTCTTCATGTTCTGCCTGACCAGTACTTGCTTGTTGTTAGCCATTTCTCATGCATCCCATAGCAGCAAAGCCCTAAGATTTCAGGGTTCCAACATGCAAGTTACCAGGTGTGTGCATGCCAGGGAGGTAAGACAGAACCAAACACCCTCAACCTCACAACCATCAAGTTAGTGCTTAACCCCTGTACTGCTGGGTTAGCACAGGCTAGAATTATTCAAGGCAAATACATCGCTTGTACCTACAAGCACCTCAGAAAAGGTGCTGAAAGTACCATACCCCCTGAGCAATCTTCCCCTCTTCCCTTCCCTCTGCAGAAGGACATGTGTCTTTTTGTTCTCCTGTGTTTCACTTGTTGATTTCCCTCCCAGCATTCATCCCCCTCTTCATTCTTCCTTCCTTCCATTTTCACCACTTCAGCCTGTGCAGCTCCCCTTGCCTATGTGATTTCTCGCAGAGATCAGAAAGCAGGACCTGAAGGAGGACTGTGGTGGGAAGACCAAAGAAAGATGGTTCACTGCAACAGTTGAGTTGGGTTCTCCAGGTCTGGGGGCTTAGTTCATTACCTAGAGGGGTGTGCTCCTTCTGCTGTTTGCCACCACATGGCCCCCAGGGAGCCTGCAAGGACCCACACAGAGACCACAGGGGAGACACGAGAGAGAGAGTTTATTGCTCAAGGGTGAGGGTTTATAAGGGCCTTGGAGGAATCCTAAATCCACCAATAGTAAGAAAAGGGAGCCTGGCTCTGTGCCAGTAGGAATAAGGGGTTTACAACCAATAGAAAGGGGTAGATAACATCCAATCAGAACACTTTTCGTAACTTCCTTCCAGATCACCCTCAGGGGTGAGATAACAGTTATCTCAAGGGATTTTGGGAAGGAGAAACAGTGACTTTGCAAAAGGAACAATAGAAACCATTTTGTACATTTAAACAACATTTAAAACCTCAGGTTTTAAGGCATTAGAGTTAGTTTCTTAATTTTCTTCACAAGTCCAGTTCTGACAGGACTTTTTCCATTCCAGATATTGTAAGTCGAATGCTACAGTTCACAACAGCTACAATGGCAGCATCAAACACAGCCTGTCCCAGTGTTGCACTAAAACCAGGCAGCTGAAACATGAAAACACAGCACATCCTATTAACCTACAACTCCCAGGGAAAGGGACAACTTCAGAGAGAAAGCAAAGACAAGTGAAGGTGAGGGCTACATGCATAACGACAACAGATACAACAGTTATTCTCTTCCATTTCCCAAAAAGAATTTCAAAAAGTAATTACAACAATAATTTGTAGCCCAAGATTTTGTTATGCATCTTAGTGGCCCACAGTGCCATATCTCCCTATTTACCTTTGCATAGGAATGAAGGATGCCATGGCAGACTTCACATTACCCAGCAGGACAAACCACTGGAAGAAGCAACTACTCAAATGTCAACAGACTGTACAATTAAGAGGAGGCTTGTGAACACATGCAAAGTACATAGAAGTATGTCCTGATTTTTGAGGTCAAAACAACACAATAGACATACAAATCCAAGCAGCACAGTCACTTCCACATGTTTTGTTTCTTTTTGCCTAGGATAACCACCACAGAGAAAATTAGAATCATGTTTCAGGAACAATGCATATAATTCATTTTATATGTCCAACAGCAGCATAGAAATAAAACAAGGTGGACAGTAGCTTGCCATTTCAAGTGCAAAGTCTGGCAGGAAAAACACCAAGTGGTCTCTGACGTGCCAAATTGTCAGGTGGTGACAAATTGCTACTGTGGGGTGTCAAACGCAATTAAAATTACTAGAATTATCACAGAGACACCAATGGAAGGGAAAGGAAATGTGACTTAAACATATTTCTACAAAAAAATATCCAAAATTTTTTCTTCCTTCATCTTACTTGCTTTCAACTCATTCTAAAGTTAGCTGGAAATAAGAACTTGCTGTTCTTGGCAGTGACTTTTACCACCTTTGGATAAAACTGAGGACTAGATCAACTTCTACACTCAGTTCAGCCTGTACTGGCCACCTATCTGTTGAAGAACTCTCTTCTAACTAGTTTCTAACAGAACAGAACAGTTGATCTTCCAATGGTCACAAAAACATGCCTCAAACTGGTATGTGTGAATAAGACATGAACAACTTCACACACAATACTATTTGTAATATATTATTTAAAATTCTTCTCCACATAAAACAACCAAAGGAGGCACAGTTTAAATTTGTAAGAATTATTCATCAAAGGCAAGACAGCTATCAGAAAACACAGAGAAAGCAGTATAAGCAAAATGGCTGTATCTCTTATTGTTAAGAAGGCCTGACAATTCAGAATGCAGTTAATTATCAGGAAAAACTTTTTCACCCAGGGGGTGGCTGAACACTGGAAGAGGCTCCCCAGGAAAGTTGTCACAACACTAAGACTGTTTGAGTTGAAGAAGCATTGACAATGCTCTCAGACACGTGGTATGATTCTTGGGGTGTTCTGTGAAGGGCCAGAAGGTGGACTCAATGATCCTGGCAGGTCCCTTCCAATCCAACATATTCTGTGATTTTATGAATTTCCTTCTGGCACAGCTCACATGCGCAAAGTCCATGCCAAATGCACCGATAAAATAATTATAAAAAATTCTAAAAATCTACCCAGTCCAATATAGTAACCAGAAAGACAAAAATAAATCTAGACTGTTCATTTTACATCTTAACCAAGATAGCCACTGGAAAGGTCCAGAAAAATAAAATTCCTCAGAAAAGCAAATTTTATATATACATTCACACAACATGTATAGATGCTAACTTTTGCTCTCACTTTCAGTTCCCAGGTGATTATGGAAAGCTCTCTCATAGCAATCTTTGTGGGCCAGCAATAATTAATAAAAAAAAACAAGCAAAAGAGAAAAATATTCAAAAAATAACACACATCCTGGGCTGGCTAAATCAATACCAGGAGGAAAAAAAGAAATCAATATAAGTCTTTTCTTCAAAAAATATAAATGGAAGACTTAAATATCAGGGCACTTTATAACTTCAGAAGCACTACCCTGATATAATCCTCTACACCAATTATTATTGTAAGCAAGATTTTAGAGTTCTCAGAACCAACAATCCTCATTTATCAAGTTCCAAAGAAATATAACACTTTACTAGACTACTCAAGACATTCATATTGATAGACTTATTTACAGTATACCATCTTCTTTCAGAGAAACCATGAGTGAACATAGAGAAGTCCTAAAATTCTTCTTCATACAAAGAGGCAGACATATAGGCATATAAAGAAAATAAATTTATCTTTTTATCTCTTCTGTTCCTATGCTGACCTGAACACACCCTCCTAAAAACTCAATGCTTATTTATGTAAATTTAGTAAACATTTACTTACCCAGCATCCTCCTGGAAGCCTTCTAGTTCATCTCTTTGTTCTGCTAGGGTGGATTCTAGATCCAGATAGGTACCATTGTGAGACAATTGCAGGGTGCAGTCATCAAGCTGTAGAACAAAATTCAGACCATTACCTTACAGCAGGCATTCTCTAGCATCACCTTCCCATTTTCCAAGTCTCTAGGAAAGATCTCCCTAAAACAAACCATGTGCTACGAGCAGATAAGAAAAATGGGTGCTGTTTGGCAATTTATATAATCCCAAATCCATGTTCACTAGAGACTGCTTGGTCACAACAATTCAAACCAACTAACAAACAGAGCAATTTATTTGAACGCATAAGAGAATACTAGAGAGTTTTAGCATGGTGCCTTTAAAATGTAACACGGAAAAAGAAGTTAATTTAAATGTATGTCTAAGATATGAATGTGTGTTCTCTGTTCTTACAGTACATTTATAAGCAGTTTCTGGGCCTCCAGATGAAGGTAGAAGGAACAAGGAGCTTTGCTGTGAGCTTCTAAAGAAGGACACAGCCAAGGGACAGTGCAAAATGTTCCATTAATTGTTCCAGCTGTTGTTAAAAAGAGCCAGATTTAATCAAAGTTAAAAAAGAAATTTTCTGGGTTTTTTGGCTTTGATGGTTTTGTTTGTTTGTTTGTTTGCTTTCCAGGGAGCTCATCACAAGAGAATAAGGACCAGTGATCACGAGACTACTCCCAGTTGTTTACAGAGTATTTTGTCTGCCTGTTCATTATGGTTTGGTGATATATAACAGATTCCTACCCGGATACCTGCCCTGTTGGCTTTCCCGCCGATTCTTACCCATAAATACTGCACCTTACCGTTAAGGCAGAAACACTTCCTAACATACAGAGCTACCCCATTGCCTCTCCTTCCTTGCCTGTCCCTTCTGGAGAGTTTAGAGCCGTTCATTGCAGCACTCCAGCTGTGTGACTTATCCCACCAAGTCTCTGTGGTGGCAACTATGTCATAGTATTCCTGCTGCACAATGATTTCCAGTTCCTCCTGCTTGTTGCCCACACTGTGCATTGGTGTTCGATGCACTTCAGCTGCCTTTTCAGGGGGAGAAGCTCCAATTCCTGCCAGACCATCCTCAGGCACCTCTGCAGCTACCAGCACATCAATAACCCCTGCATCCTTGCTGCCACATGATCTCCATCCCATAATTCTAACCAGACAGCAGACCAAAGGACCTCACTACTAGCACAGTCTCTCAAACAGCACATGCCACCTCCAGGCTTGACTTCAGTGATCAAGATTTTATACCCATCCCCCTGCAAACCTTCTTTAAAGCTCTCCCAGTGAGTAAGACCTGTTAACTCATGTGCAGAGATCCTTTTCCTGCTTTGAGACAGGTGTACCCTGTCTGTTGCCAGCTGGCTCAGTGTCATGTAAATTGACCTGTGATCAAGGGACCCAAAATGAAGATGTTTCATTCCTCTGCATTTAGCAAAAACAAACCAATGGGTTCAGGAAAACTAAGTTCAGGAAAAGCATAATAAGCGCCTACTCTTCTTATCTGGCAGTCAATATCTAAACTTAGTCACCAGTTTCTTGTCACTGATTTATATATACAAGAAAAGACAAATAGTGAATGTTGTATTAGTTACACTGGAAATACTGTAGAAAAGCTCATTTGCAATCAGTGATAGAGTGCAACTTTTGGATTAGCCTACGCGTCTATACTTTGCAATGTTTACAATCTGAAAAAAAAGGTCACCCACTGGAGAAAGGGGAGACAGGGGAGGTCAAGTTGTGTTTCAAACTTGTTCCATTGTTTTTTGCTTTCCTTTTTTGTTTAGTTTTCTGGGTTTTTTCACCTGGGGAAGGAATAAGGCATTAAATAAGGTGACATAAGTTTTCACTCTGATTCCTGAGGATTGAAGAAAACAAAAAACCTGCAAGAAGAACAACCTTCTGATATTAATAATAACAGTATTGCTACTCTGTCTCTTTCCAGTTAAAAAGGATATTATCAACCTATACTAATTCAAAATACATTCTTTAGATCACAAAGACTAAATACTACTCTGGGAAACTTTTTTCAAGTAGTTCAGGGTATATAATGAAATGCTAATTTATTCAAAGTAATGCCAAAGGACAAACTACTAATTAGATAAATGTTCTGTTCTCACTGTGGAGATTAAGAGATTTGCCCACAATTTCCATTTATAGTGCATAATTAGGAAAAAGAAAACTATGCTTTACTAATATCTTGTGACTTGAGTGTATAAAAAGCACAACGGGAACAGGAAGTCCTTCATGCAGAAAATAAATAAGAACAGGACATTCTACCTATGTTCATCTCATTTTCATTCAGACTTTAAAGTACTCTATACTGCATGCTGTATCCTTTAATAGGAATTAGGGTAACGGGAGAAATGGCAATATCTTATTTCCATTACTTAACGCTGAGTCTTGCCAAAAAAGTTGGGGTTTTATTTCTCTTGTATGTGTACACACAAACATGGAAGGGAGCAAAACAACACTTTTAAAGTTGAAGTAAGTACTAAGACAACAAACTCTAAAATCCTCCTTCTATAGGATCACTTTGCTACTCTGCCTCCCAGCTTCACTTGCATACATATTTTACAGGCAGAATACAAAAAGAGAAGCCACCTTATGAATTATTTTTAATTAGTAAATTGCCTGCCTTTTTCAACACAAAGGACAGCTGATGTTCACTCATTAGCGTTTATTAGTAACAATTCAGAATGTCAGACTTTCCTCTCTGCTCCATGTTAATCCCATGTTTATCTGCTACACATCATTTCTCCCATCTCTGGAGACCCTCACAAATGGCCCCAACTAGTTCATTCATTACATGTTTTTCCCATTGACTATAAATCACATTTAAACCCTTATTAACAAGCACCTTCTCTTTGGAAGATTAAAAGGCAAAATCCATAAGGACAGTCTCAAAGAACATTTAACCGAGCTGTTTTCCATCATCACGAATGAGACTGCTCTTCAACTTCTTAGAAATTATTTTTATTTATTTAACTTTTTTTCATTATGATTCTGTTTAACTTAATTCTGTAATACTCTTTCTATTCCTTACTGGTCTCAAAATTCCAGTCTGCATTGTGTTGTTACTGAACTGCATAACTCATAGTACTGCCAAGATCTTTTCAAAACCTTACAAAACTGTATTTGTTCTAAAAATCTCTTACCAGTCCCTTCAAATAATTTCTGATTTTTTTTTCATTCCACTTTAGTGTATTGCCCAGAAGAGCTAAAAGGTTCATACAAGTCATTTACATGTAACTCATCCTGTGAGCTTTACAGCAATTTTCCTTATTTTCCTATAGTCACATTAAAAGAATACTACTGGTACCAAGGAACCATGAACAGAAAGACACACCATCAGATGGCACAAATGTAATGCTACTTCTCCAAGTCATTAGTCTTCTGCAAAATTTCAGGTTTTTTGATTTTGGCTTAAGCATCAAATGATATCACAAGCATCTGTAAAGCTATATAAAAAAACCCTTGTGTTCAATTATACTCTCATTTTCTCAAATTAACAGTTTCTTGAGAAAACATCCGTGGCATATTTTTAAATCCCTATGCATATTTTCAAAATCTCTTGTCTCTACAAAGAGTGGGTCTACCAAGGAGTAGATCCTTTCATAGGAGTGAAGGAACAAAAAGACATGTAACAGTCAAAAAACCAAATGTTTTAGTCAGAATCACCAGCTGTGGATAGTCAGAGCTATTCCTTGAATTTACATGAAGGAAGTAAGGAGAATAAGACTGTCTTGATGCAAGTCTTCCTCATTAAAAGTGTAACTGATGTGCTAATTATCATCTTCATTTTCATACTGAACTCTATCATGACAAGATAGCTGTCTGTTTGGACAAGAGGAGAACCTGGAAAAAAAATCTTAGGCAGCACTGACCTCACTGGCGACTCATCGATTTTCCACAAATGATCAGAAACACAGAAACAGTGAGACAAACAGATGTTTCTATACAACGGTCTGGACTGCAAGCACAGCTACTAAAAGCAGTCTTTCTGTAATAAATATTCCGAAACAAGAATAGAGAGTTGTTTGGAGTTTCTCAGATCACAAGTTACAGTGGTAACTGACCCACATCATCCAAACACTACACTACTATAGCACCTGTGCTGCAGCCAAACCAGACACAAATGGAAGACAATAAAAGCATCGTGCACACACAAACCTAAACACCACCATCCCAACAGTTCCATATATATATATATATATAGATATATATATAGATATATATAAGTGTATATACATGCATATTTATTATGCATGCATTTTAGGTATTTTTTCCTGGCAGTTTTAAAAAAGTATCAATTGCCTGGATTTGAGAGATGCATCCCGGAATCAAAAGTTGAGCCAGAAGTGAAGATACAGCTTTGTCAGAAAAGTCAGAGTCAAACAACTGTAGATAAAGGCCAGAACTTCAGGACAACATCACCCAGTGTCTGTAATCACAATATACTTTTCTCTCCTGCACATTCCTGCTTCAATGATAACCAGAGACAGGCATAGTAAGAGTCAGAGCTGCAGAGCTTGATCCTTGCGCTGGTTCAAGGGTCATCCCCACCTCACCAGCACATGGAGAGCCCTCAGCAGCAACATGCCTATGTGCCATGTGAACATATACAGGCTGGAGAAAGCTAAGGAACCCACTCATGCAGGTGTCTCTTACAGGCAGCCAGTAAATCAAGAACATTGGGCAGAAGCTCAGTTGGTCATCTTCTGTCTTAGGTAACCAAATCCAGCTAGTAGTAGCCAGTCCTTCAACCTGTGGGGCCAAAATAATTCATACTACAAGACTATCAAGCTTAAGAACACTCAGAATAGTTCAATAGTAGTATAGCAGTGATGAATTTTCTCTCATTTCGAGTACTGACCCACAGAAAGAAGTAACACTCATTTTTCTTCCTAAAGCAGCACTTGCAACAGGAAAGTTCATGATTTCTTTGCATTTCAGAGTTGAAGCACATGACCAAAAGAAGCAAGAAATGGGGGGAGGGGAGGGGGGAAGAACAGCAGCAAGAAAAGGTGATAATCAACCTGATCCCAGTAAATGACTAATGCTATGTTCAGAAACCAGTGGAATTAAAATAAATGAATCAATCAATCAATTGGTCAATTAATCAATCAAGCAATCTGTGTTCAATCATTGTTTTCATCTACTGACTTCAGCTTCTTACAAGAGAAATACCTAGAAACAGGGGGTGCTGGGAGTGAGAAGAACAAAGCAACCCACACATCAACCCACAGACACAGACACAGAGCACAGCCAGCAGCTCCTCCTCACACACGCTTACACATGCTCCATGTACACACCTGTCTCCTCACTCAAGAAGCTCAGGGAGTGTATAATTCAATGCAAAGGCAGCACACACCTTACTGTGCCAACAGAACTTCCCGCAAGTCTGTTTTCTCTTCCTCCAAAAGGCTTTGCTAGATCAGCACTCATCCAAAGTGGATTTTACTTTGGTTTAATGTCTGTGTCCCTTATCAGCAGTAGGTTGGCAGAGGTTAAGGGGGGAAAATGCCAAATGCACCCTCCTTTCAAAAACCACAGCAGAGCCACAAGCCATTCTCCTCTCCCTGTTTGTTCAAAGACCACAGAGTTGTATTTTTTCAAAAAACAATCATGAGAAATGCACTTTCCTCACCTGCTGAGAATTCATTAAAAGAATGCCCTGAGAAATCATTCAGAAGAACGTATTTTGGACAAATCTCTCTAAATGGGAAGGCCAGGAGGTTTAGGGAGGTGATTCTCCTGCTCAGCCTGAGACCTCACCTAGAGTACTGCATCCAGCTCTGGGGTACTCAGCACAAAAAGATTTGGATCTATTGGAGGGGTCCAGAGGAGGGCCAGTAAGAGAGTCTGTAGATGTGCCATCCTTGGAAGTGTTCAAAGCCACGTTGGATGTGGCAACATGATCTAGTGGGTGGCATCAGTGCCCATGGCAGGGGGTTGGAACTAGACGATCTTTAAGGGCCGTTCCAACCCAAACTAACCTATGATAAATGCAAAGAAAGTGTTACCAAGTCAGCAGCCAGTGTGTGCCAAGATCTAGCCAAACTTTCCCTTTATATTAGCTTCTATTTTTAAAAAGCAGGCACCTTTCAAAAACACAGTTCACACAGTGATCAAAGATCACATTCACAGGACAAAAGGCCCTAATGTATGAGATGGGAGGATACACTTATTTACTGATGTAACTACAAACCACCAAAACCACCTAACTTTGCAGCCACTAGCTGAAAGCACAACCAAGCTCACCAGATTTCCAGTAATTTGAGCTGGACCACGGGACAGATTATTTTGTTCATTTGGCTGTTCCCAAAATTACAGAGAAAGGGAATGAGAGAGGAAGAGATTAGAATAATCCAGTACCAAGCTGCAGAAATGAAAATCCTTTTTCAATTCTAGCTTCTAGTACAGCCTCTAAAAATCCTTACCTTACTCAAATGTCTTAGCTCATCTTTCATTTAAACATTATTGGGTTACAAGTGTTATTAGTGGTGGCGTGCTCCTTGTTCACCCACAGCCTGCTTTGCAGAGTAGGGTTGATGAGAAGCAGTTTCTTTACGTTAAGTTTTCCCTTTCTAAATCCAAAGCCTCGTTTCGCTTTGCACATCACAAGTCTGACACATTCACACACTTGAGCTGTGCAGTTTTTAAACATTCTCCCCTTCTGGTTCAGCTGTTCCAACACAATGGGAATCCTGTTACCAAGGCCAGCAAGTCTCAGTTTTCGCTTTGCATTGCCATATCCTCCCTTCTTTACTAAAACCAATTAGTCCAGAGGAAAAAGCAAAAAAAGCAGCTCTAACTGTTCACCAGTCCAAAAATATTCTGTATTTCCAAGCAAACTGGTACAAACTGATTGGTGCAAATGAATATTCCAAACTGTTTCATTCAAGGCCAAGCTTCACACTGAGAATGAACGTGCTATTTTCAGAATGCACCATATAATGCTTTTCAAATTTTATTGCAGATCAGCAGATGCAGGTTTTCTGTACTTGCATGTGGCCTGTGCCCCCTGGAAATGCAGCAGGGTTGCTGTCACTGTTGTTCTCACAGAGTAACAAAAAATGTGGATGGTGTAATTGCATTTCACAGATCAGAGCAAATCCAACATAATATCTATCTGGCTTCAGAGTCACAACCAACTGCCCTCTTGATAAGGGCCTCGGTCTCTCCCTTCTCACGTGAGTAGGTGCTTGCTGGTCTGTGCCATCTCATCTTCATTTTGGGCAACATGAGGGAGAAAGAGCAAAGCATCTAGCCCAGGACTGATAGCACATGACCCTCTTCAGGTAAAAAGCTTGACATTGATGAGATAAAAGGAAAGCAAGTAACCTGTACGTAAGCCACATGTCAGTGGCCAAAATTAGCAGCGTACAGTAAAAACTGCTCCCACGTTCAAGTAGAACAGCAACTCAACACTCAATCACTGTCCTGACCTAAAAGTTCCTATGTGCCAAGTAGCTCCACTGCAATTACTTGAAAGAAAACAATATTCCCTCCCCCATACCTTCTCTTTCTTTATAAAGATAATTTTGTAACTCAAAATATTTTTGAAAAAGGAAAAAGAAATCCTTTAAAAATGCAATTAAACCAATACTTTCATGAGGCCAAAGTTTTAAAAGTGAGGTCAGAGTTTTAAAAGTAAGGTCAGGCACAGGCTGTATATAGGAGGTCATATTTGGTGATGGCAACTAGGCCACCTTCAGTCACCCATGTTCACAGGTCAGAAAGGTCTCTGAACTCTACCAAACTCACTAGTCCACATTTATTTAGAGGCAGGTGGGAAAAAAACCTAATAATTTCCTACACCTTAAACTTTACACTATAAGAAGTAATACTGTACAAAAGTATCCCCAAATTTTTCAGCCCTTGAGGATTGATTAAGCATATCTTGTAGGAGTAGTTCTTAATGTTAATGCACATCTGATTTATTTTTAGCACAGTAATTGCCATTGTCAAATTACTTCATAAACTTTGCATGCTTTGCAGAGCTTATGGCAGTTGCATTGACAGAGCCAACCCTACACACAAAGTACAATCCAAAGGGTTTCACAGTTGGGCCTGTGGCTGTCGTCAGAGCACAATTACTTTAAAAGGAACTGCTACTCTGATATGGAAATGTTGGTATTTTGAATTGAAAGTAGCATGAACTCCTAGTCTGCAACAGCAGCTTTTATCTCTGGCCTGGTAGACGCCACAAAATACTCCTGGGGTCAGGTAATACAGTGCGTGAAGTGAAACAAATGCCACATTAGATCCTCAAGAGCCACTGAAAAAATACACTGCCAAAAAAAATATTCTGCTGAAATAACAAAGACATTGAAAACAAACACAGAAAGCTGTAATATTAATATTATGGGTTTGACTTAAGAATAACAAAAGGAAGTTCAGAGTTCAAAATTTCCAAACTGCTATTTTAGGGGTCTCTGAAATACAGGCAATGCAGCCCAGCGAACACGTAACACGAGGATGCCCACCTGTTGCTATTCTTAGGCTGTTATGTCACTGACTCTCAGACCTTTTGCCTCACGATTCCCTTTAACACAGTACTCTGCAGAGAGCAATTCAGAATTTACCAGAGAATCTGCGTCCAAGTGTGACACTGTGGCTTCCCACAGCCACCCACAGGCATTGTTAGAAAGGATATGAATGCTCAAAACGTCAAGAGCCGTGGAACAAGAAAGCCAAATTCATTTAGAGATGGGTGTTACTGCAATGTTTAATATAAACTAAAAAAACTAAAAAAAAAAAAGCTAACTGAAAGCACCAAAAATAATTGAATTTCTGCATGTTGGATGGGGAACTGACACACACTCTTTCCCTCCCACCTAATTCAGTAATTTCAAGTTACTTAAATGTAAGCTGACACGCAAACCAAACAGGCAACAGAACCAGCGAAGTCAATTTAGACCAAAAATGCTCCAGCTCTTTAACTCAAAAAACAATTTTTCTCACAGTAAACACAACAAACGTATAGCATGAGAATAACCTAACCTCTGCATCCTCTCAAACTTTTTGGCACCTAGATCCTTCAAATCCCTTTAGCATCTCTGTTCAGCTTTTCCTAACTAAGAAGACAAAGAGCTACTTCTCCTCACCTTCATGGTTAAGGACATCTTCAGTGGAACAGAAAGGAGATAGACCATAAGAACAGGACCCTTTATTTGAAAGTATATACAGCTTTTTTGCTGATATGCAGGGGATGCCTACAGCTGAGACACTCTCATTACCATTTGGCTGGAATTACTGTGAAGGTATCCAAGGAAATGGAAATAATCTCAAAGAAGGAGATAGGTCAAGAAAAGTGAGAAGAGGAGGAGGGAAAGGATTAGCATCAATGGAGTTTATCATCTGAGGAGTCTTTGGTTCAGAGTGTGTATGAAAAGCACGGAGTTAAAATCTCAGAAATCATTCTTTTAAAGGTCAGTCATGGTCCAGGAAGGCAGAAAAGACAACTCCTTCATGACAATTCCATCTGGGTTCTTTTGTATACCTGCTATTAAACTGAAAAATGAAGTATTTCATATTTGAAAAAGGTTTTTTGAAGTCATGTAGCAGAATGAACTTGTAACTTGCAGCCTTTTATTCTTAATGCATAACCCTGAAAGAAGTCATCTATTGGTATCCTCCACCTTGCTTGAGCAGTTAAAAGACACAGGTTGTACTAAGGATTGCACCATTGCTACTCTAACTGCATTTGGGACACCTGAGAATGCTCACTAGTCTATCACAACTTCAGAACTACTCATACCATTTACAGACATGCAGCAAAGCACACAGCAAGTAATAACTGCAATCACCCATCTTCAGCAGTGGTGGTTTCATTGCCATACGTGGCTAAACACCCACTAGACAATATACCACAAAAAGAAAGACACCAATCACTAACCTAATGTGCAGACTGCCTTTCCATCCACATGACCCATATCTGCACTCTTTCAAAAAAATATTGCAGCTGAAATGTCAGTCCTGAGATAAGGTGTACTTAAAATCAAGATTTGATAGAAGAGGTTATTTGCATACATGAGCATTTCTTATGAAAAATCAAAATGAAGGAAAAGTGAGAAAGCCATTTGAAAACCTAGAGCAGGGAGGTTTTGGGGAAAACAAGACAGATTCAGAGGGAGAAGAGTAGGTAGCAGTTCTGAAACAAAACCAGTTCTAGTATAATTCACATACTTTTGAGGGCAGGGAAGCTGTGGAGTTGATGAGAGTCAAAGATTGAGAGTAAAAGACACAGAAAGCCCAGGATAAAGTGTCTTATGTTGTAATCGAAATTTGACTCAGAGGCTTCTGATTAGGTGTCTGAAAGATATAAAAACCAAACCCCAACAACAACAGCAAAAACCAAAACACTAGCACAAACCCTTCGATTAAGATACGGGAAAATATATTAAACATATTCATACGAAGCATTTGTGTGAAATAGAAAAGAAAATAAAGTATGGTAGGAATACCAAAGAGAACATCAGACACTTGTCAACAGAATCATTTTTCAGACATAGCCTGAACCTTAGAGGTTTCAATTAAAGATCTGGTCTACTAACAATACTCCAGTGAGTACAGTCATCACCTCTTCCTAATACTCAGTCTGCTTCTTAAAGGCTTTGTGGATTGTCAACCAAAGACCATTTGGGATGTCATTAAAAGAGAATGATTAAAGTTTATGAGAATGAAACTCAATATAAGAATATTGAAAAAATGGTACCCTGCAGACTCTCTTTTTAACTTTGAGATTTTATAAAAGCACAAAGGATCTCAAGTCATATTTTTTACCCTTAAGCAGAATTTATTTGGCACTCGTGCTTCATCATTTATTTTTTTTTAATCATTCATTTCTTCCTTGTTTGATTAGCTGCCAAGTAGTTTCAGCCCCTAGCTTTAAAACAGTTGTCTGGACTAGAACAGGCAAACAAAAAACCTTCTGCATTCATTAGGATAACATCTTAACATCTGAGTAACACAGAAACAAAAAAAACCCTGCACTCTTAATGCCGTTACAAGTAAAATAATAACTTTGTGGGGAAAGAATGAATACAACACTACCAGCCATATTTTAACAATATTTATTCCTAGCTTACATCCTGAACACTCTGTTTTAAAGGACACCAGGAAAATAAGTAAAAACAAATGGCTTTAGTAAGAAACTCCTGATCTATTTTCCTTGGTAGTGGACAGGTTGTAAATGGTACCAAAGAGAACAAAAAGACTGAAATAGTTTGGGGAAATAGCAAGAGAGGATCATGGTACTGAAGAAAAACAACACAAAGTTAATCATGCTTTTAGCTTGAAAGAAATGCAAAACTGTTTAAAAGTGAACATTCAATACAGTACATAATGAGCCAATAAAGCTCATAATTAGAGTTCAAAGCTTAGAGATCAAATACAATTAAATATTTCTAGGAATAGGAAGACTGATTTTTTGTAATTAAGAGCAAATTAAACATGTATGTTTCAAGACATCAGCCATCCAATATATATTATTTAAATTAGTATATTAAGGTGGTATTCAGTATAGATCACAAGAATCATAGAATAGTTTTTGTTGAAAAAGGCCTTACAGATCAACTTAGTTCCAACCCTCTGCCATGGGCAGGGACACCTTCCACTGTACCAGGTTGCCCGGGAAGGCATATCCACAACTCTGGGCAACCTGTTCCACTGCCTTACCATCCTCACTGTAAAGAATTTCTTCGTAACAATCAATCTAAGCCTACCCTCTTTCAGTTTAAAGCCATTCTTCCTCATCCTATCACTACAGGGCCTTATAAAAAGTCCCTCTCCCGCCTTTTTGTACTCCCTTTTGGTACTTAAGGCCTTCTTGCAGCCTTTTCTTCCCCAGTCTGAAAAATCCCAACTGTCTCAGCCTGCTTTCATAGGAGGTGCTCCAACCCTCTGATCATCTTTGTGGCCCTGCTTTGGACTCTCTCCAACAGATCCATGCCCTTCTTATGTTGGGGGTCCCAGGGCTGGACACAGTACTCCAGGTGCGGTGTCACAGAGGCAAAGCCTGTCAAGGTCCCTCTGAAAGGCATCCCTTCCCTCAGGCATGTTGACCACACAACACAGCTGGGTGCCATCAGCAAACTTGCTGAGGACAGGCTCAATCTCCCTGTCCACGTCATCAACAAAGATGTTGAACAGTGCTGGTTCCACTACCGATATTTGAGGAACACCCCTTGCCGCTGGTCTCCTCTTCAGCACTGAACCACTGCCCACAACTTTTGAGTAAGGCCACCCAGCAACTCCCACCCTCTCCTGCCTTTAATCCTGACCCATAAGCTCTGGTTTGCCTCCTCACCCACCCCTAGCCAGAGCTCCATGAACTCCAGCTGGCCATTAACATAGAGAGCAACACCTCTCCTCATCTCCCCTGCCAGTCCTTCCTAAGGAGCCTGTATCCATCCATTCCAGTCGTAGCAGCCATCTGCCATGTCTCATGCAAGTGGTTGGCTCCTGGAGGGTCTTGACATTCCCCTGGAATTTCCCCATCTCAGAAAAGCCCCCACATATGCTGTGATCCCCCACTCCACTGTGGAACTGATCGCCTCAGTGATCCCTCTAAAGCAGCTGGTATTAGCTACTGTAGATCACTGACATTAGTTATCACTTTCTTCTATGCACAAAAGAACTGCAAAGTACCTGGTACCTTACTATAAACATCAAATCCCATATAGATCAATCCACTTGGGGGCTTTGCTTTCAGTCTTGCTCCCAGCATTAAACAAAAGAAAAAAAAATTACCAAAATAAAGTATAAACAGCAGTTTTTACAGGTAAAATAGGTCAACTCCCACTAAGACTGAACATGTTTTTCTACAGTACTTGATCAAACTTACAAAAGTGTAGCTAACTGATTCCAAAGAGATTTGCCTGCAAAAAAAAAATGCTGGGAATGGTCACAGACACCTACAAGACCTACATTTGTACACAGCACCTTCATGCAACTACGTCATTGTCAGCCAAGCTGGCACTTGTCAGCCTCAGAGCAAACAGCTCCATGTGTGTACTCCAGCCCCCGTCCAGCAGTTCCAACTTTTAGCACAGACCACTTTGACAATCTACCTCACAACAAATGGCTGGGTTTCCTCACAATGCAACTGGGCATCAAGCTGTCAAAAAAGCTCAGGACCAGCTGTTTGGAAGTGCCACAAACCCAAGTATTACAGCAGAACTAGACTTTAGATACCTGAGAATTAATGAGGAAGGGGAAGACACTAATTTGAACACTAAGCTGTCAAAATTATTTTTGAGAAGCCTAGGGTTAATTGGACAGATCTAGTCCTTAGGGGTATGCTCTTAGGAGCTGGCCTAGGCTACACACATCTCTCCATTCCCAAATTTATTATGTAACATTTAGTATCATAGATAAATATTCATAATAATTTGGTTGGGTTCAGATCCTCTTCACAGCTGCCTATGCCCTGAAGCTGTATGGACTATCTGGTTTGGTATTTCCCAGAAGGTACAGCAACACCACAGTTAGCACCTCACAAAACTAGGGACTTCCCAGTGCTGTGAAGCAGGACTTCTCTGACAAATTTAAAAAAAAAAAATCCTCAATAAGCACACTAATTTATGGTTTTGAGTTGAATGAGAATGTGGATGTGGTTTCTGAAGGGAACGCCGGTGCATGTAGACACCTTTAATAAAAGAGTTGAAAGATTTTCACATGGAGAAACATGCCAAATACTTGAAATTTGGAACAAAGCTAGGAGTAAATTTAAAACAGCGGGAAGAATTACACTTCCCACAGCAGAATCAACTCTAAGGTGATTAACCCACAGTCACACAGCAAGCTTCTGGCACATTCAGAAAGAGCAAATGTTCTCCCAAGCCTTAGATCAAGGCATTCATCACAAGCTCATCTCCCTTTTCCAAACATGGCCTTTTGGTACTTGCTTTTGGTACTTGTTTTGAGACTCAAAAGTCTCAAAATAAAAGTATATGCTTTCTTCTGACATGAGAATTAATTGTGTACTACCTTATGCTAAAAAAGCATAATGTTAACTAATAACGATGAATAAAGCAAGTTTCCCTTCCAAAAAGTCACTTTAATCTCACTACAAAGTATCTGGCTCAAATAAAATATAAAACTCACCTCTGTGTTAAAAACTGTTCATTTTGAGCAAGTAGCAAGAAGGGGAGAGACAGGCATGTCTCTCACTTTACATATTCCCTCTATAATCACAATACTCTTTTCACTGACTTAAAAAAAAACAACAGTAGCACAGCCCTACAACACAGAAACAAGTAAACAACAAGTTCAAATAAAAAAAAAAAGCTACTACTCTCTCTCTTCAGTATTGATTTTACTATGATTTACAGGAAGAACTAATTTATTTTCAGAGTGAGCTTAACCACTATTATACCGCAATAACATAACTGAGCTTTACCTTGGAGCTGCTGCTATTCATCCTTCCAGTTTCATTCACTACGGGCAAATGTCTCACATAGCTCACACTCTCCAGCAGGAGCTACCTACAATCAAAACCTCTGAAATACGAAGCACAACGCTCTGTTTTATTCATGGTGCTTTTGTCTGCCAATTAATTTGAAAGCAATTCTTACAGTGGGAAGAGCAGCATGGCTTGGTTAAGCTGCTGTCTTACACTATGCAGTAAAAGGACAGAGGCATAACTCTTATAGAAGGAAAAAAAAAAAGCATATAAACAACTGCAGTTTGCAAAGCATTGAAGTGTTTAGTGCCATTCTATACTCACAATGTATACACTGCTGTAACTTTATCAGTTCTGCAGGGATGACGTCATCTTCTCCCAGAGCTTGTAAAGTGAAATAGGAGACTGTTTCAACATGCAAGAAGGCCCAATCCTTTCGTTTGGCTTTCACAGAATCACAGAATCATTTATGTTGGAAAAGATCTTTGAGATAACCAAGTCTAACCATTAATGCAGCACTGCCAAGTCAACCCCTAAACCATGCCCCCAAGTGCCACATTTACATATCTTTTAAATACCTTCAGAGATCGTGTCCACTACTTCCCTTAGCAGCCTGTTCCAGTGCCTGACCACTCTTTCCTGAAAGAAAGTTTTCCTAATATCCAATCTAAACCTCCCCTGATGCAACTTGTCATTTCCTCTTGTCCTGTTGCCTGTTACCAGGGAATAGAGACTGACTCCCACCTCATTACCTCCTTTCAGGTAGTTGCATAGAGCGATAAGGTCTCCCCGAGCCTCCTTCTCCAGGCTAAACAACCTCAGGTGCCTCAGCTGGTCCTCATAAGATGTGTGCTCCAAACCCTTAAACCAACTCTGAATACACACCAGTATCTCAACGTATTTCTTGAATGGAAGGGCCCAGAACTGGACACTGTGCTTGAGGTGTGGCCTCAGCAGTGTCCAGTACAGGGGAAAAATCACTGCTTTGGTTCTACTGGCCACATTACTCATGATACAAGCCAGGATGCCACTGGCCATCTTGGCCACCTTAACACACTGCTGGCTCATGTTCAGCCACTGTCAACCAGCACCTCAAGTCCCTGTCCACCGAGCAGCTCTCCAGCCACTTCACCCCAAGCCTGTAGGTCTATGTGGGGTGGTTGTGACCCAAACACAGGACCCAGAACTTCATTCACCTTGTTGAACTTCACTGGTCTTGGCCCATCAATCCAGACTGTTCAGATTCCTCTGCAGAGCCCTCCTGCCCTCCAGCAGACCAACACTCCCACCCAGGTTGGTGTTGTTTGCAAACTGACTGAAGGTGCATGCGATCCCATCATCCAGATCACAGACAGAGATATTAAACAGGACTGGCCACAATATTGAGCCCTGGGGAACTCCACTTGTGACTGGCTGCCTGCTGTTTTTTAACTCCATTCACCACCACCCTCTGGACTCGACCACCCACACAGCTAACCCTTTTTTTTAGTGTACAAACCTTCTCCTGTTGAAACACTAGCCCTTCTCTATTTATTAGGGGCAAAACAAGAACTGAGTACTGGGGATGCATTCAAAAGGCAGTCCATGAAAAAGCAGACAGTTTTGAAATTCTCTACAGGTGCTTTGCTGTTGTAGTTGGTTGGTGCATGGCCATGGCAACCCTGGGCACGCAGGGGCATTACTGTGGCCATGGATACTCACACTTCCCTCTCCTGCAATCCCTCTGGAGGACCTTTCACTTTCCAGAGCAAAAAACAAATTTAAAAAAAGGCAAGAGGCAACATTCAAGCCATCCTGGCAATGGTCCAAAGGAAAAAAAAAACCAAACAAAACACAAGCCAACAAACAAAGATCCACAGATTGGAAAACTGCTGACAACCTAAGTAGCAGGAAGTTTTTGATGATCCAAAAGCCATTGTGAAGCCCAATTAAAAAGAAAACAACATGGTTGTTCAGCTTGGCCAGGCAAGGAATAGCTGACTCAATCATCCTAAAACAGGAGAGGAATGCACCTTTTTGTCATGCATGAAGAAGGTTCAAAGTAAGAAATTAAAACTACAGTTTTCCCTCCCATCAGAAAAAAAAAAAAAGAAATTTTCTCTAAGCATTGGCTCAGTGCAAAAGGCAACTATACAAACAAGACGACTTTCCTACTCTTCCTTTATTTTGAAAATGATACTTAAATTTCTAGGGCAGAGGTATTTCAGGTTGGCCTTTGTGTGTCCTTTTTTTCTGAAGGATTTCATTGCTCTTCACTGGTAGAGCAAACATCCTGCTAGCTATTATGTTTAAATACATGCTTCAAACAGTTTTCAGGTTATTTGATTTTAGACAGAGAAATAAGCCCCAGATGTTTCACTGAGAAAGTTTTCCACCAGGAAATTCACAGCCCTTCCAGATGTTTCAGATATCTAACAGTCCAAACTTGTTTTTTCTATGTGAAGGGCATGAATATGTTCTTTCCAACAAGTTGCTTATGAAATTATTATAAATGTGTCCATAGGTTATGGGTGCAGACTGTACCAGATGGATTTAGGATCATTTCAAAGAGTGAGCAGCAATTCAGTATTCCTAGTCCTTGCCTCTTAGAAATATTTTGCATATTCTGTATCTTTGTTTGGCACACTAAAGCAAGAAAAAATTGACAAAAAGAATTAAAAAATACATCATCTGTATTTGTAATTACATCAAGCAGGTCAAAATGAGGGCTAGTTCTCATTTATGTAAGCCTTGAACAGTCTTCTAGTAGCTTTAATGATGTGTAGACTCATAAAATATCTTTTAGGTAGTAAGATGCAGAACCCCTGATGGTCGTGTTATTTCAGCAGAGAGAATTTCATGTCTCTCTCTGCCTGTGTACCCAGGTAATCAGTCATCTTCCCTCTCAAACTGTTTATCATGTTAACATGATCCAGTTAAGCTATCAGCAAGTGCTCCTGACATTCAGGCCTCAGAACTCCTACTTTTATTTCAGTGAGAAGAGGCTCACATACCCATGCAAGAAAAGAACACTGCTCTTTGCAGCTTTGTCTTTTTTTCCTCAGACAGTGGCATAAGAATTTTAAGCAAACAACTCTGAGAATAAAAATTAATACCACATGCTGGCTTTTTAAACAGGAAATATGTCAGGTGCCATCTTGGGCAGCATTACACAAGACCATGTTCACAGGTTTATTTAACATACTCTTTTGGAATTACTCCAGCACCAGCACCTCCTACTTCTCATAGGTATACAGGCACAACTTCCAAAGAAGGTACTGGGACTCTACATGGCCACCTGTAGGGCCAGACAGATTTTGCACACAAAAATTTCTAAGACTGCTACAAAAATATATTGATAATTATCAAGCAGGAAAATATGAACATCCTGATTTCTAGGGTGTAAACAAAAAAGTGTTCACCTCAGTGGAACAGGACTTGGGTCTCTGTCATATTCATGGTTATACACCAAGTTCTCATCCTCACTGTAAGCGCAGCTCTTCCACAAATCTCCATACACAGTCATTCATCTTCAATACCTCCTGCATCTCAGAGTAAAGTTGCAAGTTCTGGCAACACTGCTTACAGGAATTTTCTTAGAGCATCTTCAGAGCTGTGAAGGTAGTTTATTCCTGTCTCAATTAGCTTTTTTCCCTGAAGATATTCAGAGAAGATAAATATTTAACTGATTGATATTTTTTTATTAGACTAAATGTACGAAGTTGTATCTTGAGCTTCACTAGCAAAAATTTTAAAATCTTGACTTTACGTTCACTGGGGCACAAGCCACTTTTAGTAAGAAAATGAAACCTGTGATATTTCCCTTTTACTCTCTTCTTTTTCAGTTGGACATCATGTTTATGATATGAAATTGCACTATGTTTACAGCAAGAAATTGCACTGATGAGTAACTGGATGTGTAACTGCAAGCCCTATGCACCAACGGAAAAGTTAATAGACACAATTAATTTGTCCTGACTGTCCTTCCAGAACCATAAGGAAATATTGATCACTAGTGAATAAATAGTCCTTCTTTAGAAATCGAGGCGGGGGTGTTGTAACAGCCTCGGGTATAGATCTCGAGTTAATTTCTACTATCCTTTGCAACTGTTACATAAATGGGAACTTTGTCCTTACACTGGAGGGGAACCACAACTCCAAGACCAGCATTGAATACAGAAGCCCAGAATGCTGTAAGTGAAGCTTTGCAATTAAAGCTTATTTAGGATCTCTCAACCCCTACATTAGGCTCCCCTCATTAGCTTTGCCAATGCTGTTTCTCCAGCTGTAACAGATGAAGGAAGCAAAAATCCTCTTACAGACAGTATTTGCAATCTTGGCCACTACAGGCCAAGTTTCAGTAACTTGCCTGGTCTCTGCCTGCCTCCTTCCTTCTACCCCTTTGCTACACCCAATCTAGAAACATGGCCTGTGACCACAGGTCCCCAAAATGCCAGAAAAGGGGAGGTTAGCAAGCCCTGGCACAGACCACCCCTACTGCAAAAGCAACTTTTACATCTCTAGTGTAATCACAGGCTGCCTGGGCCAGAGCAGCAACCCCCACCTCAGCCTTTAGAGGATGATCAAACTTGGAGAAACAGTGCCAGACTATAAAAGCACAGCTGGCTGCTGCTGCAAAGAGACAGCCCACAAGACAAGGGTGCAAGGCCACATCAAGCTAAGTAACACCTTGTACTGGTTTCAAGGTAAACCAGCAGGAGAAATGAACTCAACACAAGAGAGATTATAAGTCAGAGCTACAATTTAATAAT
>JAWWEV010000083.1:83227382-83295314 GCA_035583235.1 Hafferia zeledoni | reverse complement strand
CACAATGGGTGATTAACTCTGTGAGTCATGGGGGACTCCCGAACTATTGATGGCCCATTAGCAGCCACGCCCCCCCCCCCAGGCTGGGCGTGAAGGTGCTAACGACTCCCTAGGCAGCTGCTGCAGATGGTCCATTGTTTGTGGGAAATGAATAGAAGGGGTAAAATACACAGCCTTGATCACCCCCACACAGTGCCAACTGGTCCCACCTGCTAAACTAGGACACACCTAGATTTTAGTTTGTGTGTTTTTTAATTCATTTGTATTTTAGCAGACTCATTTCATTAGCTTGCGTTGTGGTTTAAACACCTGATGTGGTCACCAGTGACTCCTGTCAATTCTTACAGAGTGGCTGTCAGATGTCAGTCTATGCCTCAACCAGCAGACCGAGGGCTCCTCCAGAAATCTAAAGCATCAGTGGATTCAAGATTTCAGCCATGGGGCATACACAGTAATGTTTTCATCTCAACAGTGCTGAGATGGTCTAGACTGTACAGGTATTTGTGCAACTTAATGACCCTATGAGATGTAGCATGAGTAGCGTTCCCTGCTAAGCAAAGGCAACCATTCAGGCAAGGGTGACCGAAACAGCTCTCAGTCACACAGTTCGGTGAGACAGCAAACCAGAAAACTGAATCCATAAAACAACAGCAAAGCTTACACAGCTTATGGGCATGGAGGGTCATGCTGCAGAAGGGCAAATAAGAGTATCTCAGCACATAAATGCATAACATGTCAAGGGCTAACCCAGGTATTCGTGATTCCCACCTACTACAGCCTTGGAATTTAGCATCAGATGACACATGTCACACTTGAGATTAGTGGTACATTTTGCACAAAATACCCAGAAGAATCTTTTCCCTGGTCACAAACCTTTTTGGTACACTATGATCATCTTTCAAAGAGTATAATCCAGTCATTTGGTAATTTCCACTCCAGAAACGTCAGCCCTGATTGCTAAACAATGGTGTCATGATAACAAGCTGACCCTCCGTGGGCTCAAACAGACATAGTGGTTACTGAAATCTCATCAGGACGTGAAGAGAAAGGAATCTATATTCATTATGGTCTATTGCTGAACTTCTGCTGAGAGGGCTTTTGGCTGACAAACCACTCTGCTGAGTTACCCTTAGACATGTCCAGCTTCATATAGTTCTATAATCTTTGGTAGCATTTCATTTGTTTGCAGACCTAAAACAATATAAAAAAGTGCAACAAATTCCATATAAAGCCCACAGCAGTTGCTGGATGACTATTATTACAAGCCTAAATGATGGCTTATGACTAAACAGCCATTTCAATACCAAATAGGGTATATTTACTTTTTCCAGGAAAAAGAAAAAGCAGAACTATCAAGTTCAATAAACAAGTACAAACCAGAAGCTGCTTGGTCTTATACTATGAATACTGAAAAATTTGACAGCATGATCAAAAGCCACCAATAAAGGGGTAACAAACAACAGAAACACCTAATCACAAGAAAAAGCAAAAGAAAATATGCATATGAGCTATGCTCAAAAGGCACAATATATTTCGAAGAAGTATCTCAGGTTTGGATAATAAAACAATTACTGTAATTTACACAAGGATAATGTTACCACAGAAACTTACTGCTTCTGCCATTACTTCACTATAAAGAACTCTTGGAAAAATAACATTTTAGAGTCCAGCTGAGCAGCATTTTAAGCCTGTACTCATGGCCCACTATTCCACTGCATCCACTTCAGATGATTCAAACTTCCAAGAAAAATGTCTCCTCTGACCCATATCTAAAAAATCTCAGTGGAAATAGCTAAGCAAGTAGGAAAATAGCTTCCAAGTATCAGTTACTCACTGTGCTATGGAGACACATAGGAAAATACCAAAATTACTTATTGTAAGGGCTGGAGTCAAAGCATTAGCCAGCATTGTGTCATGAAGAACATGGAGAAAATATCCCCACTTCTGACAATCATCCCATTACAATCTGGTAAGTGAGACTAAAGTGAACTAAAATGCATTGGTCATGAAAGCACCTTACATATCAAAAGTCTGTCACTACAAATGCCAACATGGTGTGTTACTTCAATAGCAACTATTTTTGCAAACAAGTATCTTCTCATCATTCATTTCCAGTTGTCTCTTCCAAAACCTGAAGGTAGCTCAAAAAATCTTGTTATCAAATCAAAAGTTAAGATCCATACAATATCTTTATTTAGGTTCCCATTTGTATGTTCCTTTTTTGCTTTCTTCAAATTTAAATGACTTAAATGGAACAGCAAAAATGCATACTGTTTTTTAAACTGAGTTCCTAGTCATTAGTATCATTCCAAAAACCACTAACGTTCTAAAAGGAAGCACAACAGTGAAAACACTTTTAAGCTGGTTTAAAAAACACATCCCAAAGACAAGACTCATTAACACCTTCCCTGTGTGAACGATAGAATTCAAAATATCAAAACTAGGGTGATAGCAGCATGGGTCATATCATCAAACATCACCACTGTCCTGTATGTTGGATTTCTATTTTTAACACAAATGTGGAATGATCTAACAGTGACAGCCCTCTCCTGAGAGGAGAGGAATGGAGAGACAGATCCCTCTTCAGGCAAAGGAGACTGAACGTTGGTAAGAACTTGATTCAAATATCAACTGCTTAAGCAACTATTGATATGACTGTCCTGACAAATTCTCTGAAATGTTTCATCCCCAAAACTTTTCCAATAAGCATTCAACTAACTACTTTAAAACACATGAAGTTTATTCTTGAAAAAAAATAGTCCATCTGGATGCAGTTTTCTTGTACTAACTGGGCATTTTTACCACATTGAACTAGTGTATTAAAACCACAGCTCAAACATGTTTCACCTAAGATACAGCAAAAAGACAGCTTTCCTCACAGCAGCTTTAGACACTCACTATTCTAACACTGATGAGATTGAGACACATACATCATTTTTCCTCCAGACCAATAAAACAACTGGACACAAACTCATTTGTGAAATGAGTTGTCAAAGTCTCTCAGAGGCTGGCTTAGATCTGGGAAGTTGGACAGACTTCATATTCTTTGTTCCAGGCAATAGTTATACTTCTTTAACCTTATTTTCACTTAGAAAATCATACACAATTTAAAGACAATAATTATCCCGCCTCCAAATCATAAAATAATAGATTAAGTACAAATCTATTTTTTCCTAAACCTGAACAAAACAAGATGCCAATAGAGATTGCTCATTCAGGTTAGTACTTTGCTTTGTATGACTTTAGGAGACTAGGCATAATACAAGACTCAAAAGAGAACTGCATAAACAAAACATTAACCCCACAATCTGCCAGCAGCAATGTTGGTATTTAAAACTTCATGCCAATTTTGCCATTAGGAGACATCAGCTAAAATGCTTCTCCTGGAATCCCAGGCGCTGCTCTCCTCCACCCACCCACCCACTGCTGCATCCATAGAGCCAACAGTCCATGCCCCAAAACCACTCGTGTTCCTGGGAAGAATGAATGACTAGTTTCCAATAGTTGATACAAGAAAGAATATTTGTTTTGCATTCTTCATTCTGCCACAAAAATACATGTGCCTACAAGAGTGACGTAGGCTTTGTCTGTATCACAAGGCTTTTGTTTGGCTTTTCCTTTTGCACTAGCATAGCAGCTCTCTACCAGTTCTGCCCCTAAACATACATGGGGCTGCCAAGCTCTAACTCTCCTCTGCTTCAATCCCTTCACTGAGTGACCTCAAAAAATTACCAAGTCAGCTTTATGCAACCCAGTGCAAGCACCTCTGCAGCTAACAGTAATTGTTTCCCAGCCATAACTCAGAAACATGGACATGAGTACACAAGGCTTTCAGTACCAGATTGTACTGCACAGTTTAAATGTCATTTCAATAATAGCTTATCCTTTTTGTTAGCACTGCAGGTTATGGCCACACCCTTTTCATAGACAGCCCTCCAGAAATTGCTTCTGGGAATCAAGAAATTACATTGCTACTATTTGAGTTTTAAATAAGCACTTTTCTTTAAAAAGTACAGACTTTCCTCAGGATAGTTTTCTTCCAGTATTACCTGCAGCACAAGAAAGGAGGAGGCTCTGGTTATTTAAGACAGGTGTCCCAGGCACAAAATACCCACTACTAGGATTTCACCCATCAAGAGTAACAGAGTAGTTATCATCAACAGCCAAAACCTGTTTCCTTGAGGAGGCTGATTCACAGGGACCCAGTTTTAAACTGAGCATGTGCCCAGCGCAGGCTGCAATACTGAAAAACAGCAAGGGGAAGGTAGGAACAATAAGACATGGCACAAACCACATAGCCTGCTCTGCTACACAGGCCTTTGTAATTGTCCAAACACCTCGATGTGTTTGTATAAACATTATGTGGTTGAGGATTTGCACTCACCTCGCTTCTCCACAAGAAAAACAAACTAAACACAGTAATTAGCTTCAATAGTATCTGATTAGGTAAATAAGGTTTTCCGTCTCCATTAGCAGCTCATAAAGGCGGACACTAATATGAGTAACACTCAGGTCACTGCCCAGTGGTGACAGCTTCGCAATCAAGCCAACACAGGTTCCACTGCAAAAATGAGAGTCAAATTCCTTTGTAGGACAGGCTTAAGTTCACACAACTATGCTTTTACAGGCTACAGTAAGAACATACACAGCAAATCACTCATACTTCCCCAAGCAGCCAATTACAACTTCTCATAACAAATCCCATCAGTATTTAACAGATATCAAAAAATAAACAAGAGGTTTGGTTTGCAGTCTACAAGAGATACTAAGTTTGGCTAGCAACCTGCTCATGATTGTATTCTTGTTTCTGGGCCCAGAAAGACTTACAGACCTTCCCTCTTTTTTTCCTTCTAGTGTGCCATTACCCAGTTTCATCAGTCTTTGGTGCGCTCAGAATTCTGCCTTCAGAAATACCTCAAGCCATACAACTTATGAGTAGCCACATGAAAATACAGCACAAAACCACTTCGATTTTAAACTGCCAAACAGCCAGCCTGTTAAAAAGTAACACAGGGGCAGGGCTTCAGCATTAACCTGCTATGACTCACCTACAGGACACACTTCAGTCTTGACTTATTTTGAAGAAATGAAAAAATAACTAACATGAGAAAACAAAGGTAGGATTAACATTACTTTGATTGCATCTACATATAAGCTCAATCATCCAAGAAAGTAATCTTTTTACAGTAATTATTTGTAGCTTATTTTCCCTTCCCTGATTTTAACAACTAAACACAGAGACTGAGTACCTATCAGCCTGCATCCCATGCCAGCTCCTTCAGAATTCACTGAGGAAAAAGGTTGTTATTTTTCTTTTGAATATTTATTCAAACCATATTTTATGAATTAGTGCCTTAATATCTCAGACATTTAAATTACTGGTTTTATTTCAAGAAATCTAATTTGGTGGATGAAGCACATGAGAGCATAATTTTAATCAATCAATCTCCCTTGAAACTTCTTAAAATATCACTAACTGATGACTACTCACAAGACAGCAAGCTATTCTCCCCTCACCAGCTGCATACATCTTTCTGAAATATTTGGTGGATTATCAGTGACAAACCATAACAACATAAAAGAAGTAAATATAGCTCAACTTACACTGCACTGAAAAATATTTCTAATCTCCTTTTTGCCACTCAAATCTCACCTAGCTGTAATGATTTCCAAATGCTATGGTCTATTACTAGTGGCTTTCCCACAGCAGAAACATCAATCTAAAGAATGGTTTTAAGGCAAGGGCATTCTTTCAACAGCCTACCAGAACTATCAAAGAACAGTAGAGTAGGTCACTTATTTGAGCTGTAACCATGTGAACCAAATGCACCAAGTTAAGAAAATATCTTCTTCAAGCATGAAATCCTAGAAATCATTGGGCAGCATTCTGCCTATTGCCTTTGTCAACTTTTAATTGTCATGTTACCAACAGACTGCCAAAGCAGAGTGCAACTGATAGCACACAGTGTGTCTGAGAACATCCTATTTTTAGCCTGCAATTCAATCAGCACTCTTACAATGGCTAGGATTAAAGTCCAAGACAGCCACGTTGCTGTTTATAGGCCAATGCAATTACATGTTGAAACATGTTGAGAGAACACGATGGTAAGCTGGAGTGAATGCTGGGAGGAGCAGTGTGAGCCGGGCAGTCGCTCTGCGGTAGAGGATGTCTTTATTGGCACAGCACACACTCACATCTCCCGTCTGTACTAACAGTCCACAAAGGAAAGTGTAAAAACAAGCGACAGTTTTACTCCATTACCTTCCAATAAGATTTAGTGCTTATGAAAGACAGACAACATTTTAGCAACCTTGAAATCAATATCCTTTCACCTTCATTGGCAGCTGTTCAGATGCCTTAGTCAACTCTAAAGAGCCCGCTTCAATCCTGCCCTAAGAATACTGCCAACAAGGAGACAGCTCTGTCCTCATCCTGCATTCTCCTGAACTTCTGTGATGAGGTAGCAGTTACAACATTTGCAAGAATGTTTCTAAACACCTGTTTTTCATGAAAAATATTCTGCTGAAAAAAAATTTTAAATCTTCAAGTCAGTACATTTTTACACATTCAAGTGCTGACTTTTAATTTGAAATGTTATGTTCTTGCTGAGTTTTCCATCTTCAGGAGTCACATTTTCAGGCTTTTCCCCTGCAACTACACAGAGGTTTTTTAAAAAAATGAAAAAAAAAAAATTGATGTGTAACAGCATCAGACTTAGGACCTATAGGACCTAATTCTTTGAGGCTATTAAAACAAAAAAAAAAGTTGACAGCACAATGCAATCACATCCTTTAGGATATAGCTAAATGATCCATCAAACAGTAATGACTTTCATACACTAAAACTAGGACAGAATACTAATCAATGATGTGAGGAGCATAAGGCTATGATTCATTACCAGTTTCCCAGGACCATTAATCTTTTCTGATACAGCTTCTGAAAACTAACCTGAACAGTATTCTCATCTTTGTTCAGATGAACATCAAGATATGCTTCCTGCCAACCCCTTGACAAGAGAGAGAGAAGACTACAAAGAACACATACATATTCTGAAGATTTTCAAGCTCAATACACAGAGAAATTAAGGAACGTCTAATTAGCAAAGAAACAATTTCTGTATCTTGAGATAACTCTCCCCATTATCACAAGCTTCCAGATTTCAAACTAAATACAGGTGGTAATTTCTCCAAACATCACTATTTTCAGTGCTGATCACTTCTTTTCAGCAAGTTGAAATAAAGACATCAGAAAAAACAAATTCTGAGAATCTGAATAGTAAGTTCAGAAACTCAAAGATATGAGCTTAACAGAAATACATTCACAACCAGTTACTTTTTTCATCTGCATTTCAAAACCAAGCAAAAAAAATCCATCAAGAAGACAGGGAACCTAAAAACATAATTCATCAGCATCTGAACTGAGAGACACAGCTTAAGTCTCAGAAACTTTACTTCTTTAACTAATAAAAGATCAGGATTTTCTTCTACCACTTCCCCCACAACTTTCAGATTTGTCAGAAATGGTTCATTTTCCTTTCCAAGCCAAAATTCAGTCTAGAAGAAGCTTCTTAACCATTAATGCGCACACAAAGCAGAATAACACCCAGTAAACCCACCATACTGTGGATGAAACAATAATGCAGACAAAGTAACTTTTTAATTAGGCTAAAAAAAGGGAACAATTGAACTGAGCATCTAAACAGGAACATGTTACTATCTACAAGGCAAGTGTAACAAATCTAAATGCATTACTTGCAGTATTTCATGCTTATTTCAGTGCAAAAATATATAAAGGAGACAAAACCAAGCAAAAAGAATGACCAATAATACATTATAAAATGAAGGCTGCGTGAGACAGGTATGGAATGCTCGACTCACAGGCAAACAAAACAGTGGATATTAAACCCACACCAACTGCATTTCTCTCTGCCTTATACAGCCACAAGACAAAAACATCTCATGTATTATAATCAAACCAAACAAAAAATATTCACAGTAATGTAAGAGTCCTTCAACTGTGACCAGTAGTGATCACTGCAATACATTAATCATTTGGAATGATGATACAGGTTATATCAGTTATGTCTGTATGAAATAAAATACCACTTTTTACTTATACCCTGCTTTTCCACTTGTGAATGAAACCTGCCTACCTTACTCATAGTCACTGGAGAGTTACAGGCTGCCTCATTTACAGCTGAAGCTCAAATCCATTAGTAGCATGGTGGAGTACTTGAAATAAAGAATGACAAAAACATGGAAAAAACACATGTAGAGATCAAAAAGCACAAATACTGTAATTTACCCTAGCAGTACCTTTTCTTCCTCAGGAACATATTTTTTTTAAAAAATACCCATTTTTGAATCACATTATAGTTTCCTATAAAGATGCCTAAAAGAAAGAGTTTGATGAAGTGTGCCTCATGAGGGGAACTTTTGAAATTCAGAAAGCACCAGCCATAGGACCAGCCCAATTTCATAACCAGACACACAGGAATCTGCAGCTCCTTGGCACTAACCACTAACAGACTTCCTAGTCCTCACACCTTTTGAAAGTGATCAACTTCAAAAAAAAATCCAAACAAATAAACCCACAACAAACCAAAGAAAATCCAACAAGTTCACTTGCTTTTGATAGACAATAGTCACAGATGTCCTTCCTGCCTGTGAGACAGGGCAGCACAGACAAAGCTCACAGTTTCAGGAATCTGAAACAGGTATCCTTAATTCTCTGACTGGCAAACCTGGAAGGACCTTTCCCGACAGAGACACCAAGACCTCCTATAAAGAGGGCAAAGGACTCCAGATTTTCGCAAGCCATCTCCTTCACAATGCTAGAGCTGAAGGAGAAAAAAACAACCCTTTGTGTGTGAAGTCAAAGGTCATGCTCCAGGGCCAGCTGCTGCAGTATGGTAATAAACAGAGGGTAGATATGTAGCTTTTTGATTTCTTCACTTCCCATAAAATGCCAAGCGTTTCCAAGTACTAGAAGTCTATTTATGTCTACGTCAGAGCTAGAGCAGGGTCATCACTAGTGCTTTGGAGAAAATTCAGAACTTTTATTCCACTCTGACAAAAACCAGGCACAAGTCCCCATTTGGCATTTCACTAGCACAGATGAGATTCCTGTTGGTTTCCTGATTGCACACCCCATTATTATGCTCCTTCCCTGCAAGCCTTGCTGTAAAATAGTCTTACAGTAATGAAGTAAGAAAACAGACACAATGTGCTTTTTCAACAAGATTTACCTTAGATAACGAACCTAGCACAGCTATGAGAGCTACCATTGTCTCCTTTGCCAGCCCCCAAACCATACCAGGTGGTTCACGTCAAACATGCTGAGAAACCCCACCAGTGTGTCCAGGATCTTCATCTTCTCCTTGACAATAACAGAGCCACCAGAAAAAGCTAAATGCAAAATCCCCAGGTATCTCACCAGCAGCTGAAGCAGCTGTTTTACCTCTGAAGCTTCCACATGTGGCTACAATGGTATATTTACAATTTTTAAGAAAATACTTTTTTTCTCAATTTCACCTACAAAGCTTGAAGGCCTCAATAGTAAATCTGAAGCAACTAACTTTGAACAGAACTGAAATGTTTGACACTTTTAATCAATATCAAAGTTATTTACGATTATCATTTTAACTGGCATAGTTTGCAGTTTCTAAAAGAGGAGTCAACACAGAAACTAAGGTGAAGGCAGACTTTCTTTCCTAAATAGGGAGACCGAAGCTATTTTGAAGTGCATTTTATTCCAATATAATCATGCATGCTGTGTATGAGAGGAAAAGTGTATTGCTTTATCTGTATCAATAGAATTAAAGCAATAGAACTGGTTTACTTGCACCAAGTACAGCTTACTACTTTTGTGGCTGATGAACATAAATCTTCAGACCATACAGCCCCTTCCACTACTGCAAGTAATCACATGTACCTCACTTGACTGTGTATTACAACTTGTTTATTTATACAGCTTTCTCTTATCAAGATCAGCTTTTTCTGACACCGAGAGTTTAACTGTTAGTAAACACAAGACAACACTGTCCAAGTTTTGTTTGTCCAAGTATATATACTTTGCCTTTAAAACCACTCTAGAACTACAACTAAAAGGAGATGAAGCTGCTTTTCCAGTCACCCCATTCTTTGCTGTTCAGTCTACTGAGCACTACCGTATTAAATGACAACCAATATGACCAAAAGATGAATAATAATGCATTGCCCTTCTTTAACAATAATAACTAGGCATGCAGAATGAAAATTAGCAAATTTCCAGGACTTTGTAATTTAAACAAATATTCTCTTCACAATATGGATAGACAGTTGAGCAGTACGACTACTAAAGTCAAGTAGTCATACTGAAAATAAAGGAAAAGGCCTAAGCCTTTTTTTTTTTTTTTAAAGCATTCTTAAAATTCTAGGAATGACAGAATTACTTCTTTTCAAGTGTCTGGAATTGAAAACTGCAATGCATTTTTTTTTTCATATATATGTGTTAAGCTGATGACACGTGAAAAGTGAACTTTCAAGTCTCGCTTACCTTTACTTCAATAGTTTCATAGTCCAGATGGTTGCAGATGTTTCTGTGTAGCTGGGCCTACTAGGGAGCTCACTACAACTATTGTCCCAACTTGTTCCTCTGTTAAAAATATGTAACAACATTCCTTGCTGTCTTATTAATAACTGTAATACAATAAAAAGTTAATATTAATATAATGCAATCCAGGTGGTGGGGAAAGTGATGACAGAGGTCTAAGTAGCTGGCACTCCTTTCTCTGAGCCGGTAATGAGGTAGTGTCTTAGCACATGGACACAGCCTACTGAAGCAACACTTACCAAAGGAGCTGTACAGCCCCAGCCCAGACCACTTGAGGTCACTGAAAAACACAGAACACCTTTTGAAAGAGATACCAACTTGTCATGGCTGCATTGCAGTCAGAGAAGTGGACTGTAAAACCAAGTTAGGATGTCCTAAGTGAAAATATGATGAACAGGCAACTTACAGCCCAGCTGCCTTGCACACTTGCACAAGGGTTGTAATGCTCATCCTCAGAACCTAAGGAGTGAAATCAGACAGAAAGAAAAGGGACTCTCATTTAGACCCTAATTAACTGGCAACGTAGGACAGCTGTGCAAGCACTGGAAAGAGAAAACTCTTCCTGAAAGTTTTTAGAACTTTTGTTCTTATTTAGAACAACACAGGAAGAAGAGACTGCAACATGCCACATTTCTGACCATTCTTCCACCAACACAGATATGGACTGAAGTAATCTTAGTCTCTTTCTAAGTGAAGACATTAATAATCTTCATACAAGAAGAACTTGGAAGAAATTAGGTCTGTACAAATTGGTTTTGATAAAAAACAGCAAAATTTGTAACTGCAAGTATAAGACTTGTGGTATGATAACATCTAGGTCAAACTTCTTCCTATTCATCTCCTTTGTTTGATTACAAGCCTACAGGAAACACAGGGTGATCCAAGTTTCCAGAGGTGGCATCTGAGCAATCTGTGATTTCAAAATTTAGTGGAATCATGAGAACTTACAGCACATTTGCTCCCACTATTCTTGAGACTGAGCTCTATAAAGACTCTTGAGCTATGAGCAGCCAAATTGAGTGACTTATGAGAGAAGTGTCAAAGTAAGGAAATGATTCTCTGGGATAGACCTGTGCCCCTGCGTTTACAGGACAGCTTTTAAGCCTAGATCAAACAACTGAACCAAACTACAACTTGTCCAAATCATAACTTGTCAGAAGAATCTTGAAAGAACTTCAAAGATACCTTCCATTAAACTGCCGGAGATACAGCCCAGTATTTGAATATTACTTTGTATCTGTTCTATGCCTATCTCTGCTCCTTTGAAGGCCCCTATCACAGAAGCTGCTGGAGACTGAGGAGCTTTTCACAGCTGTGCTTTTGGGGGGTTGTTTATACTCTCCCAGAAAAGTGTATTTCACACAGGACTCTGATGCAGCTCATGCTTGAAAGTCAGAACAGAGAGCAGTATCCTACCCCCTCTGCCCTCATAAATACTTCCCTACAAAATTCAAGCACTCCTGAATACTGGGTCAATCTCTTGAAGCACAGGAATCTGTCACCTCCAGAAATACTTGACTAGAGTCAGAATACTTTGGAAACCTGTTGGAAATAACTCATGTTAAATCCCCTCTTCTCTCAAAGGATGAAAAAAGGCTGATGTCCACCTGCCTCAGGAAGAATATGAAAGACCTGCGTGCCTTGTTAGCCCTCAACTAAAATATTCCCCAGTCCTCAGCAGTGGCACCTGTAGAAAATATCAGCCAGCTTCCCCTCCCTATGGGTTCATTTTCACTGGGACAATGACAATTTTTTCCATCTTCTATTCTTCAGTTCCCATGAAGATCATAACAATTAACCCAAAAATGCTCTCTTCAAAGAACAGCTGCTCTAATTAACAGTACCTCCATCAGGACCAGGACCCAAGCCATCCTTTTTTCTTCTGTTTCTGCCTAGCCTCTATGCACCAAGGCATTTTTTAATGCCACTGTGCTTCCAGGAAACACAGGGAAGAGGATTCAGTTGGTAGGTTTTCTGCTCTCAGATAACCTGAGGTTGGTGCCAGGATACAGCCTGGCACAGAATTCAATGTCAGAGCTGAGTTCCCTGCCAGGATACAACCAGTGGAGCAGCCCCTGCTATCAGTTTACATCACACCATGCCCCAGAGTCAGCCCTGACTTTCATCTAGGGCTAAATCACAGCAGCTGAAGATGGAAATCTGGATGGTTTCTCTATGAATGAAACTCCTGAATCCCTCTAGTGCTCATTGGATTTATCTGCTTACACCACTGTTTTCTGAATGACACTTCCTAATTACAAATTCTTGGATGGGATTTAAACACAGAAGTTGCCTCCAGTTTTCTCAGAGGGGATAGGAGGTCAAAGCAATTATCCTTATAGCACTATATCTCCCCTTTCACTATCACCACCAGTACACCATGTGCACTGAGAGATTTTTTTGTTTTGTTTTCCCTTGTTACACAAAATATTTCAAATATATTTGCTTGATAAATTAGACAGCGTGGTTTCCTATATTACTGTAAAAATGTATTTTTTATAGATCTGCCCCAACACTGAACAGTACTGTGAGATGTGAAAACAGACTATGGCAACATAACCAGCAAACTGTAATTATGTGAATAAGTTATAATGAAGAAGATCTCTAAAAAAAGCACACCACTTGACATCGGCCACGTATATATAGCCACTCTCCTGAACGACCCTGTGTCAGCAAGTTGTAAGTATCAAGTAACTCAAAGCAATTCAAAACCAACAAACCCAATGTACTGAATTAGATTCAAAGTACACGATTGGCACTGGGTCTGAGCTACAAATTTAGATCCAGTCCTGAATTTTCTCAAGGTTCACAGAAATGGGCAAAAGGGACATCTGAATTCAGAGTCCAGACTAGATCCAGTTCTTCTTCATACAACAGACAGTAGGAGTGACCTAAAATCCTTAGAAACAATATAAGCCAAATTCAAAATGGCACCTTAGCCAGACAAATCAATAGAAGTAGCCCAGAAAAGCTCTGCAACATGGCTTAGTTACTCAGCAAGAATTTGTGGATTAGGCTAAAAATCTCGTAACAGAATCTGTGGTACTTCATTGCATTGTCAACTAAGATGGTTGTGTCACCATGTAGGACCAAAGCATATGAAACCATGGGGGATACCTGAAACAAGCATCCCTGCTCCCTGGGGCTCAGTGTGCATGCCAGGTAGAACTGAGAGCAACCCAGGGAATAGCAAGCAGCTGTATCCAGAAATACGGATGTAAGGAAAGGCACAGAGAGAAGCACGGAAAGAAGAGTGAGGTAGGGGTTACAATTAGGCACTTGGTTCCAAGCAAAAGAAAGATTGAAGACACCTTTCTTATGTTTTCCCTATCAACCAGCTTAGGTCCTCCACTTTACCGAGGGTGGTTAAGTTCATCTCAGACACTATTCATGGAACTCAGTTTCTTCGCTGCACTCCTCTAGAAGGATCTAAAAATATTGCTGCTCAGAAGACATTGTGTAGATCTAGATTTGTATCCAGACTCAAGCAAAAGTTTAAGTTTGAAGAGAAGTAGTAAAACCAACATGTGAAATTGAGAGTTATACTTCCAAAGAACTGGACTGAAGAAATCCTGCCCTTTGGAGTCAAACTATAGCATCTGCTGGTTACGAAAAAGCTACTAATGACATACTATGACAGGTCAGAATGTCAAAGCATTTTTCATCTTTTTAAATGGCTTTCTTAACAACTGTTTATAATGTTTAACTTACAAGTACTTGCAATATACAAGTTGTTTTACTAACTACAAAAATACCGTTGTCACTACTAATTTCAAGACAGCAATGGTGAAATCTGACACTGACTGAAATGATCTGGATTCCCGTTACTGACTTCATCCTCTCAAAGACATCCCACAGCAGTACATCATCTACAAGATGTACAAACCCCTCAGTGACATGAAGGCAACAAGCTGGCATCTCTGTTCAGAGAATAAGTGAATATTCATCCACGTCAACAGATGACAACTTAAAAAGTGATGAAAAAAACCTACACTGCTCATTCAAACTCGCTGACAAGAAGGCCAACAGTTTATAAGATTTCAGAAATTATTTTGACACTGGTGTTACTATGCATTTCATTATCATCATGGAATGGCTTGGGTTAGAAGAGACCTTAAAATTCCAACTCTGCTGCCGTGGGCAGGGACACCATTAGAGCTATAAACTCCTAACCCTGTTTCAAGATATTTTGTGCTAGTCACCATGAAGATACTAAATGGACCATCAAACCATTAGCTCACAAATTTTCAAAGCAGTTAATCAATCAAACCTCAAATCTGTCAATGTGAACTGACACCTGAATTTCAACTCATGCTCTGCTTTGACAGCTGCATTTTTCTGAGATCACAGTTTGCCCCGATTTCTGGGTAAAATGGAGCAAAATTCTTCTTCAGCAACTAATGTGGTTATCTTCTGTTGACCAGGTGAATACAGTCTTGAGGAAAAGCTGCAGAAACAATATTCCCACCTCCCAAAAAGAAAATGTAAAGCCTGTCCTTAGATAGCAACACAAAGCAGAATCACAGATACAAAGATGTAACGCCAAACACAGAAATGCTGCCCTAACTGCAAGAGCACACAAAGAATTATGCTTTCAATATAACGAAAAAAGGTAAAGAAGTATAATCAACACTTTTTTTTTTTTTTTTTTTTTTTTTTTTTCCCCCCACTTAGTAGAAGCCAAGACACATAATTAAGCTACTCTAGAGACAGGAATGGCTCTGAAGTCACAAAGGTAACTGTAACAATGTAAGCAGATTCCAATGAGCCTCTCCACATCCTTACAACAGCAGAAACAAAATATTTGCAAGAGCCAGAACCTCAGATTAAAAAGTCACTGGGCCAGGACTTGCCTCTAGCAGAGTAGCGATCGTTCAGCTGCTGGGTTTTACAGCACCTCTAAGGACTTAGCACATCTCTCACCCAAAGTATTCAAGTCTTGTTTCCAAACATTAATTAAACGTGAGAAATGCTGCATGTGGAAACACTGGGCAGGAGCTAAGCATATAAAAGCAGTCAAGGAGTTTGGATGGCTCCTAAGACATTAAATCGAGGTGGGGGGTTGGTACTGGTGTTGCTATAAGGTTATAAAAAAGTGCCAGGACAATATTCAAAGCAAAGTCGATGAAAAACACAACACAGTGGAATATGTTTGAAAATGAGGTTGAATTAACTATAAATCCAGATTTTAAACTATCTCTTTATTTACTTCATTAGGTGGCAGAATCCATCCTGCCCTTCTTTTAATTAGCTCTAACTCCAAAAAAAAGCCTCCCTTGAAAACAATGAGACCACTCTCTGAATTGGGGACGACTGAGCACATGAAAACAGAATTGACCCAGCGCACCAAGAGCTTCGAAAGTTTTTGTGCATTAGGCAGAGCTCTGTTCGCTGGATGCTGTATCCTTGGCAACTATTATGTGAGAAACCGTTCTACAAATGCAAAACTTCTGTCTGCTCCAAGAGCTTTTCTCTGAAATACTTTTATGGGGTTTTGGATATCCTTAAATCCAAGAGGACACACAGCCCTTTGTCATCTTCCCGCATGCTCCCATGAGCAGAATGCAACAAGTGATGTTAAGAGAGTATTTTCTTCCCACTTCATCACAGAGTGACTACAAGTTTTACAACTTTTACTTTACAGAAAGAAAAAGAAGTGGGCATTTTTCCTTTTTTCTTTGGTACACTCTGCATAACTGATGTGCTGATACAAGATAATAACGAAAGAACATTATTATTATGTCAATCAATGGCACTGCTTTGAAAACTAAAAATCCAAAGATCATGCCTGGGTGCCTGACTTCAAGGGCACAGCTACAGATGCCAGCATATGTATTAGGAGAGGCATGCAAGAAAAGGGACAGGTAAGATTTGACAAGGGCCATGCTGCAGTTCTTCGCAAGAGGGACTAATAGCACCGATTGTTTCAAGGGCAGCAGACACGCTGCTATTTTTACCAAAGCCCTGGCTGGATCTGCCCAGCTCATTAAACCTCACCACGGCAAAGCCTGAGTCCTACCGGCGCGCCTCTGCGAGCCACTTTATCCCTCCGTATCCCCAGACACTCGCGCATCGCTAGCGAAGGGCAGGCACGTTGGATTTGATACCCAGCTAGGGGTGATGAGGTTTTTCTTCTCCTGAGGAACGCAGAGGTGGTAGCTGCCCTTGAGGGCGTTTGGGAGCAGAGGAGAGCACCGCAGGGAGCCCCTCCGCCGTCCCCCCGGGCCTCTCCCCAGCACTGCGGGAAACACTGATACTGTCGGGGCGAGGGATAGCGCCGGCAGGGACACATGGGGGGCACAGGGAGGCAGGGGGGGCACAGGGGGACCAGCGGGGACACAGGGGGGCAGAGGGGACACACGGGACCGGAGGGGCACACGGGACCGGAGGGACACACGGGACCGGAGGGACACACGGGGATCGGAGAGGGCACACAGGGCCGGCGGGGGCACACGGGACCGGAGGGTCACAGGGGACCGGGGAGACACACAGGGACCGGTGGGGGCACACGGGGACCGGCGGGGCACACGGAGCCCTCCCCGCCGGAGCCGGAGCTGCCGCCCCGCAGGGCCGGGCCCCCCGCCGGCCACTGTTCCCGCTGCGGGGCTCATGCGGAGAGGCCGCTGCGCTTCGCGCGGTGCCCCCCGACACACACACATCCCGCTCCCCTCCCCCGGTACCTTCTGCGGGGCGCGGAGGAGGCGGTGCACCCCGGCCAGCTGGGTGGCGAGCGGGATGTCCTCTCGGAAGGTGTAGAGCGGCGGCCGGGTGGGCTCGGGGAAGTTGGTGCTGTTGAAGGGGTCGGTGTCATCCAGCAGCTGCACCCTGCACACCAGCGTGGCCATGGCGCATCCATGCACCGCCGAGGCCGGGCGCGGGCGGGCAGCGGCACCCCCGAGGCACCGGCACCGAGGTGCTGCCTGCACGCCCGCCCCGCCTGCGAGCGGCACTGCCCCTGCCTCGGCGGCGCGGGCTGGCGGCCGGCCGGCAGCCTTCCCTTCCCTTCCCGCGGCTCACAGCCGCCGCGCCTCGGGGAGGCGGCCCATGGCCCCTTCCCCGCCGGGATCCACGAGTGCGGGAGCGCTTCAGGCCGAGAGAGAGGGAGGCGGCGCCGGAGCCGCGAGGCGCGGGCAGAGCTCCCCCATTCCCGGCCGCTGCGCGCCGAGCGGGCAGCGGGAATGCCGCGGCCAACACGGGCTGCGCCGGCAGCGCCGAGCGCCACCAGCGCCCCCGCGCGGCCAGCGCCGGCCCAACCCCGGCACAGAGACCTCCCCGCGCCGGGCGGGAGGAGAATCCCCCGGGATAGCCCCCCACCCGCGGGAACAGCGGGAGGAGAGTCCCGCCGGGATAGCCCCCCACCCGCGGGAACAGCGGGAGGAGAGTCCCGCCGGGATAGCCCCCCACCCGCGGGAACGGAGGGAGGGAGGGATGGAGGGTGGGCCGGCAGGGTCTCCCGCGGCAGCAAAGAAGCGCCAGCGACCCACCCGAGACTCCCGGCAAGAGTGTGCGTGTGCTTAGTCCAATCTTCCTGACACGAACATCCCAAATATCACTCCCCCCAATAAAGTTTTAGAGACAGCTTAACTCAGTTGATTGGAGACTGGTACTAATAACACCAGGGTTCTGAGTTCAGTCTCTGTATGGGCTGGAGAGTTGGACTCCATGATCCTTGTGGGTCCCTTCCAACTCAGAATCCTTTGTGATTCCGTGACCTGAAACCAGGGTATTCAATATGAGATTGTTGGGTGTGTTTATCTGTATTTGTACAAAACCCTCTCTGCCTTTAGGGATCGGTGTTCTCAGGATTCATTTAGCTTCCCAGGGAGCAGGTCCTGGGCACCCCGGACAGGAGATACGTCAAGCGCTGCCTGGCTTTGCACATCAGCTCTCCTCTCACTTTAGGCTTTCTCCTTCCTTCCTCCTCTCACGGAAGATGGGGATGAAGCACCAAGTGCCTAGGTAGACACAGAGCACAGCACTGCGCTCTTCAAGGTACATCCATGCCATGTTACCCAGACTCCAGCGTTGTTGGTGGGGATCGAGAATGCACACACCCTGGAGTTCACCCTTGGGGGCACGGACTGCAGGAGAAGGGCCATGAGATCAGTTAGAGGTGAAATACAGAGAACAAAGGGTCTGGCTGTCCGGGGGGAATGGCTGCATTTCCACAGGCTGAGCATCTACCCAAGAGAATGCACTGTGCTTTACAGCCATGGTTCATAACAACCTATCCTTCATGGAGAGGGCTGTGAGAACTGTGGGATTTATCACAGAAATGTGTCTTAGGCAAGAAAGCATGATCATAGTGTTTGCATGAAGCAACAGTTTCCTCCCAAAATGATTACTGGTTTGGGAGTATTTGTCAGCACTGAGACAAAAGGGGATTTCTGTCCACACATGGTCTGTCCTTCTGCTTCTGTTTTTCTTGGGAATAACTTGTCATGGTTCAGTTTTGCCAGAAGTTATGCACATTTTCAGAAAAGAGAAGTTATATGTGGTGAAGTCCTGATTTTGATTTTTGCATCTAATCAATTTAAAATTCCTGTTTTACAAAGAAATACATTTTTGCACCTACTTTAGTACCAACAACTTAGTTTCTAGAAAAAACAGTATTGCTGCATATCTGTCTGCTTATTTATGTTCTGTGTTTTTGACACCATGTGAGTTAAGATTAAACAGGGTATTTTGGGTTTGTAAATCATGATTTGCAAAATTACCATTCAAATTCCATTTTTGTAAAAAAAAAAATTTACATTTACTGCTAGTCAATTATTAATATGAGGTAGCATTTTCTGCTAATCAATTATTAATATGAAGTGGCATAAGGTTGTTATTCTTGCTATTCATTGAATTAATCCTGACTTTTGCTAAATTAATATAAGGCACTTGCCTCATTGCAGAGGCATTAATACTTGGAGGGCAGTTATAAATAAATTAGAGAAGCCAAGATTTCATATAGCATCTACATGACAGCATCTGTTTATCTTTGCTCCAATACTGGAAAATGAAAACAAAGGATCAGTGCAATCCTTGGAGCCAACAGAGATCAGATAGCTCTAAGGCTCAACATCCAGCCACAGGCTCTAAACCCCTTAAGGAAGAATTAGACCTCGTCTGTTATGGTCTTCAGCTGGATTTCCAAATACTAGGTGGCTAAAGGAGATACATTTTACATTTTATGACAAGGACAGAAGGAAAATAGAGCAATACAAACGTGAAAAGATCCTGAGTTAGCCAGAGCTTTGAGGTGCATCTTTTTCCTGTACTTTCCATATATATGTATATATATTACATATATACATATATATACACTTTCCTATGCTTTTACTTAATTGTAGACCTCCCCAAACCACTATAAATCTATGAATTTCAGAATCTGGATATTATTCTAATTTTAATTCAATTAATACAAGTAGAAAGAGAAAACAGATCTGCTGGATGAAACAGAATAACATTACACCGTCAGTGAGTGTGAGTGTGAGTGTAGAGGGAGAGATATGCATCTAAATTCCACATTTTAATGGGTTTTCACCTTTCTACATACTCTTCAGAGGCCTTCTGATTCTGCAGTCTCTTTCCATCAGCCTGAGCCAGGGCTGTGTATAGTTTGCTCCCTCCTCCTCCAGTCTCCAGTTTATTCTTCTGCTGTGAAGCTGTACCTTGTCCTTTGAAAAATCCTTCCCTCACACCCTGTCTGCTTTGCAGAGTGAAGGAGAGTGCCCTCTCCCCTATCCTCTCTCCCCTCTTATTTCTCTTCTATCTCCTCTCTGCTCTCAAAAGGTTTTATTTATTCAGTGCAGACGCCAAAACAAGGCAAACAGGCAACTTTCCTTCTCACTGTCCCACTACAGCCTTTCAAATGAGCATGACATGGCTTTTAAAGGACCTTAGCACAGTGTCAAATGCAAACGAACAGCCAGAGGCTGCCTGCCAGAAGCACACAGCATGAGGCACCATGGGCATTGCATCAGGAAGGACAGAGACATGACAATAACAGCACATGTGGTTGCCTCACCCCACTTCTCATCATGGAAGGTAAGGCCTTCTTAGAGAGCTAAGGCATTATCCTCAGTCATGCTGAATGAAAACAGCATTCAGGAGTTCCGAGGAATCCTCAGCACAACCCAGGCTGTGTTCATTCTGCCTTCAGTGGTATCATGGACTAGCGAGTCCCATTCCTGGAGGAGGCATCTGAGATGGGCTGTGGTACTTGCTGACCTTGGGGTCCCCGAGTCCATCTCACATGCGCTTTGCCTGAAAACAGCTTGTACATTATCTAGTAAAGTCCAGTTTCAAGATCCCAAGTTCTTTTTATGAAACTATAAGGGAAAAATCCTTCACATGCACACATTTCTCAGGAATGAAATATAACTTAGGAGTTTTCATTTAAGGCTGATCTATTCGTCTTAACTCTTCCCATTATTGGCATTTCGTGAAATACATTGTTGAATGAGTTAAGATGGTATGTCAAGCTTAAATTTGAATTTCATTATTGTTGAATCTTCAATGTTAAAATAACATGGGGTTTTTGTCTTCAATTTCCTCTTTTTTATTAAAAATAAAAAGTATATATTTGAGGGAAAGTTATTGAAAGCATGTTCTTTAACCCAAGGACCACCCAGATGCAATGTAAATGTGCATTTAAGCAGTTTTACAAAATGATACTAGGTATCAGAACAATTGGCATAGCTCCACAGGGGTATTATTTTTTCTGATATATCCTCATGTCAATACAGATCTAGGCATACGATTGTGAGATTACAGGGTAAGTATATGAAGTGGCCAGTCCTTTGACTTTATCTCTCTCTGTCAGATAAATTGAATTGCTTTCCAAATTTCAGTTTTTGAACTTCAAGCCAATTTTAGTTATGGGAGAACAAAAGCCATTTTAACTTCCATGATTTATTCACTTAACATTAATAAAGCTGAAAAATAGCAGTCTGTTTGGTAATGGTAATCAAAATGGGCTTGCAAACCACTGGAATTAAAGTATGGTAATGAAAGTGCTGACAGATCCTTTACTGTAGTGATGGGAACAGTATTTCTGCCTTATCCACACTATAATCTGTAAATAACGCTTCATTCTCCTAACAAGTGTGGAGAGTGATTTATTATCATTGTTAGCATGGACAGACAAATAACCTAACACACTTCTCAAAATAATGGTGTGTAAGTGAAATCCAGTCTGTCACAAGACCAAAAATAATACTGTAGATTTTGGCATCCTTCATCTAAGGATCTCAAAGTGCTCAGCTACCATTAAATGTTGCCTGCTTCTTCCCTCCCTGAAGATAGGGAAACTGAGGAGCTGACAGGTCAAGGATGCAATTCTAATACGGTGTTTTTTTCTACAGAAGTGTTTTTTTACTGATTGCAATGGAACCTGAACTGGGTGTTATAAATTGTGACACAGATCACAGAAAACATCCACAAAAATGCTAACTTTAACAAAACTTCTTCTTTGGGAAACTAAGGACTTGTAATGATCCCAAAGACTGTCAGTATCTTCATCAAGCTTGAATTGCAAAATCACACATTCCAATTCTGTTTAGTTGTACTGAAAATTATTCTTCAGTGGTTGCTGACTAACACTTAAGATGAAGTAATACTGTATGCTATTAACACTAGCTAATACTGCAGTTTGGTAGAGAAGGTGAGCTCAAGGTTCACAACTCCAAAATCACTCAAATGTTCAAAGATGCTGCACAGATCTGTGAAAACCAAGCCCTGAATCCATGGATCATACCACCCAAGGAAATAATAATCTGTTAGATGTTCTGATGATCCTATAGATCACCTTCTTCTCTACAAGGTCTTTACCTGAGGTAGCCAGGTCTTAAAGATGTAACTCCTGCTGAAAGGGCTGGAAAGTGAGGTTTTTGTGATGTGCATGCTGATCAGAGCCATTTAATACAGCTGATTATACAAGACTTGTGGTCTCTTACAGGACTCCTGCCCCTTTCGGCACACAGGCAAGGGGCCTTAATTCATGGACACAGGTATTTTACTTCAGTAATTTACTTAAGTAATGCTCAAGGCCTCCTGCCATATCCATTGCACGCTACTTAAACCCTATTCTGATGACAGAACTAATTTCCTCAAGAGATTTGCTCCAGTGCTCAGTACAACAACAGATGATCGCTTTACAACTATTTATCAATTTATTATCTCAGCACTCCTCTACAGGGAAGAGGTCATTTTGCCCTCATTTTATGGGTAGAGTGTTACCAGACAAAACGGAGATGAAGTCAAAATTTACCACTGCTATTGGCTGTCCAGTTCAGAGCTACCTACAACCAGATTCCAAAACCTCTAACAACACTGCGTGCAAGAAGCACGGCTAAGAGTGACCTCAGCTTAGGCTGGCTGGATGTTCTACAGCTGACCCCAGGCTACACAGAAGAGAAGGAAATGCGTGCAGTGAGACTCTGAAAAAGTCACTTGGAGTGACTTTAACTTTGGTCTGGAATTTTACAATGGCAGCATTTACCAGGCTTAATCATGAGATGTTCGCACCTGAATCCTCCAGCCACTGCATTCATTCCCTTTAAGTACCTCAATAAGTGAGGGGATGAGCCCGCAGAAACCAACCCTCTCTCCTACTCAGCCCTGATTCTTTCTCAGAAAGAAAACACATATACCATCTGAAGCTCTGAAGCAAAATTTATTCTGAAAATACTTTATTCTACATCCACGTAACCCTGTACATACTTGTGCAGAGCCATATTTTCAGATTCTAAAGAGAATGCTCCCTACTGTTTACTCTTAATAACCCTACACATTTAACCACCAGCCAAGATCCATCCATGCTTTATCAAATTCCATTTAACTGTAACTGCTCAAGCTCTCAAGCCCATGGATATTAGTGAAGCTACATATGTGTCTAAGGTGTATAAGGACACAGGTGTGAGAATATGAGAGCAAAGAAGCATCACTTAAGAGCTATTTCTGCTTGTGGGATCTTTTATCATTCATAATGTTACAGGGCTGTAACTACACGTGATTTTTGAAATGGTCACTGATTCTCCAGAGCTGGCCATTAAAATCGGACAAAAGCTCAATCTTTAAGTCCATGTTCTCCTTCTATCACTGAGGTATGTCTTTTATAGACGTTCTGTCCATTTTTCATTATTCTCTTTTAAAATGGAAAGGTGTGTGGATTCCTCCAGGTGACAATAATGCTGCTCCTTTCCTCAAAGTGCTTGATTAGGACAATGCGGACGAAGTTGTACAGATTGAAGAGTATGGGAAGGCAGAGACTGAGGGTCCCAGGAGAGACCTCAGAGCCTGCAGGTCATGCTCAGATGGAGGGACTGCTGAGTTGAGCCACAGAAACACTGGGGAAAAAACCTACTAGGGAGCAGGAAAGAGGCTGCAGGGTTTTCTGGAAGTTGGAAAGTTAATGAATTGACTGTAAATAGAACTTGAAGCAAGCTCTGATTTTACTCTCTTGGAACATTGCAAGAGAGGCTGGCTACAAGCATTTTCCATTTCTGCTCTAGATTCATTTACTGTGAGTTTACTGAAAATATAGTAGTCTATATTCTAACACAGTCTGACTTTTGACTTGAAAAGCCTTTTGATCCACTTTGGGAAGTGTATTTTAGGGAAGGGGGTAGACAGAGCTTGCCTCTCTTGAGTTCTGCCCTTGTTCTGTGATGCATGCTGTACACTAATGGAAAATAGCAGAGTAGTAACAGGAGTTTCCTGGACTTTTTCTTCAGAGAGGACATGAGGCAAAGGCTATTTTCAGAAGCAAGGTGAGGCTATGATGGACCAATTGTCTGTCCTAGTACAACAAATTCTGTAAGGGCTCCCCAAAATTTCAGTAATTTCCTGCCCAGTAGTCAGCTGAAAGCATAATTCAAACTGATTTTTTTGGCTCAGCAATGGAAGTTGATAATTTCTCTTCAGTGTGATAAAGAATAAAGCACAATCCTTCTTCTCTGTTATAAAAGGGCACACAAAGTAAAAAAAGGAAAAAAAAAACGCCACAAGCAGTAGTGAGAATAGTTGGTAAGGTGCTTCTTATTCTTTGACATATGAATTTTGATATAAGCTGACATTTGTTTTATCAAATATAATGATATCTTGCTAATATGAGATCTTATCATAAAACTCAGGTAATCAGTCTTTTTTTGAAAAATGGGAAGACACTGCCATGGATTACATTACTTAACAAGCAAATTTTATTTTCATATATAATTCATGTCACTGTTCTTTATTTTTTCTAAAGCAGAAAAGCTCATGTTTCACATAAATTTGTATAGAAACCTTCTATCATTACAGGGCTAAGAAGAAGAATGAAACAGGGATAAAGTAACCTGCTTACAGCCATGCTGTAGCTGTAATGGCCTTTTTTGCATTTCCAGCTCCATAGAAACAAATGCCAGACTGGGCACAAGCAGTGCAGACATTTAACAGAGAGCAGCCAGTGACACTGTGGCCATTTGCTGGTGCATAACTGAGAACTTCTGAAAAACTACCAAGACCTAGTTAATTTTCAAAGCATTTTCTAAGATGACTAAGAATAGCCTCTCCTTGAGGTAAACAGCACATTTCAGTTTGAAATCTGAGCATATGAAATTTGCTTTAGTTTTTATATTACCGTCAGCATTAACCCACTGATTAGTTGTTATCACTTCATTTTATTCTTATAAAGTAGTGCCGAGTATTGCCTTGGTGACTTGTTTAAACTAAACTTTGAAGGAGAAAAAGTAGTTCATCACTTTGCATTTTGGGTATCCACTTTTCACTGTGGGGGCTTATTTGATGCAAATTGATGTAGAAACTATGAAGATTAAAATAAACAGATTTTAAGGGGGAAAATGTTTGTGGAAAACAACCACAAATACTTGAAGGTGTCCTTCACAATTTATCAGTCTTGCTGTCAACAAAATGAGCTTTTACAGCTTTCAAACTTGTCTTCAGAGTTGGACTTTTACACCTTAAGGTAGCTGCTAATTAAGATACTACTTGTAAATGTGTTTTCTCAGTCACTGTGTACATATCCACCAAGTGTATTCCAAGATTGGACCAAGAATAAATATTTGTGGTTTGATGAAAACACAGAAGACTGTTGTATCAACTTTTATAAACAATTGAAGTGACTGTAGGTAATCCAGCATTATTTATTTTGATGTAAAGTGTCCTATGCTAATATAAACATCCTCAGTGCAAAATTACTTGTTACTACTTGTGTAAACACAAGATCATAAACAAATTTCTGGGGACAGTGAAATCAGGGGAATATTAGGCTTAGTGATCAATATCACCCAACTCAGGGTGAAAAGCAAGAGAATTCATCATAAGAAATGACAAGAATATTTGTACATACCTTTTTATTGATAAACACTATTTAGCAAATTATTTTGTATATTCCACAACAGTTTATTTTGAAATATTCTTCTTTAATACAGTTTTTTAAATTCATATGTGCTTATCAGTATAAGCAATTCCTCCATTCTTGAATGCAGGCATATACCTGACCTCACCACAGTATCACAGTAATAAGTTCCACAGGCTAAACATGGATTTTTTTTTTTTTAAAGCCTTCCCCTTCATCATTTTGGAATTGCCCTATTTTCAATTTTCTTGACAGCTTGCATTATTATGCAACTGCATAAATACTAATACTTTTACAGCATTCATTGTTTTAAACTGTTTTCTCACCTTAATTTTTATTCAATTCCTTTGTAAAATAAACACATCTTTTATTTTCTTCCTCTCTTCCAATGGAAGTTTTACATTCCTGTGCTATTTTTCAGTCTATCTCTGAGCATGCTGTATGTTTGGCTTATATTTTGGGGAGTGGAAAGTTGAAAATTGGACAGAGAATTGTAAGAGTAAAATGAAACTATCTCCATAAAGCCATTGTAATGTTTTCTGTATTAGTTTTTATCCCATTCTTCATGCATCCAAATATTTTTATTTATTAAATTTTTTACTTTCCAGCCCCTAGTGTACACAGAGCAGAAGTTTCATCTATCTCTTCAGAATAAAGTAATGCTGTTTTCCTGGAATGGGCACAGTTACTATAGAACCTAATAAGACATTGTACCAGATGCACACTGCTTATTCCAATTTATAGCCGAAACACATTGTATATTTTAAGTTTTCTGCATAATTTGTTGTAATGACTAGTCTTACCTCATCTCTCTTGTGTACATCAATGTGCTTGTAAATTTGATCATAAATATTTGTATGCATAGGCAAACAGAGAACTCCTGCATATCTGATGCTTATGGGAGCAATTAAATGTCTTTCTCAAGATGCAGGTGGCCATTTTGAACATTGGCTTTTTGAAGATTTGCAAAATAATTCGTTACCAATATTCTTGGTTAGAATCTCCTACTTGAGGGCTCACTGACACAAGATGGACCAGCAAGCTGCTTTCTGTTTTGCTAATCTAAAGTATCTTCTACCCGGATCATAGTCTGAGGTTGTGATTTGCAACTCAGTAAATGTCCATTTTTCTTTCCTTGAAGAAACAAGAAGGCATGCTTATGTATTCAGAATGGATAGAAAGTCATTCTGCTGGTTAAAGCTTGCAGGCCTAATCCTTGGACCTGTGCCACTTAGTGCCAGTCAGCTAAAGAGTTTGCCTTTTGATATTACTTTTCAATTCTGTCCTTTGGACTTCTGCTAAGTGGTACAGAAAAAAATCCCCACATCTGCAGAGAGGTTGGTTGTCTGTCTCCTTGAATTGTGTTAGGTTAAGAGGGAAAACAGTTGTACTTCTCTTTGTCATTGGCAGTGCCATACAGTCACAACCACCAGGCTCTTCTCCAGCAGACTCATTCCTCTTCAATCCCCACAAAGCGGAGAATGTGGCACATCCTCCTTCTTGGCTTGGGCATGAACTCGATGTTAGAAAGTTTTTGATATGCTCTGGGCCCAAAACTTGGAACTATTCTATTCATGTGAGAAGTCTTTTATCCTGGTGGGCTAGTCAGGCTCTAAGTAAAATGCAGAAGCAAAGTTTGTAGGATCATAAATATCTGATCCTGTAGGATCAGACAAATTCATCTCCTAACAAGAAAGAGTGATAGCATATTCTGACTCCTGTGAGCACTTCATATGTACAGACAAAGATCTCACTTTTTGAAAATAACATCTGATTTTTATAAGCTTTTTTAAATCAAGCGATAGAAACTCCCTGAAGAAGCTGTTTGTTTACTTGGTGCTATTCCTGAAATTCCTCTGGGTACCCTTATAACCTGCTTACCACTTGAACTGTTAAGTCAGAAGGCACTAAACCCAATTTTTTAATGTACTTGTTTCCTGCCTTCCACCTTCTGAAAGCACCCCCAAATCAAACCCATGATGTGTAATTCTGATGGTCACCCATAGGCATGTGCCAGTATCTGAGGCAAGGAGCAGAAAATTCAGGAGGACAGAAGGTATTTTCTTCTCTTGTCATGGAAACATGAATTCTACGTAATATTTTGTTACTAATATTGAAAATGTCCCGTGTTTGGAAACTCATTTGCATCAGCATGCTGCCCTCTGCTTGTTAGTCCTTCACTGTAGAAAGGCACTTCTCAATGTTATCTGTATGAAAAGCTTTTAGATTTACTTTCTTTAGTTTGTGGATTTTTTTTTTTCCTTCAACTGCTCAATAGTGCAAATAACCTGTAGATCTATGCTGAGATAAGGAGTAGTGAAGGGAATTTTTGCTCAAGGCCACTGTGCTCAAACAGACCTGGGCAGCTCCTACAAAAAACCTGCAATCAGGGCTCAGAAAATGACCTTGACCTACCTCTCCCTTCGAGCCCGAGTGAGTGAGTGTGAGACTGTGGATATTGGAAGTTAATGAGGCTGCAGCTAGAATAAATCGCATGCGAGGCTGTGGATGAGGCACAGATGGCTGAGGAGGATCACAGGCAGCTTTCCTGTTGGATGGAAGGATAGGGAGGCAGCAATGAAGTTCAGCCAGGACCTGGGTCAAGGTGAGGAGAATCCTGCTTCCCCATGGGGCACAGGAGTTAGGCTGATGGGCCAAGTCTATCAGTCAGCATGAAACAGCTCATTTTCAGCACTGTGTTAACTGTAACAACAACCCTAACACTTGCACTCTCAGTGCCTTGTGGACAGATTTAATATGGACTTCTTATGAATATTGCGCTGGGGGAAAGTATTGGGTCAGCCAGGTTACTGATCATGGACTCTGGAACTGCAGAATCAGTGACAATCCTTTTTAACTCTTCGCACTAGGCTGAATCTTGGTATTTACTTAATACTGATTTTCTTTGATTAAAAAATAGATCGAGCTATCACAGACATCTTTCCTGTCCTCATCTTAACTTGAACTGGCTATGTAGCAAAAATGAAAACAACAGTCAAAATCCACAAAGGACAGTATTGCAAAAAAAAACCCATTGGGGGAAAAAAGTTATAACCTCCTAATAATGCATAATTTTTTCTCTTCTCAATTGTGAGACTGGCTTTCATATCCACAACATGAACCACTATTTTGTTCTGTGGTATTCAAGGTAGTAGATAGTCCATCTTTTGTGTATTGATAGTCAAAAACATTTTGGAATACTTTCTTAGATGTGGTGATATTGCTTCCAAAAGTCAGCAAACCGAACTTGAATATGATTTTGTAGTGTTAAAAAGATAACTAGATTTGTCTTCCTTCCTTAGAGCACAATCTCAGCACCATACTCAAGGAGATTTGCAGTCAGATTCCATGACAACAGAGTTCAGCCTGGAAGAAAAAAAATAGGACCTTCCGAAAACTTGCTGAGAGTTCCCTTGTTACAAAGTGCAAGCAAAGCAAAGAACAAAAGCTTAAAATATGAATGTAAAAGTAATGCAACATCAAGAGTAATAACAGCTTATGGATATAATTTTTTCCTCTGCAACTGGTAATTATGATTTGTGATCAGTAAGTTTTCACGCTTGCCCTCACTGCTGTTTCTAAAAGTAAAGCAAGGTTAAATGCAGCTGATAACTCTGAAGGGAAAGAGACAATCTGTCAACTGAATTCAAAAGGCTGACAAAGCAGAGGCAACATATCAAAACAATTAGAAGATCTACAACAATTAATTATAAAGAATGTCCTTATAGCTGAGCTCAGGAACAGAGTATTGTTGTAGTATCTGTACAGTCATAGTGCAGGCAATATATCCTAATGGGCTTTTTAGCTAATGAAGAATGACACAGAATGCAAATCTCTTATTAATCTGGATTAAGCAGAGAAAACAAACTTGTTTTAAACCTAGCCTTATAAACAGAAGGTCTAATCCTGAGCCTGCTTATATAGGGGTGTTAAACTAAATACAGTAGAAATGGTGTGTTTGCTCAGTGGTGGAGAACAAAGCAGGAGGCAGTCCTATAGCCTGCCAGTGAGGGGGTTACTCTTTGCAGTCACGGGATCACACAAGCAATTAATAAGCCAAAATCAACACAGGCGGGGAACATTAGGCTCATTTGTTTAATTATTCACTACAGGCAAAGTCTGTTGTTCATTTGATTTCAGAATCTGGGCAGCACCATTTTACGCTGGATTGGTCCCCGTTCAGATCTGCCTCTAGACCAAACAAGGGAGTTTCTGATCCAAGCAATGGCCACATCTAAGAACTTTGGATAAAGTAGTATTTAGCTTTTGTCTAGGAGTTATGAACTGTCTGCAAGGTATAATGGCTTAAATTGACACATGCCAAAAGATCACTAAACTTTCAACAGCTGTATTATGTATCAAAAAGCATTTTTATATATAACATTCACAAGAAAAACAATAACAGACTAAAAAGAGATTAATTCAAACACTCAGGAATTTGGTGAGAATCTTGATTATTGTTTTTTGAAGAACGTTTATGTCATTAACATACACCAGTTTGGCTACATAGAAACATTTCATTCAGATGTGTCAGTGTAAACAGCAGTTTAAATGGAGCATTTTATCCCATTTCATAGGAAGGTTTTGAAAAGATAAAGATTATTGGGTTTGACCATCAGACCAGACTTCCAAATCTGTCAGGATTATTTTGCACAAAGGGAGACTAAGGCATCATTTATCTTTTGACCACAAAACAATGACTGATAAGAAACTAGTGCTGAATTTTACTACTAATTTATTTTCTAAAGGAAAGGTGAAGTCATCTGGCATCCCCCAGGTATTAACAGTGGGATCTGGCCATCGAACTGACTCAACGTTTGGATGAGGAAGAGAGAACTGGTGGCGAATGTCAGGCATCAGCTTTTCTGCAACAATGAAGAAAATAATGATTAGCTAGATAAAACTGTTGCTAGCTCAATATATACACTAAGCAGAGTTAAAAGGTAAGACTCTGCACTGTGTTCCTGTTAACATACTCAGGCACTTAGTGGATGTCTGGATGTTCAGGAATCCTGACCTCTTTCAGCTGGTCTGTGGATTTCAGTATTTAAGTAGCTGAGCAGGAGCTTGCAGGCTCAGCACTTCTGTGCATCAGGCCACCTGTTGAAGTGCCTAAATATAGTCCTCTGAGCTTAACCTCAGGCTTGACAACCTTGGCTATTACAAACTGCTATTGCACCTCTAGCAGTTATTCAAAAAGCAGTTCAAGGCTCCTGTGGGTCAGGGAATTAGCAGGAAGACAACCCCAGCTCTCTCTGTGCAGAGAGAAAGGCAAAGCTGAATGCATTAGCAAATAATATAATGAGATTTGGCAAATAGCTGAAGCATGAGGAACTGCCGTGTTACCACTTAACACTAAAGCTGATGCCCAGCTGAAGCTTGCCACTACATTGGTGATGTAACCTGAACTGTACACACTTCTTTAAGTGTCTGTATCATGTTTATGCTACCAAAGGATAAAAATCTAACCGCAGTATATAGTTCAAACATGGAAACTCATAGAATTTCTCCAGTACTGGATGCATCTCTTTGTCTCACCTTGCAAACATGATTTGGTTTAGGAGCTGCAAAAGTGATTGGAGAACAGATTTTAGTGATTAAAATTAATCAGGTACTCTTTAACCTCTGAAAATGTAATTATTATGCACAGGGATGCTCGTATGTGACCATTTGTTTTTCAAACAAGATCATTGCAGCATAAGTAGATAGATCTGTGTATACAGCTGCAGAGTAATTGAGGAGACTGACACCAGCCTAGTTATTCCAATGCTGTGGAAATGACCACTTGCAATCTTAAAAAAACAACAAACAAACCCTTCTACATTGCTAGGTCTGTAGAGATGTAACATTTGTGTACATTTCTTTGTACATTATGTAAACAGCACTGCTACCCTCTAAGCGAACACAGCCCTTGGATAAGCAATTTCCACAAGATCATCAGGAAGCATCTTGTCAATAGGATTAGCTTGCCTCATTTTCAGACTAAGAAAGAAAACAAGAATCTGGATTCTCAGAACACTTGGTAAGTGTAAACAAAAATACCACGGTGGGACAATCACTTTTCAATGGAAAAATAATAATGTTTTTCTGTCCTGAATGCCAGGGGACCTATTGGGAACACATGACAGAACTCAGGGAAAGAATAGAGTGTTACAAAATGAAACACCAGTGCTGTTACAGTAATCCACGTGCTGCTCTGCTGGGGGTCTTGGTCAGACACCACAAGTCCTGGAGAACACTTCAGCTGGTCTTGATTAAGCAAACCCTGCCAGCAATCTGTTTCCAGTGAGGTCTTTGAACCTTGTTTATGCCTAGCTGCCCCCAGCAACAGCCACCTGACAGTCGGTGATGTTCCACCAGCCCCTGCCGAGCACGCTGGATGCTTCGTGTCACCCAGCCAGGGAAGCACAGCCTGCAGTCAGGGCAGCACAGCCTGCAGTCAGGGCAGCACAGCCTCCATTCAGGGCAGCACAGCCTCCATCCAGGGCAGCACAGCCTGCAGCCAGGGAAGCGCAGCCTCCATCCAGGGAAGCACAGCCTCCATCCAGGGAAGCACAGCCTGCAGCAAGGGCAGCACAGCCTGCAGCAAGGGCAGCACAGCCTCCATTCAGGGAAGCACAGCCTGCAGCCAGGGAAGCACAGCCTGCAGCCAGGGAAGCACAGCCTGCAGTCAGGGCAGCACAGCCTGCAGCCAGGGAAGCGCAGCCTCCATCCAGGGAAGCACAGCCTGCAGCCAGGGAAGCACAGCCTGCAGTCAGGGCAGCACAGCCTCCATTCAGGGCAGCACAGCCTCCATCCAGGGAAGCACAGCCTGCAGCCAGGGTGCCCAACATGACCACAGGGAAACAAGCACTGGCTCCTGCGCTGTGTGCTCTGACAGCTCTGTGCCTCACCTCCATGGCCACAGTGTTACTGCCTCAGGCAGGGTGCAGACCAGTCATACAATATCTCTGGTTTTATACCCTATAGATCTTTATAGGAGAAAGTAACTCCTCAGAGACACGTTGCACTCACAAGAGGGCTGCTGAACTGTTAGACAAACAACTTCTTTGCTACCAACTTTCATATTCAAATGTTTTTCAATGAACCTTACACTTAGAAAAGTTGAAGATCGCTCAGAGTCTGGCTGCAGGACCTTTCTCGTCTGATGGATTGCAATATGCCTGGAATAGAGGTTTTGGTCCTTTTTACCTTCAGTTAATTGATTACCAATTAACTTGAGTTAACCAAATTCAACGTTAAGTGCTGGTCTAGACATGCCATAAATGTTTGTTCCAGGACATTCAGAAGAAAAACCACAAGTATTTGAATCCTGAAGGAAAAAATGTGTGGAATATCCAGAGTAGCATTAGCAATTGTGCTATTAGGTCAAGTGAGCATTGCAATTAATTATTGTGGGGTAAAGGGTACTAAAAATGCTGGCACTGACATTACCTAATAAATTTGGTGTTCCAGATTGCCACTGACAGAAAATTAATTATTTCATGTCACTGGGAGCTGGTCAGTATATATGTGAGGATTCACTGATCTCAGAGTATAAAGTTGTAATAAATATGTAAATGCCTTGGGTAAAATAAACTTACTACACAAACATTAGCAACTTTCTTGTTTGTAATTTCTATGTGTTACTTAAAGTACTAACAATGTATTTACATTACATCTTTGCTTTGGTATGTTAATTAACTTAAGCTTAACAGTCATAAACCACCAGGAATGTAATGAAGAAAACTAGTATTTGCTTTACTACCTTTTTCCATACTTTAAAATATTGATGTAAGCTCAGTTTTTACATTCTTATGCTTTTACCGTCTTTTAAGTCTCCCCACTTTGTCTTCTTGAATCTTTGTTCTTCATGGGTGGGAGCAAGCAGCTCTACATCTCAACCTGTTCCAATTAAAGTAATATAAAAAACAACATTGTAATATTTTCTTTGACTGACATCTTCGAGAAATAAGTGTTATGATCAAATGATAAGACAGTTCCTGCCTCATGCACAGCACATTTATGTTCTTAGTCACAGCCTCCCACAGCTCTGCTGCCAGCTAAGTGGGATATCTTATGGTATTTGCAGTTTGTACCCAACATTTTATCCCCTGCCTTTCCACAAGCAAACCTTTTAGTTTCCTTGTGTTATGTGAAAAAGCAGTGGCAGATGTCTGGCCTTTGGCTTTGCCACAGACATGTAAATCATGGAGTCTCACAGAGGAGGAGTAATTAGCATTATGCTGCTCTCTGGGGAGTGGGCCTTTGAGAAAGACCCTTTGTGCTCAGGGCATGAAGAATCCTGTTGGCAGCCACAGTGAAGGGGCACAGCGTCTCCCCTCTACCATTCAACACGGTGCTTGTAGAGCAAACCATGTGAGCCTCATTTCAGAGTACAGGTTCTCATGATTTTGGGAGAGGAGGCTGTCAGACAAGTTGCCTCACATCTAGGCTGACCCAACACAACTAACATATGGAGATCCCACCTGTGATGCCAGCTTCCAAAACTCCTTTCTGTCTCTGTCCTGTACAAGGCAAACTGTCTCAGAAAATTGTATCACAACCCCACATGTAAGTCAGACATGTGAAGAAAGGGATGACAGCACCTTTCCATATTTAAAGGGGGCTTATATAAAGGAGGGAGAGGGTCTTTTTATATGGGCAGATAATGATAGGACAAGGGGGAATGGTTTTAAACTGAAGGAGAGCAGGTTTAAATTAGGTGTTAGGAAGAAATTCTTTACTGATGAGCGAGTGGTGAGGCATTGGAACAGGTTGCCCAGAGAAGGTGGGGATCCCCATCCCTGAAAGTGTTCAAGGTCAGTGGGGCTCTGAGCTACCGGGTCTGGTGGAAGGTGTCCCTGCCCATGGCAGAGAGGCTGGGACTAGATGATGTTTAAGGTCTCTTCCAACCCAAAACTTTCTGGGATACTGTGATGTACAATGACAGTTGATTCATCAACTGGTGGTAAAAACAAGACCACTCCATAAGGAAGAACAAGCTTGGAGCTGAGGATGACTGTAACACAGACAAGTCTCACCAACAAAAGAGCCCTTGACCGGGGCAGTCAGAGAACAGGAAAGTTACAGGCTTCACCAGCACCCCACTAAGCACAAGGAGGTGAAAAAAAAGTCAACTCCTGGATCATCTCAGAAAAACCAGTAGTAATTTGGAAAGACCAGAAGTTGAAAGGAGGCTTGCTGTCAATGAGAGGTACTGGTCAAGTCTTATTCTGCCAGCTGCTGAGCTCCTGCTGAAATTAGTTGAAGTAAAAAAAAAAAAAGTATTTAAAACCTGGCTGCTCATGCCCAAGGTTTTGGGGTGTGGGAGATGGGCTGCTGGTGGAAAAGGTCTGGGGGATATCACTTTTGCAGAGAAATATTGAAAAACGAGATGGATTTGCCGGGACTGTGCATGCTCAAGGAAATTTGTGACTAGGCTGATGTCAGCAGTGGAATAAGGCCCCATATAAAAATGGTCTGGTTTGGCAGATGGTTGAATAATCAGGCTACCTTTGGTGGCAGATGTCTGGGAATGTGTGCCTGCTGGCCTCTCACTGATTCTTCTGGTCTTATTTATGAGGAGAGTTTGAGCCTGGTGAAATTGGGCAAGCAGACTATAGGAATGTGGGGAAGGGCTGGAATACTTTAGTTATTGAAGCTGAAATTAGCAAATGATGGAGCTTGTGGCATGGGAATGAGAGTGTTATTGTCAGAGGCAAAACTTACTGTTGAGGGGAGGTAACCCAGCCATCTTGGAGAAAGTTGGTGTGATGCTAGAGGTCTTGTTACAGGATTTCATTCACTCTCTTTATGAGTGAAACAAAAATGGGGTAGAAACCAGTCTTCCTGCCTGCTGGTTTCACAGACCCAAAGAACAACTGAGATTGACAGAGGCCTTAGGCAGCCATCTTGTCAAACCCTCTTGCTCAAGAGCATAGGTCCGTGTCCAGATAGCTTTTAAATATCTCTAAGGAGGAACTTGGAGGAGACTCATGAGTTTCTTCCAATATCTGGCTTTGGTTTGGGCCTTATCAATCCTTCATGGTCGAGAAATTATTGCCTATTAGGACCTTGGAGGCATTGGCAAGAATCTGGGCTTCCCCAGAGTAAAATGGTGGTTATGAAGGAAAGATAAATGATGCTGATGGCTCTTCTTTTTTTCTGAAAGTCAACTGAAAACTGTTACCTGATTCTATTCTTTAAAGCTGTCATGGTTAGGCTATATGTGTAATCTGGGAGATTCCTCCCCCACTGCCACCTTTGAGCCTATTGCCATTTCTGTAAATTCAGGGAAATCAGCTCCCTTGCATTTTTTTTAGTACTGTCCAGTTCAGATTACCTGTTTGATAACCTTTTCATCATATCAAATTAGTAGCTGCAAAAGCCTTCACATCCTTTCCATAGAACATATTTGCTGTTATGCATCATTAGTTGTATAGCTGTTTTTCTTTGAAACATGCCTTTTTCAGAAAGAGAAAAGGGACTTTAGACCTTTGGTTGTAGTTTATAAACTTCTTAATTCCCAACCAAAGTTCTTATTTAGTGTCTGAGTTTATGTCATCTGATAGCTGTGCTTCCTGCAGGCATTGTATCCATATATATACACTTACTGCTTATTTTCTATGTGACTTTTTTAGACTCTTCTACATTCTGAATAGCAGGTTATATGAATGCAGTGTCTCACTCTTTTATCTAGATTTCAATTTTCTCAGATTTCATTTTACCTATAGAATGGTAAATTAGAGCCTCAGATGGATTCAATTCATTATGAATCAGCTATTATTTTTTGAGACTAGCAAAAAAAGCAAAGTTATGGAAACACCTTCTTTCCCAATTGCACTTTTCATGCTTAGTTTCACAATAATACCTAGATATCAGTGAGGAATGAGGTCCCACTGTTGTAAGGCTTTTTCCAGCTATGTATGAGAGTGTCTCCACTAAGGTGATTACAGTATAACAGCTAAAATAGACACAAAATGGAAAAAAAAAATAAAAAGGAAGCAGGAACTCTTTCTGGAGCTCAGCAAACTTGGGAAGACCTGGCAAGGGGGGGTAACAGAAAGCTGTCACATCCTCAAGTAACTGCCTACCCACGAGGTGGGCCAAGTAGTCTCCTTGTTTAAACTGCTGGGGCCTCTAATTTTCAAACATACAGAAAAATATTTTAAAAATCTGGATATATATGAAGACTTAGATGCTCTCAAAGCTTCAACTCCCCAGTATGGAAGCAACAGCTTTCTTAACCTAGAAAAAAACAAGGGCTGATTTTCACCCAGGTTACTTCAGGTCAGGGAAGTGCACAGAGTAGCACTACATGTAAGATGGCTGTGATAAGTTCTTTTTTTAGATAAGGATCATTATTTACTATTTAAGGGATCAAATACAGGCTTTGTACAGCTACTGTGCTCGGAAGAAAGAGAACCAGCGAGGCCTTACTGTGCTAAAGGTGACTAATTTCTTTACTAGACATAGAGTGCCACCTGCAGCATCAACTTTGAAGATGAAAATGAGATAAATAAAGCTATAGCCATAACTGAAGTGAATGTAATATTGTTATTTAAATAGTGTAATGGAAAATCCACAGGATTGAAACTGGAGAGCATTTAAAGAAAAATCAAAACAAAACAAGGTGCCTCTTATTTGTCTTTAAAATGAAATAGAGAAATTAATGAATAATCCAAACGAGCAAATGAATTGAGAAAGCCAGTACATCAATTAGTAAGAAAATATATTATGAATTTTTAGGTGGGATATATCCAAAAATATATGTGAAAAGATATCACGAATACCAAATATATATTGAAATTAAATTTGTTTTAAGGATCCTTAATAATCATTTAAGATTCCTTAACACTTGGAAACTTAACTTTCATTAATACTAATTTAAAAAGTGTATTTGAAAACATTTGGTGAGTACTCATCACTGAAATGGATGGAAACTCCTTGATTCCCAGGTAGTTAGACAGGATTCGAGCTTTTAAGCAGATTGCATAGTTGTTTGTCTCTTCATGTGGGCAAACTACCATCCCATATTTCCACACACTTGAAATCTGAGCAAATTGCAGCTATTAAAAAGCTTGCTTTAAAAATATTTATAAATTAATTTGGAAACATCTCAAACATATTTTACACTTCAGCAGAGTAGTGCATGCAGTCATTAAAGTAATCTGCAGATGGAAGGTGATCTTTCAAGAACTCAGAAGTACAAGAAATCTGCAAAGGAAAAGAAAAAGGCAGATGGTGGTGGCAGCTCTGGCATCTTTTCACTGATGCCTTGTAACCATCGTATCTCTGGCTTTGGATGCAGAGCTGGAATGTGCCTTAGAAAAGCAAGAAAAAGCACTGAAGTGGTATATGCACACTGGGCTGCAGCCATGGCTCCCAGGTGCTGGCAGCACATTGCTAAGGATTCACACAGAACATGACAAGGAAACTACCATGCTAACCCTGAAAAACCCTGGTGGCCTTGGGAATTGCTCTAAGAATTTTCTTCCAGTTACTACCAACCTGAATTTGTAATAATGTTGTTTAAAGGCAAGTGGCAATTTTACTGTCAAGGTACAAGGGCAAAAGGAATTAGCCTGTAATTTTAGGACTGAATGGAATCAGAATTTTATTTTTAAGCAAAACAACTTATTTGCTGCTATACTCAAAGGAAAAAAAAATGTAAACTAGGAAACAATACAAAAGCACTCAGAAGTTCTCAATTTCAGAGACAAATAGCAGCTTTGATGTCAAATGATATTTGTAAAAATGTTTGTTGCAATCCACTAACCTGAGTGACACTTTGTGCAAGTTTTTATTTTTTTTTCTGAAATATCCCTTGCAGGATTTTAAAAGAAGGTAACACTAACTCCCCCTCTCCATATTCCTGCTGGCTGCTGGGCTAAACAAAAAAATCCCCAAACCTAAGCTGAGAAAAACACAGTCATTAAGATCATCTTGAGAGGTAAGTGTTGTGCATACATCAAGAGGACACTGGAAACATCAATATTCTTTTGATTAGGAAATTTTCAAATTGAGCAAAAAAAGTTGAAAACTTTTATCGAAAATTAAAATGAAAGTATAACTAACTTCTGGCATATGGATTGTTTCTAAAAAATTTCTTGACTTTATTAGGCACAGAGAATTTAATCAAAATAAGTCAGTCATGGTTAACATGGCTATCAAGAGTAGAAACACATTTTACAAGTTCAGTTACTTAAAGGACAGAATGAAGACTCCTAGGTTCTTAATGAAGGATCTGGAGAAGCGATGTCATATTTTTCAAAGAAAACAGTAGGAAAATAATTTTCTGTCACTCATTGTGAAAAAAAGTTTTGAAATCATAGGAATTGATTTTTGGCAAATACAGAGTATTCAGTGCAGTTTACATTTCTGTCCCCTTACTAGTGGTTTTAAAATGTGAAAATTCCTACAATGCAGTAAAGGTAGATTTGTAGTGGAAGATTGAAACATTTACTGTTTTTCCCTTCCTGTAATTTCAGTTTTAGAATGATGCTGATTTCTTGTATATATACATTCTTGCATTATGTTGTGTAATATTCAAGGAACCTGAAACTGCAAATTTGAAAGTCTAAGATAAAATATTAAAATCTAAATAGCTCATATTAGTGTTAGAGCTCCATCTCTTATACTACAGGGGGAAAAGCTGGGGGAACTCTTTTACCCTGTAGGACCTTACAGAAGAAAAACCTAAATTTTGGACAAGGACATTTTGGTCATGTCTGACTGTGATATTATTTGGACACTTGTCTTGAATTCAAGTTTACTTAGTGGAAAGGCGATGAATCTGAGGTAGCCTAGAATCCTAGCAGACTTTTCTGTTTCTTTTTCAGAAGATGCACAGTTTAAGGACTGGCAAGGCAGGCTTGGGGAGCTTAAGCCACTTAACCATAGATGGGGAATAATTTGCCTTTATGCCACTTGGCCTTCCCCAACCCAGACTCATCAGCAGTGGTGTCCCCATCTCTTGTCTTTCATACTACCTGAGGTACAAGATGTTCCCAAGTGTGTGTGAGAGGAACCAGGCATTGCTGCTGCAGGGAAGCTTAACTGGGTCTCTAGGGAAAAAAAGGATCCCTCTGAGAGCAACTGATTTTTGGCTAAGTCTTAAAATAAAAAAAATCTAGTGCTAGAATCTCCACAAGAGGGCATTATTAAATATTAAAATAGCATTAGTTTCCAAAGACCATATGTGGAAGTTCTGGTAGCAATATGATTCATCAGATGCAATTTATTTTCACTCAGTTCTTCATAGCGCTACTCAAGTTCTGAGATTAAAAACTCCTAGAACCAAGATAAAGATGAGAGGCAGCAAATATCTGTCCTCCATGTTATCCATAGCACAGATTATGCACATGCCAGCTCCTCATCATCTTGGTGGGATGGAAAGAAGATTACGAAATGAGATCCTGGAGATCAATGCTTCACAAAAAAATAACCCCTTGCCTAGTAAATAACAAGAGACTGTGGTTAATAATAGTTAGGCCATTAGAAGATAATGGATTTACTTGGAGATATAAGTATATAGTTACATAGCTTGTTGGGCACACACTCAGTAGGAGGGCAGCACAGGAATTTGATCTCATATGGTAGGAAAAGCTAGAAACACAAAGGAATAATTAGGAAAAGTAGGTTGTGATATGTGGGAGGGAATTGTAGCAAGTACTGAACAGACAATATAAAAAGGGACAATTAACCATTGAAGAGAAATTAAGAGAAAAATACAATGAAAATGGTGCCTTTGGTATTTTAGTTATTGCCAGCTACAGAGGAGCAACAGTAGTGTTCAGTGATGGGCATAGACCCTGGCATGGATGACAAAGTCATCCTAGATCTGCTCAAGTACCTGATGTCTTCACAGCCCTGTGTCCTTCCATCCCCCAGGTTCTGTTTATCTGCCAGGGCTGTGCACTTGATTGCTACCCTGGTAGCTCAGCCATGTCGAAGGGCACGAATTCAGAATTATAAGGAGAAGAAATAAACAGAAGTGATTATAATAAAGAAAAAGGGGCCCAAGGGGCTTGTCTTTATAGAGACTTTACAATGCAACCATATGGTGCACTCTGCTTGTAGCAACTGCTTTATTCCATGCAGTAAAAGTTGCTTATAACAACCGAGATTCAGCCTGAGATCTGCCACTAGTTTTCTAAATGGCAATACCTTTTTCTCTTGAAAGAAGTCATCCAGAAAGAGCAAAGACATGAAGCTAGATTATTTTCCCCTGCCAGTGAATATGTGTACACGGAGAACTGTGCTGTATATCTTGTTGATCTGATGATTTCTTCTTTAGAGTACAGTTAAAGCCACTAACAGGCTCACAAAACCTGAGGAAAATGTTCCCCAGATCCCACACCACAATATCATTATATTCAATTGTGCAGAAACAGCTCCCTACCATAGTTTGCTATTGGATCTTTGTTAAAATACTCCATTTTTATTGCTCCCTCTCCCACCTGATTTATTTGTTTATATATTATTTTGTTAAGTTGGAGGATTTAACAGCTTCTAGTGAATATATAGGACTGACTAGACTTGAAGTAATTATTTTCCAAATGAGTTTTCATGCTTGAATGATCCCCTCTTGTCAAGAACTTCCTTTGGCTCTGAACTTTTTTAACTTAAAACGCACTAGAAAAACAACTTGCAAGAAATGATTGCACCCTTCAAAACTGCTGCTGTTAAAATGCTTCTAGCAAATTTGCTGTGGAGGAAAATTGTTAGTATTCTTCTGAAAGAATTTAAGTATATAAACCAAACAGGGTCTTTTTTAATGGGAGAGGAAGGAGAACACTTTTGTTCTGTTAAGGGACTGAAGACAGGGAATGGATACTTTCAGCAGCTTCAAGGAAAAGATGGGGCTGGATCCAGCCAGAGGAGTAATCATCACAGTGGTTGTAAGCAACCAAGGATGGGTCAGGCAAAAAACCACAAAACAAAAAACACTTTAATCATCATCTTAATTGTGGAAGAATAATAGAAGGCACTTCCACCTCCAGATAAACCTCAAACATCTGGTGAGCTCTGACCGCAGTATGTGGTACCTGAAGAAGGTCACCAAGGACCCGCTCACTGGACTGCCCTGAGGGAGGGATTACAACCCTGCTAATCACTGCTATCCTCCCCAAGGGCTACTTGGAAGTTGTGGTGAACCATCAAAGAACCTTAAAAACCAAATATGTTCTGCCTGCTTTTGCTGTTCTTGCATGATTTCTGGTGCTAAACCTAACACCGCAATGTCCACAATTCCTGGGATTTGCTACTCATTCCTCTAGTTGTGGCAGTCAGTCACTCTAAACACCATTCCATGTACTATTACCCAGGCACCAAAAGTTACTGAAGAAAGCAAGGAACAGTTCCAGAAATTACATTGATTACCTCATCCTTCACTGTGTTTTTTCGTATTTATTGCATAAACATAGCAATGTTAATATTTTCACTTTAACTTGGAATTACTCATGTATAAATTTAAGTTAAGCACAAATGTTTTTACATGTGGCCATACTGGTAGCCTTTATCTGTCAGGTGACTTAAGTAGTTTCTCACTTTTGGCTTTTTCAGGAGGAGGATTCAGTAGGACAGACCTAAGAGTGTGTCATGGGCATTGAGTGTTGGCTGCATGAGCCTTCTTGTCAACTTTGCTCATGAAGTCAGCCTATGGGACTGCAACAATGTACAGTTTTACTGAGATGTAATGGCTGTAAATGGGGCCATTTGGTACCCCTGAGTACTTTTTGGCTTATCCTAATCCTCGTGATCTGAACATAAAATGTGTGTGAATATGTACAAGAAAATTAGCAAAAAACATGGGACCCACATTGTGGGAGGAAACTTTTTATTTGTTCAATGTACAAGCTAAAAATTGGAAAGGACAAAAGTTACTAAATGAAAAGAAGAATAATCTAAGTTGCAGAACACGGACTGGGAACTGAGCTCGTGCTCAGTTAAATCTGTTTGGTTTGTTGTAGCCATGAAGGCCAGTAACAAAATTCTGAATAGTTTCTGAGGACGTATCTTCAGCAGAAGATGAAAGCTGGGGTTAATTGAGACAGTTTCTGATTGAGGGAGAAATGGAAAGGTTTGGTTTTGACCAGAAATTTGACGAACTACAAAACAAGGCTTAATTAAAAAGTGAGAAACCATAGCAGTGACAATAGGTGGCAGTGTTGTCTCAGAAAAATCCATTTCTTATATTTTTGCTCTTGCCTGGATTTCCTCTTTTAAGGGGTTGGGAGGGAATAATAACTGTGGAGAGCATCAGGAGTCAGGAGTCAAGATTATTACCAGCTTTCATCTAAGGTTTATTTTCTTCCCTTTTTTTTTTTTTTTTTTTTTTTTTTAATTTTTTGTCATCATCTTAAAGATTTGTGTGAAGATTTCCTATTTGGAATTGACCTTGAATGCTACAGTTACAAATGCAGACCGAAAAGTAGTTTTTAATACTTGGTCTGTACTCTAGGATTTGAAAGCCTAAGGGACTCAATCAGCTGGAAAGCAATTCAATTGATTAAGGGATGAGTTAAAGTTGTTTATGATGCTCTGCCTGCCTGTCAGCTCTTATGGTGATTCCTTCGGTTTTCATATTTCTTGGCTTTGCAAGCAGCAATCTCTTTTCCCCTGCTGCAGTGTGAGACCTTGCAAGCAGCAGCAGTGGGAAATGTCACCAGGAGATGAACAAAACTATTCACAAAGTTGATAACACTGGGAAAGCAACCTGCCTTCCAGACTCACAGGGGTAAAGATTTCCCTGTCCTTTTAGTTAACAGGCTAAAGAAAAGCAATGGTCTGCAGCTTTGAATAGGGTTCAAGGCATCTCTGCTCCTTACACTATCAAAGATGTTTTCCCATGTGACCTCTGGCAACTTGCCTAATCTCCCCTCTGCTGCTTAGTCTGTACAATGGAGATAGCAGTTTAATTTTCCTGTCTTCAGGGTAAAGCTTGTCTCTCACTCTGCTGCCCTCTGCTAGAGGAGTTCTGATATTGAGTCAGACTTGTCAGCTGTGTAATGCAAATAAAATTACTTAATTGCTTAAGAGTTTCCAGGTTTGAGAAGAGTAACAGAAGGAGAATAGAGGTAGCACATGGGTAAAATGATTTAATACGAAGTGCTTCAATGGTCCAGGACCAGAGGTGGTCTGATCCTAAACTGGAAAACCAGCTGTTAGATCACTGGCCTATAATATGGAAAGATCTAGATTAAATTTTCTCCTCTGCCAGAAAGCACTTAAAGTTTCCAAATAACATAAAAGAACATTGATTTGTAGGAAATAGGATATTTGTGGGGAAAAAAAAGGCTTGGAATCTACTAATATTAATTTTGTGCACAAAAGAGTGAAAACCATAATCTACTTACATACTTAGAGCATTCAGATGAGTAATAAGAAGTGCAGCACAGGTCTTACTTGCTTAGGCAGATATAAGGAGTGCTGCTTGTGGCTGGGTAGCAAAACCACTATACAGGGTTGAAACTTCCCCTTGCTGTCTCTTCTGAGGCAAAGAGCTTGGCCTTGGTTGCCTTCCCCTGCTAGTTCACTGCACAATGCTATACTGGGTAAGACCACCTTTTTTTCTCCCCAGAGAATTAGGGCATCCCAACTCTGCATAGGGTTTTTTTTCCTCTATATTACCACTGGAACCTTTTTTCTAAATGCTTCCTAGGTTGGGTCTGGAGTCAAGGCACAGTCTCCAACATTGCCTCTCGTGTATGAGAACCTGTGCTTTCAGTGTGCTGTGCCTGTTCTGTATTGTGTTCTTGGTACTGGTTCCACAGAGGGTACAGAGAGCCCAGGTATCAGTGCTGCTCTGATGGCTGATGCTCAGCCACCAGCAAACACTGCTAGTCTATGAATCCTGCATCCTATGGTGAATTTAGGTGAAAGAGGTCTTGCTTCACTGACTGCCCTGAAAGCTGTAAAATGCCACTCTCCTCCTGATGTGAAAAACTGCTGATGTGCATGGCTGAAAAATTAGGCTTCTCATATGTTTTCCTCCCTGGATCTTGATGCTGCTTGGTGTGCAATGGGAATTAAGTCTCACTGTTGACATGATTGTTTTAAAATATCAACCTGTGAAATTTATTTGCTATGCAGTTATATGAAGTCTGGACAAAAAATGAGCTTTTCTCTGGCTCTAAGTGTGTGCATTTGTTACTTTTGTGGTTAAAACTGATCTTGGAAATGCTTGGCTTGGGGAATTGGCGCACCTTGGTGGAGAGAGCCAACATTCATATCACCCACAGGTTCCATCCTCTGGATCCTTCATCATCAGTTGTGCTTTGCTCTGTAGGAAAGAAGTGTGTATGAATGTAAATGCCTTTATGATTCTATGAAAAGTAGCTCATCAGGAGGTCCCTGAGGCATGCAAAGGAGGGGATTCCTGTGTGCCAGGTCCCTGGCAGATAACATAGGACAAGAAACCCATGATAAATATGGAGTACAGAGTTATCTAGCAACTTGGAACACCAAGGAAATTTGGGATGCTGTTAGAAGAAAAGAATCACTTCTTAGCTATTAAATTTTGGGCAGTTAATTGGGTGGTATTTTAGATATATTATGATTATTATCCAGACTAATAAGCTTTCTCTGTGCCTGATGCTTATGGAAACTGTATCTCCTACTGACAGGACTCCTGATTTTTTTTCTTCCTTTATATCTGCCTTCCCTGATGTTTGTAGGGATCCATTGGATAATAACTATTTTCAAGAGCCCTGAAATATGAAAATACTTAAATCCCACACCACTGAATTCAAGAGGAATTAAGTACCTAAACATATGCTGGGTGTCTGGGTTCTCATGATAGTATTTTTAAATTAAAAATCTCAGATATACGTATTCAGTTTTGAATTAATACAAAATTAATAGGAAATATATGGCATTATATGAATTATAATAATATATAACACATAATATATTAATCTGTATGCTATAATTCATATCTTTCTTACAATTACAGTTGAATTATAAATATACTGTGGTATGAATGAATATAAAATCTATGGTTAAATTTGCACCAAGCTCCACTAATTTAGATAGCTATAAGGGATGTTTTTGCCCTATTCCAAGCAGGACTGAAGTAGCAGAAGATAAACCATGAAAACGTGTATTCTCCAGTTCCCATTTCCTCATCTGCTGCTGTTCAGTTTGTGCTGCTGCATTTTTCACTCTGAAATGGCTGTTTGAAGAGGATGAGCTATTTTCCTGAACTGTGTTCTTGTAAAGCACTGCCCAAAGTAAATGGAGACAGGGAAGGCTCTCCCACATGGCTCCTTCTACATAAATGCTGTCAGCTATTGAGATGAGTTAGATACTTGAGCCAGCTGTGGGAACTGGGATGCCTACTACATATTCCTGCTGGGTAGCACTTATGAACAATTTTGTAGTTTTTTATTGCACTTGAAAAACAGGAGCAAGACAGAAAAAAGGTGAAATTGCTAAAAACTCTCACCTCACAGCCTTTAAAAATATGACTCCAAATAATAAAAATTATCTGATGGTCTTGCCCTAAACAAATTAATTATTCCTTCAATGTTCATGTCAGTCTTTTATGTCTGCATTCTTTTGCATTATTTCTTTCAGAACATATTATTCTGCTTTCTGTCTTCGTACAAAGTCTGAAATTGTGTTTACCATATCTGCCAAGAGCTAGCCTGGAGCAGTTATAGCTCTATCTAAAATCTTGATATATAAAGGAGAAGGTAACTTCATTATACTTTCTTCGGTAGGGACTAATGCCATTATGGTTTGGTTTGGGTTTTTTTGTGTTTGTTTGTTTGTTTTGTTTTGTTGGGTATTTTTTGTTGTTGTTGTTTTTAAATTTTCCTTTTTTTTTTTTTTTTTTTTTAAACTGGGGCAGAGGGAAAGGAGAACTAAACTTATAGTAACAGGTTACATTATGATGTATATTAAAGTAATATCATTCAGGTGTTAATATCTGTCCTATTACTAAAATTGTGCCTTTCAATAGCTAAATAAAAGTATTCATAACACCTTCTTGACCTAATACTTCAAAATTCTGGTAAATTATAGAAATATTGCCTTGTGTAGATCACATTGCTAGCTAACAAAGCTTGGAAATCTCCTAAATCTTTACTATTAAGAGAAGTAGTATTGCACTTAAAGCAGCAAACCTCTAACTGTAATCTTCCCTCACTTATGCCTCACATGGCCTCACACCCCTGTTGGCCCCGAGTTATACATGGTAATTTATGGTATTTGGAAAATTAGAATAAATAAGGTCAGTATACTCCTGACTATGTGCAATTACTCCATTGAAGCAATTGTCAGCAAAGAATACCAACAGATGGTAAAACTTTAACTGATTTATCTGTGAGTAAAACTTGTGACAGATTTGGTGAAATACCTTTATAGGTGCCTATATTTCAAGAAGATAATAAGGAAAAAGAGAGATATTAGTCAAAGCTAAGTGAACCTTTCCAAACTTTACATTTAATGTTTTATCTTAGGTCCAAGCAAAAGCACAAGTAGTTGGTCTGAATTAGCCTGTCTCAAGCACAAATACTGGGTTTTTTTTCAGATCTCTACATGCCCCCTTGCTCCTGATCTAATGCACAAACACATTTTCTCTCAAACTACTTTCTGCCTAGCTTTTGATTACCGGTGATTCTTCCTGCATCAAAGTGATTTGCTGATCAGAGGTATAAGTTGGATAAAATCTATAGAGATCTGCCCAAGAGACCTTGATGTGAGAATTAAGAGGGGGAGCCTGAGTGCTGGAATAGCTATTTCTTTTCATTAATATTTAAGTACTGTCTTAAAGGCTGTTGTAGCTCTAAAAAGTATGTAGCTAAAGTTGTTCTTTCAAGCCTAAAATACATCCTATTACAGCTCCAGGAGCAACTGGTATCAAACTTGAAGCATCTGTACAAGCCAGGTTATGTTGCCTGTCTTCTGCAAATACAACCTTTTCCCTTTCCGTGAAGTTTTCCTGTTTCTCTTGTTTGCTTATGAAATGACTTGAGGGTGTAATTTCAATACAGTAAACATTTCATTAAAATAAGCTTCAGTGTTTTGTAGAAGTAGAGGTGGTGGCACAGGAACTGAACTAGACTGCCTCTAAAAGATAAAGTTTAAATAAAAGAAATACTCATGTCTAGTAATTGCCATGTCAGGCCAAAACTACCAGGAAGTTGTTTCAAATGTTAAATATAGTTTTTATATGTACAACTGGGGAAGGTTAGGGGTTTGTTGCTTTGGACAGCCTTAACAAGCTAACTATTTTCCTGCATCCCAGCCCCCATTCTTCCAAATGCCTTTGAAGAAGTATGAGACTGTTGCTTTTATGTTTCTTTTCCCCCTCCTGCTATGCATCGGCTGAGAAGAAAAATAGATTTCCTGATGGGCTAAAGTGAGAAGAAAAGGGGAAAATATGATTCAGCTGTCTGTCAAACTTAGCAAATTTATTTAAAGTGGCCTCATGTATGGATGCATGCAGATACCAAATTACTGTTTAGCTCAAAGCTTGCTTTTCAGGTCACCAGGTTTTTAGCACTGTAGACTTTATCCTTGAAATGAGTGTTGAAGCTACATGCAGGCGTTGTGTAATATGTGCAATGGAGTTGTTAATTATACTGTCGTGCACATACAGTTATTGAAGTTCCACATGTGACCAAGAGGTGAGGTACTGAAAATGAGCATTTTATTTTGCAGGATTATATTAATTTCCTTGTTGTAAATACAACCCTGGATCCATCAAGAAAGAAGCTCACAGTAGGGTTCTTCCATGCTTTCAGAGTCTGCTCTCTCCTGCTGTTTCCTAAACAGCTATTCTTTGAGGCCTTTCTTGAGCACCTGTGCAAGAAAAAGGAAAATCTGATTTCAGATTTAGTTTTCTGTTCAGTGGGGAATGGGAATGGCAGGATGGGAGGGGGAAGGAGGGATTAGTCCTTCCCACTATGGCACTAATGAAAAGTCTGCTTCTCCATGAAAGAAATTTGTTCTTCTTTGAAGTCAGTGGAAGGACTAATGACATGGAGGACTGGACTGGTGATGTGTAACACCATGCAAATGCCTGTATTTTAATCTTTAAACTGAAAGTAATTAGTGTCTTCTGTCATTTCCAAGGAGGTATTTTTGTTCCACCTGCTGTGGATATTTTTTCCCAATACATCCCAAGTCCACATACCACTTCACACTAACATAAGCCCTTTGGTCTGAGCATGGTCCCTGCAGGCCTAAATTCCACTATGTGCAACTTTTCTTTACAGAACACAGTGTGGACAAGTCTAACAAGGAGGCATGTTTCCAAAGGAGTGCATTTTTGGAGTCTTTGGTGTTTATCTTCTCTTTTGTGGAGGTGGCTTATGCCAGTCAAATGGTTTATAGTCTTCTGGGACCACTAGAGAAGGAAAGAAAAACTTTCATACCAGTTTCGAGGAAAACAATCTGAAGTAAAAGGCAAAAAGAGGCACTACAATGCAAAGGGTACTGCCAGTGCTTCTGGAACACTGTGGCCAAATAGATGGATACCTACTGATTGTGGAATTACATCTTCATTTTTATTTTACTTTTTGGTAGAGATATCAGGAATAGGTCACTCAGAACATTTTTTAAACAATTATCCTGCATATCTGTGTCTCTCCTTTGTTGGGGGGGATGATATTTTTTTAAGATTGGTCTCATAGAGCGTGATTTTACCCATGTATACATATGTATGGTTTTCTTAAAATGTGAACTTCTGAACTGACTTTCTCTGAAAGCCTTGCTTCCTTTTTCCTTTAGTACAAATTCCATATAATTCTGTATTGAATTTAAACCCTCTGCTGGGCCTAAGTTCAAGCAGGCTTATGAGACTGTCTTTGTCATATAAAAGGCTTTAGGTAAGACTTTAAGGGGTTTAAACTTCCCCCACAATGGGGAAAGAAGAATGAATTCAGAAAGTCTAATTGCCTTAGGAAAAACTGAGCAGCCAAGAAGTATTTTGGGGGTAAGGCAATCAAAGAAAGATGACCTTTTTTTTGTAAAGAACCATGCACCTTATGCTGATGGAAACTACAGAAAGGTTTCATATAATTTTTGCTGATTTTTTTGCTTAAAACTGACTTCAGACATCTTTTTTCTTTGCCTGCCCTTTTTGTAGTGGGCAAGTATTTCAACTGTTCTTGATGTCTATTTTTTAAAATGCTACTCTCTCATGCATTTTAATATGTTTTAAATAAGCACATTTGTAGTATTTCAACTGAGAGTTGTTGAATGCCAGTTTTTTCATGGAAAAAATGCTTGTCCCAGCCTCTGAAACATTCCTTCTTCTTATAACATATAAACCTTTCCACTTGGTATTTTACTGGAAGTAGTCTATCACTCTTCAGATATTATTGTTTGTTTGTTTAGAACTCCTTCTAGCAAGATATGTGTCAGAGAAAAAACTGATTCCTGGAAGCTTCCAGCAGCCTCAAAAGAAAAGGAAGGAGATTTTGCGTGTTTAAGGTCAGAAAAGCAAGGTCAGGAAAGAAAGAAACTTGATTTTAGTTTAGTCTCCAGTTGCTACTGATTTGAACACGGTGTGGTGCTGGAGAAAGGCAGGACACTTACAGAAGAGGCATCTTGCAGGCATTTGTCAGCTCATTGTTCCTGCCTGCGATGCCCAGCCCAGTGGAATACAGAAACCGAGCTGTGCTTCCCGGCACAGCAGAGAAACATGAATTGCTCTTGCAAAAGGCAAAGCGGGTATTGCACTTGAGGATGATGGTCAAGTTTTAGCCCAGAAGTGTCCATGTTTGGATGGTGGTGTGTTGCTGGCATTTAGTCTCCACCTGGCAAGGAAAACAAGCGGCTGCTTAAAGCCCTTCCTACAACCCAAACACTGCGTGGGCTGGCTGGGCAGCGGGTGGGAGTCAGATGTCTGCAGCCATGATGCACCATATGCTGTTATGGGGGTCTTCAGCTCCTGTGAAAATGATTACTTCAGCCTCTAGCTGCCACCTGTCAGATCATTGCTGTAGGTTCTTCTCACTGAATTTGGCTTGCTGGCTGCAAGGGAAGCTCCTTTCCTCCTGCAGAGAGGGCAGGGGGCACTGACACAGCATGCATTCTTTATTATGCCGTGTTTCCCTTAAGGTTCTGTACCACTTTTCAACTAAAATTTTACTCCAGGCTCTTGATCATAGCTGGGAGAGTTACCAACCATACCAGCACGCTGGTGTTACACGCTTTTTTAGATCTCTCTCTGAGCATCTTGTGGGAGGTCCTCAAGGCCTGGAGTCAGGAGTGTGCACTCTGCAGTGAGAGTATACCCATCCCACTGTGCTCCAGGAGCCTGCACTAGCCAGGGGCAGCACTGTGCTCTGGCATGCACACAGCCCAGAGAGGGAGACTGTAGCATTTCTGCCTCTGGGGCTCTTTGATTAGTGGAAGTGATGCAATTAAAACTATTTTGAATCTATTATAAGAATTTCTGCAGAAAATCCCTAATTGCTCTTCAGGTTGTAACTGAGTGTTTCCAAGGAAGGCCACTAAACTAAGACTGTTAATTTAAGTTCTCATTGTCTCTCTGACCATTGATTTAATAATTGCCTTTCCCTCAGAGCAGCATATATGGATACAAGTTTCATACTGCTCCTTTGGAGATGACTGTTTGACACATATTCTTCAAATCAAACAGCAGAAAGATTGTGTTTTTGTCTTGTAAAACTAGAGCCAAAAATCCAAGCTGCTGCCAGAGGTGTAGCAAAACATCTTGTCATGTGTGAGTCTTCCCCTTCTGTCACACAGCCTGTTTTCCCACAACTCCACTGCTAGCTGAACTGACGAGACTTAAGTATATTTCCTACTTGTTGGCACCCCTGCAGTAACAACAGCTTTGGAGGAGAGGTGTCATGTATGTGTCCCCTGTGTGTCCTGTCCATCCTCACATCACCTCAGTTCTTTGTTTCCAAATATATGAGACTGAACTCATTTGCTTTGCCATGAAACCTTAGCACTGGGGACAGACACATGTGATGATGCATGTGGGGTACCATAACTAGGTTAGATGCAGAAACTCCCACTGCTCTTATGATTCTTCAGATTTAATGTTCATCAATCCAATTAAAGCATATACCTACGCAGCTTGCAATTTCAAGATTACAAACCATGTTCATATGTAGAGAGAGAAACTTAATGCACAATCCCATCGACTCTTGTAAACGTTAAACATCTGAAAATATTTATATAGCCATCTAACAAAATTGTAACTCTGCAGAACTTTCCATTTTTCACTCTAGCTGCCAGTAAGTAATTTGTTGTGAATGTGAAATTGAATTCAGATCCTGCTTATGACTGGTGTGAAGACAGGGATGATAAAAGAGGAGATTCCACAGTTGTCTTGAGAATAGTGGATGCTGCTAGGAGCCATGACAAGTGGGAACATTTCAAAAAGCTCACCTTGTATACAGTGCATACCTGCCTAGTGTCACTAAAATAACAGAGCTGTCCATCCAAAGGCTGATTCTTTTGCATCCTCCTGGTTGCTGGGTGTGACAACAGTCTTGTCTGTCTTACAGTCCTGAAGTTTGTGACAAAGGCACTGCTGTAGCTTGTGTATATTGTAAAGAGCCAAATTGGAGCAAGGTTGCAAATTTTATCGACTCTACTCTCTAAGGCATCACTATCAGATGGTGAAAAGTTTGAATATGTTATTTCCTGCTCTTATTAGAAACAATATGGCAAAACCCATGTGAATAAACTGTTTCATTTGAGCTTGATGAGAATCCCAGTTTAGCAAATCCAGGACATATTTTTTTGATTCAAAAGCATTTTAGACATGAAATTTATATTATTTGCTCAATATATTTAAATTGTTCCCTCAACTAGTTCTAGTACATAGAAACCAGTAAAGCTAAGACTGTCCAAACAAAGCAAGCAGTGTATTTGAGTTGAAAATTATTGAAATATATATAAAAAACTGAAGGAACTGTAGAGCACCTATATGACATACGATGTCTTTGTTTTGTAATGTTGTTCAAGCTTGTCCTTTCCTTTTTAACATTTTGTGTTGTAACAACAGTTGACATTCTCCTGGTTTTAGGAGAAGATATAAGGGCCCAGACTAGTTTCTCCTCCTTCCACCCTGCAACACCAAAATCTAATTTTTGTCAACCCATTTGCTGGTCAGTTTTCAATACTTCTTGGATCATGGAGAAGTTGTGGGTGGAACAGGAGTAAATTTAAATCTGTGGCAAACCATCACATCTGATTCCTGAACAGTAACTAACAAATCCCCCACCTGAGATAGTTATTTGCATTGTAAAGTTGCTGGCTATTACTGATGACTACTCCTTACATTCAGCATAGGAACAACAACATCTCCTAGTGATGCTGGTGAAAAGCAAGATTTGTGGAGTAACAAACTCTGACTTTCAGTCAAAACCTCCATTTTATTTCTGCACTGATTATTTTATTTCTTCTTTTTTTCTCTATTTTTTTTTCTTTTGACAGACCCTTTTATTGCATTTGAGAATGAGGAGGAAATACTAGTCTTGGAACCACTTTCTTCAGTGTCTGTGTGAATTAAGAGCAGTGCAGAGTAGGTAAAATGAACTGAGTCCCAATTCTCCATCACCTTTATACCTTCTCGAGAATGACTTTGCAGAAGTACCATCAATATAGACACAATTACTAGTTCCTTGTTGCCATATTCAAAGTGCTGCCAATGGCCCTGTGCTGTAACCCCATGGAACTGCCACTGTACCATCTGTAGGTGCTGGATTTCTGACACAGCAGCATCACAGACTTGCTGGCTGGAGCACTGACTTGATTGCTTTCCTTCTCTCTAGGGAGAAAGTTTATAGTCTGCTATCTATTTGTAACATGGCAGTTTAGAAATGCCAGAGACTGGAAATTGGACCAAATGTGCCATTCATAGAGTTACAAATGGGAATCATTTAACACTAAAAATGTCTCCTGCTTTTCCTCTGCTCTCCCTTTTCTAAAGGTCAAGCTATTTGTATAGAAACATTAAGCCAGCTGCAGAGAGGTTGCAAGACCATTCCGGCTACACTGTGATGTGATTTTTTTCTCCCATCCTAACAGGCAATGTCAGTCATAATTAGTGTTATACATAAATTCCTCACTGGGTTTCAGGTTTCACATGATTAGGAACTAAACGATGTAGAGTGCTGCTCTTCTGACTCTGTAGTTTCAATTAACAGATTCAGTGATGAAAAACCACAGTGAGAGATGATGGCTGAGGTCAGAAAGGTTATCTTTTTTTATAGCAGTTGTCATCTTAAATGAGAAAACACAAATGAAAGAGGGTTTCATTAACCTGACTAAGGAAATGGCTGCCACAGATAGTGTGTCAGCAGGAAAAGCATGATCGGAACAAAATCCTTTCCGTGTCCTTGATCACTGCTATAATCATCCTAATCCCCAATGGGTATGGTGACGAAGCACAGTACAAGCCTGCACTAGCCGAGCTCTGTTTCATTGGTGAAGCATGCAAGCAGATTATTGCTGGTCTGATCAGTGCTCTTGCCAATCAAGAAACTTCCATTACTTTAGAGCAAAGCATAAGAAAGCCAGAAGGTGAAATAAATACTGCACAGTGCTGGGCAGAGACAGATATCCACCATTGTAGTCCAGGAAAGTGACCCTGGATTTCTTCTTTTTCTTTCAAGGAGCCTTTGAGCTCTGGAATCCCATTCTAAGAAGCATTCAAGGGATCCAGTGTTCAAAGGAGTGGGAAAAAAAAAAAGTAAAATACAATTATAGGGCTGGCATTAGCATTGGAACAGTAGGCCTGCCTGGAATAGGAGACTATCAGCAGTGGCAAGGCACACGTGCTCCCTCCTTGGTCTGTGTCTGAGTTCTTGAGAGCTGTGTGAGGGGACTGCCACAAAGCGATATTATTGTGGAACTGACTCAGTTTTGGAACAGTGGTTGCCATCTTGATCCTCAAGCCATCAGTACTATTGAAGTGCTTCTGTTTTCTTCTGGCCTGTTGTGCCCATTTAGTGCCTGCTTCTGACTGCTTGCCACACTCCAGCCCATCAGTTGGAGACGAAGATGTGGAGCAATAACTAACTTAACTCAATTTTTAAGCAGAGTTGAGCCAGCCCTGGCCTCATATAGACCTTTTTCCACAAGCGTGTTTGCCTTTATCCTGCAAAATACTAACCCTATTTCAATTTTTATCAAAAGGAAAATGGAGGACTGACTGGAATTGCTTTATCTGAAAATGCGCAGGATGTTATCCCTCATTGCAAACATAACCTGCTGGCCCGATGCGTGTTGCCAGCCAGACTCCACTGAGAACACCAGGGTTCATGCAAAGCGGAGCATGTTTCTTGAAAACAGCTTGAAATATTAAGTTTAAATCCTCTACTTGCACTGAAGGGGAAAATAAAAAACCCCCAGCAACTCAAATTGTATCTGCTAATTTTACTGTCTTGGTATGCTTATGTGCCCCACAGTAGTATGAATTGTTGCATCAGGTAAAAAGTCCAAGACTTGAAGTATAACTTCAAGCTGAAGCCTAGAACATGTTATGAAAAATGAGACTCATTTGCCCCTGTGCAGCATGTTAAAAAGTGAGGAAGTTCTCTATATGCAGACAGAGTGCTCTTCAGAAACTGATATTACCTCTTCTGCCTGTATTCTTTTTGTCTGTTTGCTGCTTGTGAGAAGCATGGACTAAAATGTAAGGAAAAAAATGCAGTTAAGGATTTGAAAATATTTTCTTATGTTAAAAAACTCTCATTTTCTCTGCTGACTTGGAGTTAAAATCAGAGAAGGCATTCATTACCTACTCTTGCAAATATGAATATAAGGGTAACTTCACTCAGATAAGAAATCCTAGTAAAAGTGAAAAGGGGGTGGACTACTTAGTAAAATTGCTTTTATAAATATTTGCAGATTGGAGATTAAAAGTGCAGATGCTACTGTGACCATAGAGGCAGGCAGATAATGCCCCAAATAATTTAAATTTAGTTACTTTGTGTTTGGGGAATACTTGTAAACTGTTCTAAATTTAGAATTTGTAAAATCATATTCACAGTATCTGCAGGGAAAGCAGGGGGGGGAAGAGTTTCAGCCAAGTTTGTGAATAGAGGTCCACAGACAAAAGGGAATGGGTATACATGTCCTTTTATGGAAATTCTGTATGTTGGAGACACAGACAATGGCCATGTCTGCGTCTCCTTTTACAGGATTTCAGGACCTTTTGTATTGGAAGGTGCCTCTGGAGGTTTCTGACTCAACCTCTTGCTCTCCAGCAGCACCAGCTCTGAGATTAGAACAGGCTGATCAGGGCTTTATCAAGTTGGGTCTTAAAAACCTTCAAAGACAGAGTCTGCAAAACCTCAATGGGCAACTGGCTGTCTATCCTTGTGGTGAGAAAGTAACTCCTGTCCTGCAGGGCCCTCTCCTGGTACAACTGAAAAGTCTGGCTCCATCTTCTTGATGCCTTCCTTGCAGGTGCTTGGGAATGCTGTGAGGGGCCCCCAAAGCAGTCTCTTCTCCCAGATGAACAAGCCTTTCCTTATTGGACAAGCCCTCACCCTCCAGTCCCCACCAGCCTGGTGGCCTCTGCTAAACTTCCTACAGCTTGTCTATACCACTGTGAGGTCTGGATGGAGTCTAACGAGTGCTGAGTAGGAGATAGCCCTCTCAGTCTAGGGGCTGCACTCCTGTTAGAACAGCTCTGGAGACTTTGTTAGATATCTTTGCTGCCAGGACACACTGCTGCTTCGTGTTGTGCTTGGCACCTACCTACACTTCCAAGGTTTTCCCAGTAGAGCTGCTCCCCAGCCAGTCTATCCCCAGCCCATGGTGTTGAAAGGGCAAAGTTCCCATGTTCCCATGGGCAGGAAGGACTATGTCCTTGTTGAATTTTATCAAGTTAGGGTTGGCTCATTCCTCCAGCTGTCCAGGTCCTTTTTAATGGCAACCTTGCCGGTGAGAATATCAGCACTTTGATGGCAGACAGAATTTAGTGGTGCATAGGATATGATTTATGTTCTTTTTTTCTTATTTATTTGGGTTTATTAAATTTTTGTGCTTCTATATTTGTCATAGGTTCTTTTCAATGGAATAAATACCAGCAAATTTCCTTAGTGTTACTCACATTTTGAGGATGGCCCTCTGTTATGGAGAAGAAACACAAAGATGCAGTAAGTATTCCTGCTTAGGCTCACTGTTGAACTTCTCAAGCCTACAACCTGGGTTGTTTTTTCTTTCTTCTCTCTGCTAGAGAGACATCTTCCAGGAAATAGAAAAGTTCCAAGGAAAGATCACTGAACACACAACTTCGGTATAAAGATGCTTGGATATAAAGAGATTTAACCCTAGCATCAAAATCTGTTGAGAACAGCCTGACCTTATGGAAGAACATTCTACTTCTCATGGCTCTTTTCACAGCATGGAGCTCGTCTATAGGTCAGGATCTTCTGCCTGCAATTTCTGCTTCCCTCTTTTCCTTCAGCACACCTGGAGTGTGCTGGCTGGAGGGAAGGGATGTTCTTATCTTCCAGGAGTTTCTTGATATAGATACATGAGTTAAAAGGCTATGCAAATATATCATGCAGGTATTGTCTGTGTGCTATTTGGAAGTTCTTATATCAGCAGGGAATAGTAGAGAGTATTTTCTTTTTCAATAGACTCCTCACTACACACACAGTAAGGCTTTGTATCGCTGCCTTCAAAAATCACTGGTAGGTGGAATGTTAAAGTGGAGAGGGAGCAGAGTAAACAATCCCATCTTCCCATCAACCTTTTAGTCACTGATACACAGTGATCTATATCAATGTCACCTAGTGCTGGCACAGAGTGACTTTCATGTATGCAGATAACTCAGAACTTTGGCTGTTCACATCTTCCAGTATTAGAGCTCATTTGCATCTATAGTTGTTTGCCCTGATGATTGCTCTTTGTCACATGCCTGGAGTGGTCTGCAGTTCCCACTCAGCATCAGCTGCCTCCTCTGGTTGATCTTCAGAGCTATCACCAAGCAGAATGCTATGAAATAAGTTATAAAATGACAGGTCCCTCTGCATTCAACATGGATCTGCAACTGTTATGCCCAGAAGACTGATGAGTTTTGATTTCACTTTTGATTTTTAATGACATTGAATACTTGAAAAAGAAAATTGATTTTAAAATTTTGTAATTGCTTGCAGTTTAAAAAAAGAACTGTTCTCTTCCAGCTTGTCTCTGAACATCCTTATTCCTCATTTGAATCTGATTAACAACTGTTCTTAAGAGTCTCAGTTCTCAAAGCAGACCCCTAGCACTTCTACCCCTTCAGTGGCAATTAACCAGATATCTCTGGGGACAGTGAGAGCTAGATGGATTTTTGTCTTAAATCTGGACTTTTTGTGTGGTAATGCAGGGAGAGTGGAGAGTGTTAAAATCAAACAGAGCCTTCCTGACTGCTATGAAGGATCAACCATAATGTGGGAGAACAGATCAAAGTTACAGGTAGAGATCTGCTTTCATTTGAAAGCAGCATCATTAAAGAAGAAAAAATAATTAAAAAAACCCCCTACTAAACATCTGAAATACATTTGAGAATGATAGAAACAAATGTGAGTTCTAGTACTTTTGTAAGGAATTATATCAAACAAATGCTTTCGAGCAGACAACATAATGGCCTATTAGAGAAACACAATGTCACTTGTAGGTGGGTAGAAGCACAAAGAAGGAAGATGATAGCATCACTAAACACTTTTTCTAAATTGCAGGGATGGGTGTTCACTGAAATGTTTGCTGGCTGAGTAGAGATACAAGTGCAGATAGATGGGGACAGGACGAGGCAAAAATGCTGTTTGCCAAAAAAGGCTGTTTCCTGTTCCCTTAATCTTTGTTCTGACTCAAGCATCCAAAATTTGTGGATTCCTTGCCGAGGGTTTAACATCATTCAGCTATGAACGCATACCCAATGAACATAGAAAAGTGTCCATGTTTGTTTCTCTCTCTCTTTAAAAAAATGTCCAGAATGCTATAATATTGCTGTCATTATAGAGGAGAAAAAAAAAAGAGAGGCACAAATTCTGTTTTCTGGCATATGGAGGAATTTTTTACCTGTTTTACTCTAATGGCATGATAGAAAATGAAGCTGTACTGCAAAATGCAGTGTAGCTTGGGGATGTCTATACTAATTTTAAAGGGCTCAACTTGAAAAATCAGGAGTTACCTTGCTTGTACAGTACCCTGCACTGACTCATATTGTCATGTTATTCAGACATACTACTTTTCAAGAGTTAACTCAATAAATGCAGCACCTTAGCAACCAGAATATTAACATACTACAGCAGAAAGTATAGGCATCTTACACTTTGATTTCAGGGATAGGAGTTTGATAGGCTGTAGTGTTGTGCAGGATTGGGTTAAAAAGTAATAGTAAAGCTAAAGAAGAACCAAATGTAATATTTATTATGTATGTAATGCTTAGGCAGTTCTGGTTACTAGAGTGATTTCAAAGTAAAACAAGTAAAAATAATACATGAGCCAGAATATATGGGCAGATCACTCTGTGTTCTCTTTCCACTTCTTTGCCTAACTTTCATTAATTTTACATTTTATTTCTTAAGCAAAACCTATCATAAGCTTTTTAGTATTCCTTATTTTTTTCCTGCCATTCATGCATTTCATCCAATATGCAAAACATTGCATAAATGAAAAATACTTTTAAAGCAGCAAAGATGTAGCAAGTAGCAGATACCTGGCAGAGCATCATCTAAGAGTACAAACTGAGCACTTAATCTGACTGACAGACAAGATCTAGTTTAAGTTTTAGATGACTCAGTATTTTTCTATATATGGATCTGAAGTAGTGAGAAAACCACTGTGAAATGCAGCGTTGCCATCCAGGACAGACCTGATTCACCTTCTTTTACAGCTTGCTGCAGCTGTCGGTACACTTTACACTACTTTCTGAATCCCAGAGTGCCCCAAATATATTTTAAATGAGACACTATCTGAACTGAAAATAAACAGCTATATTTGAGCTCTGGTCACTGTTGCTTCCAATGCAGATGACCTGTTGTTACCATCTCCAGCTTTGACCTAGAGATGTGGATGTGACTGATGACCACTTGTGTAGGATGCAGAAAACTACTTTTACTTCCAACTGATATACCTAATTTCAAATGCAAATCAAAATGAGTGTGAGCACACAAGTGGGTCCTCTAAAGCCATATGGAATAGCTTCATAGAACTCCTCTGATCATCAGCTGTGAGGCAGATTTATGTTTCAGTCCTGTTTTGCCCAGATCTTCAGAGCTATGTTGTAAAATACTGACTCTGGCATTATATAATCACAAAATATATCTTCATTTGCCTCTGAAACAGCTCTTAGTTTATACAGACATTATAGTTCTGAAGCCTGGGATCATACCTGTAATTTCATTTTTTAAAAAATGTGATTTTTTTTTTTAACATTATTACTTGTTCAGTCTTAGATGCAAAAGGGAAGTCTTAAATTCTGTTTTTTGTAGTCTGTCTGAGTCTATGCCATAGGCACTTAAACCAAAACCTTATAAAAATTATCTTGTATATGATATTTATGTCATATATTTAATGCTCTTTTGACAGCCTCTTTAATGTTGTGTTCTGCTGATACCCACAGAACTCCAGGCAGTTTGACAAACCTGCATGACATCGTCAACAAGGTGCAGATTTGCACCCACAGAAGCAGATGGCAAACCAACCAGCAGTTCAGGGCAACAGGCATCAGGAAATTACACCAGTGGCAGAAATTTAACACTTAGTGCCAGTGTCCCAGGTTCATAAGGGATGAGAAGTTCTGTATGTAATGGTAACTGTATTATGAAAAAAAAAGGAGGAAAATAACTAGAAACTGCACGTTACAGTTGCACTTTGAAAATAACCTGGTCACTAAGCACTAAATATCCTACAGTAAGGTCTCTCACAGTGTTTAAAATGCAAACAAGCAAGCAAAAACACATGCCCAAAAAATAAAAAAAAAACCAGACAACCCCCAAAACAAACCAAAAACCTTCAAACAAACCTGCCCAAGTCTAGATTTTTATTTTTCTTTTCCTTAAAAAATTTTGTGTCCCCCGCCATATTCTTTAAATTTTCCACAAGTATGATTTGCCACTTTGCTACTGTGGAAAACAATGAATGTGAGACCCAGAGGGGCTGCCTGGTATCTATATCAAGGTAACTCTGCTGCCAATACTGTCTATAAGCACTGAAAAATTCTCAGAGGAAAGTGAGATGGAAAGGTGCAGAAAAACCCCTTCATTTTATGGATGACATCAGTATTTCTATTCCCTAGCAAGAAGTAAGTATCATATTTTATGCAGAAATAGGTGCTTCTTAATCAAAGTCAAAACCAAGAAGTGCTTATAGTTGAAAAAAAAACCCAGTAGGCCAGCTAAGCTGAATAGAATAATGATTATTAATTAATCAGAATTAACAGGACATTTTGACTGTGTCCTCCTGTTTTTGTCAGGAATAGACCTACTCTGGAACTGCGGGTGTGTATGATAAAACTGTGTTTAAAAAACATACCCCACTGAAATTCAAAACTCTAAGCTGAATCATAGATTTCTGATTGCCACTGGCATGGATTTATGAATTCATTATCTGCATTTAATCATACACAAAAAACCCCCCTTAATCTATGTGATTCATAACTTCAGTTTTTCATCATAAATTAAGGCTGATACCAAGAGTGCAAAGCTAAAATTCTTCAAGTAATAATCTTTTGAGTGTTTACCAGTGACAATGGTTTCTGTTCAGATTATCATCTTTGCCAAACATGCTGATGTGTTAGCTTAATAGAAGACAATTCTTCTTTGCATGTCCTTTTATTAGAAAATTGGTTGCTTTGAAACATGATTTTGCTCGAACCTGTTCTTTATACATTTCCCCCCGTTTTACTATGGAATTTAAAGATGATTTATCTAATCAGGTGGCTGTTTCTAGCTGTGCTTTTAGAACTAATTCTGTTTTCACATCTATTTCTCCTTTTGTCTCTGAATGCGTGCAGTTGCTGTCTAAAGTTCACATCCATGCTACACAGTGTGTATCTGAAAGCTATATTTATGAGTTCAGTAGGATAAATTTGGAACCTAATAAACTTCAGAATTTCCCTAGCAAAAATTATATGCTTTACATGGACCTTTGATGTTTATCATTGCTCTGATTCTCTTTTCCTTTCTGCAGCATTAGGGAGATGTCTGTAATTCCTCACTGTATGCAAGAACAGAGACTCTCAATCTTTTGTGCAGCCCATCTGTGGTAGCATTAGATATCTGCCTAGGCTGTGGGGACCTCTGCACAGCATAGCAGAGAGAGAGCCAGCCTGAGCTTGACCAAAGATCTGTTTGGTTCAGCATCCTGTCTCTGACAGTGCTAAAATGTCAGAGAACAAGAGCAGAACAAGCTCAACCTTCAAATGTTTTACAAGCAGCAACACTGAATACAGGAGGATGATCACATCTTTTGACTGGCTGGTCATGCTGTGTTTGAGGCAGCTCAGGAGGTTCAGGCTCTGAGCTCTCAGGGCACTCTGCTAACTTGAGCAGAGCCTGCTGCTGACCAGCACTCCCAGGTCCCTTTCTGTAGGGCTGCCCTCCAGCCACTCCTCTCCCAAATTATACTTGTAGCTGGCATTACTTTGTCCTAGTATAGAATCTGGCATTTTGACTTGTTAAATTTCATCCCATTAATTGTTGCCTTGTGCTCCAGTCTGTCTAGCTCCCTCTGCAAGCTGGCAAGAGTTGATTATCCTGCTGTATTCAGTATTGATGTGGCCTCATTTTGAGTACTGTGTGTGATTCTGGGCCCCGCAATTTGAAATGGATATGAAGGTCCATGAATACATCCACAGGAGGGCAACGTAGCTGATGGAAGAGCTGGAAGAAATGTCCTGTAAGGAGCACCTGGGAACTTTGGTCTTGTTTGCTTTGGAGAAAAGGACTTCATGCAACTTCATGCACTCTGCCACAGTTTGAGGAGGGGAAGTGGGGAGGGAGATGCTGAGCTCTTCTCCTTGGAATCCAGTCACAGGATGCACGGGAATGGTTCAAAGCTGTGCCAGGGGAGGTTTAGACTGGACATCAGAAAGCATCTCTCTACCAACAGGGTGGTCAAACATGGCAGTTTTTGAAGGCCTGCAGCCCTCACATTGAGAGGCTCAGGAAGCAATCAATTACTGTCTATTCCTATTATTATACACAGATCTTACAGACCTCTGCCATGTCTTAATTTGATGGGGTTTTTTGTTTGTTTGTTTTTCTTTTGGAAGATATTGCATATTTTAAATCATTATCATTGTCCTTCTTTGAACTCTCTCTGGAGGGAAAAGAAAGGCCTGTGTTGTATATGGTATTCAGCCATGATCATGCACAATTTGAGAATGATAGTATCCATTTTGCTATTTAATCCTCTCTTAGTAATACCTAGTATTCATTTGCTTTTCTGACCACTACGGAGCACTCAGTTGATAGTAATCCCAACAGCACATTCTGATGGCTAGAAACCCATTACTCTGTGTGAATATAGGACTGTTTTCCCCTTGTTGCATTAACTATCAAAAAGATACTTTATTTCTCAGCAACTTCATGAGAAAGCTCAGATGTAGTTGCTTTTGTTTCAAGGGCTGAAAGTCATCTGTAGGAGAAAATCAGAGAGGAATCCTTAAGGGCATAAGAACAGAGATTAAGCTGGTTTTATATTCTGTAATCTCCAAGGAACGTCAAATTATAAAGTCTGTATTTTCCACTTGTTTTTTTCCCCTGTCTCAAAACTCTGAACTTTTGTTATGCATCCATGGCATTAAATGGTGCCTATGGGCAGCTGTCAATCCTTTGCTACATGTTTGTGCATTAAATTTTATGTACTGTTAGACGTGAAATGGTGTCATTAAGAGTAAGCAGTCTTACTTTCTAGTGGATTGGATACAAAACACTGAAAAACAAGGAAGGAAAATGAGTATTTGAAAGTCATAGGACTTAGGCTGTGCTTGCAAAACCTCTGCTGAACATTTAACATTGTCCACCTACATTTCTGCTCTTTTATAATGGCGAGACCTTCTGAAGTGACGTCCATTTTGCACTGAGCCTTGCTCTTGTGTAAATGACAAATTTTGTGCCTGTAGTATCAACAAATCAGGAAAAGAGGGTATAATTTTGAGGAAGACAGACTCACAAAGTTGTCAGGTGTGTTACTAGGACTATTCCTACAGTCTTAAAAGTTGGTCTGTTTAATCAAAGCCCCATCCATGTTACAGGTGTGTACTTTTAAAGGCAGAAGGGGAAAAGTTAAAGGAAGACAAAATGTTTTATTGGCTTCTGGAAGCAGGCAGATTTTTATAAAATCTCATAAATAGCTCTGTTCCCATCGTATGGACTTACAGAAGGATTTTTTTTTTTTCTATTTCTGCTTACAGACATCTGTTCACATTTTCTGGTGGGAATTCTGGGATTTAAACAGCCATCTGCTTCCTACTGTAGCAGCTCAAAAACAAAGGGCATTTTCTCAACTAACAAATAAGAATCTTTGACTAATATAAAGGCACAGTTAGAAACATATGCTACTTTTTCCTTTTAACCTTAGTCAATATATTTTTAAAATCCGTTTAGATTACACCGATTTACCAAAACAAACTGAATAAATTGTTCAACATTTCATGCAGCGAGTCAAAACTTTTAATAAAGCTTCAGGTGTGCTGCCTTTCTGTACTTCTGCATGAGCATGTTGCTGAGTTCTGCAACCTAGTAAAGATAAGGAAATTCAGTGGGGTTGTACTACAGCTTATTTGTTTGAACAAGACAGGGGGGAAAACTACACAGCTTGTAGAGTAGGGAGCAAAGCAGACCCCACATACCTAGGAAACAGGAGGCATCTGGAAGCTGTCTAGCTATCTGTGTGTACTGTTCCACTCAAGTCTAACTGGTTATCTTGAAATATGAGGCCAGAAGGGCTAGACATTTTCTGAAATGTGGGCTTGTCTCTGCAATAATCAGAGTAGGCATCCTTTATGATAGGGTTATGGGCAATGCATGGTGTATTAACTTCCCGTAAGTGTTACATGCTAAGTATAATATTAAAAGGGTCAGTCTTCTCCCCTTCACCTCCCAGCTCAAGGGCATTCAGAATATTATTGATAGTGCTTTGTATTATGTGAATAATCATATTACACTTCCAAGATATAATCTGCCCCTCAGCACTAACGATCTTCAAGGATTAACTCTGGGACAGGTCTCCATTTAAAGTATGTAGTAGCACATGTATTATATATATACTTGATGAACTGAAATGAGGCTGGAAGTTACTGTCAATACAGATGAGATTAAACCAGAGAAGAGCTCAGATGACCTAAAAGAATATGTAGTGATTAAAAGGGGATAGAATACAAGGTCATGAATAAGAATTTCTGCCATATAGTAAGCATGTATTAAATAGAAGCTATGCCCGTGCTCATTAAATAATTCTGATTATGGGATACAATTTTAAATTGTACCCAGATGCATATTTCCGCTGGACACGTATAGGACATCTATGACCCTTTTAATTTGTCTATGTTGATTTTGTTACTGTGCTTGGGAAATATATATTCCAAACAAACCAGAGAAGAGACAGAAGGCTAGTCAAAATAGTGTAGCCTCTGACTTACAGGCAAGACTTAAGTTATCACTGGCTAAAAGGAGGTTAAGGAGAGATGAGTACGCTCTCAATAAATTCAGTGGGAAACAAGCCAGCAGGAAGAGTAAACTGTGAAATATTCAAGAAGGTGATGCTGGCACAAGAGCAATAGGTATAAGCTAGCTAAGAAAATAATTTATAAAGGATATTAAGTTCTGGAATAGTTTTTCAGTGAGAGTGGTATGAACAAAGAACAACAGCCTTCAGAGAGACTTAAATCTGTTTATGAATGTAATAAATAATTTATTTTATTATAATGACCCACAGTGGTTTCCCATCAGAATTTGGGGGAGGTGTCACTCCTGCTCTACTGTGGTCTGGAGAAAGACTGGGAAATTCTTTGTAGTGGATTTGCCTTAAAACTGTAAAGACTGATGTGTTGTCTGTTGTCTGTACCATATTTTTAACCTGTTCTCGCCTCATCTTTTCCTTTTTTTCTTTACTCTTTTTATTTTCTTTTTTTTTTTTTTTACCTTTTTGTAGACTCCATTTGCAGTTACGTCTCTTCTCTCCAACAAACATTACAAGGTTTGGTTGGCATGTCTCTTCTCTCCTCCCTTCACCTGTTCTTGTCCAACTTTGCAAAACTAGGATCCTACCACATTAAATCTAATGCTGCTGTAAGTTTCTGTAAAACAGATCCATCCTTCATCTTACCTATACCCAGTGTTCACTCAAAAAAATGAAATGAAGCCCATCTTAGGGTGCCAAATTTTAAAAAAGTATAAATCTGTGATATTATTGAGGACAAAACCTCCACAGTCCACCATTTTACTGGGGTTGAGATTTGCTGGGCTTGCACTCAGAATCTTGAAACACAATGAATGCTACCTGAATGAAGGTTTTTTTCATTACAAATTCTAGTAAGTTTGTTGTTATGGACTACCAGTGAGGCACAAAGATCAAAGCATCATGGCCAGCTGTATATGAAAGGCCAATGGAAGAAAAATAATTTTCTTAAATTCTCCATAGGCAGGTCATACCTTTATGTGCCTTTTACATCCTTAAGTCCAGGTGTGAGTTGGTTGAGCTTTGTGTTGTCACTCCCAAGTGACATTGCTAGATATTTCTATATATGGTCCTTTTCCCAGATTGACTTCAGTTGTGAGTGACACTAGTTCTACCACAATTAGAGGACCACCTTAAAGAAGGGATATGCTTATTCTACTTGGAAATGGGCATATGGCATAAAGTTTGCAAAGTAGCTACTGGCTTCTGAGGACTTAGCTGGGATTTTATAAAAGCACTGACTCAGTCAGTCAGTCTGCCTTTTTCTTATCAACAAGATCATTGAGAAATAATTATTAATTTTTAACTCTCGACCACCAATATTAAAAAATTGTCTTCCACACAAAGTGTTATTAAGGTACTGAGGAACAACTTGTCAGTCAGAAGACCATTTACTCTGGAGTCACTTAAAATCAGTGGATGTTAACTAGAGGGTCTCAAGAGCCCCCTCCCACTGGTATTAGAGCAGGAAGAATAGGTACATGCCTTGTCTAGGTACACCTCTTTGGTGTTGGGCCTGGGGAGAAGAAATGGGAAAAGTGACCTTTTTACTGCAAATACAATAAACAAAAATATTTAGAAGGGAAATGGTATGCATCTGTTTCAATAAGCAAAACAAGACAATTAAAAAAGAAAAAAAAGGGGACCCAAAAGAATTAAAAAAACTGTTAAATGAGACCAGTCCAAGATGCTGCTGGGATTCCATGTACAAGCACACAGACCCTGATACTGAATTCTGAGTGGTTACTTAAAATTAACTGTCATTTCAAAACCACTAAAATTGTCCATGCAAGTCTACATTTAATATCCTACTGAGATGCATTTAAAACCCATTAGCAAGATAATATTCATATGCCTCATAGAAAGGACATGAAAAGACTAGATTTTTAAAGAGCTGAATCTTCACTGATTTTGCTGTGAGCAGGACAGAAAAAAAATTCACAATTTCTGTCAGTACTGGCAAACTGGGCCAAAGGGCCAATCTGTTTGGACAATCAAGTCTTGGCAGAGAAGTAAGCCTTTGAATTCCTTCCTCTCAAGAAAATCGGTTCAAGCTGCTGCCTCTACCCACTTAAATAGTTTTTTTCAGTGGAACCCCATTTACTCAGCTTTCAAATGCTGGAACAGACTATTCAAAGTGTGTCTTAGGAACAGGTCAGAGGATGAGGACACATTTCTTTATTTGTTTAGAATCATAGAATCATAGAATCGATTGGGTTGAAAAAGACCTCCGAGATCATCGAGTCCAACCCTTGGTCCAGCTCCAGTCCGTTTACTAGATCATGGCACTCAGTGCCACGTCTAATCTGAGTTTAAAAACCTCCAGGGATGGTGAATCCACCACCTCTCTGGGCAGCCCATTCCAATGCCTGATTACTCTCTCTGG
>JAWWEV010000083.1:83200471-83227282 GCA_035583235.1 Hafferia zeledoni | reverse complement strand
CCCTCATCCACCAGGTGGGTCACCTGATCATAAAAGGAGATCAGGTTGGTCAGACAGGACCTGCCCCTCCTAAACCCATGCTGCCTGGGTCTAATCCCTTGTCCATCCTGAAGGTGCTGTGTGATTGCACTCAGGTTGATCTGCTCCATAATCCTGCCAGGCACGGAGGTCAGGCTGACAGGCCTGTAGTTGCCAGGGTTCTGCTTGTAGCCCTTTTTGTGGATTTATATCTGAATGCTTCCTAATATATCTTGCTGAAATGTCTAGGGTCTGATCTCTTGCTGGTGATCAGAATATTTTCATTAGTTAGTCTAAGCAAGGGAGGTTTGACTCTCTTTTATTGGTTTATCTATCTTAGACTTTAACCAATTTATTTGCTATCATAGTCAGGTTTACTTTTCTCTCTAAACCCACAGACTGTATGTTTTTCAGTACAGTACTTGTTATCCTCTGCTTATTACTACAGTTGTCAAATTCTGTGGGGAACAGATTTTTGTAACTGATTTCCCTATTATGTTCTTATGTTCCTTCAGTACTTTTAAGTGTGGTGCTCTTGCAATGTCACAGTTTTATTTGCTTTATATAACCAGCATTTTTGCCCCACCACTGTTTTAACCGTTTCCTGACAGAGAGTTATTATCCACTTCAATGTCTTTCTTCCAATATTTCTTGCCCATGTGAGTTTCTGACATAAGCAAAGCAACCTTCCTTCCCTCAACCATACTAAAACCAAGTTCAGAAGGAATCTGAATGAAAGTGCAAAGACAAAATTTAGTGTTATAACTGTTAGACTGCAAAATATATGTTGGGCTTTTATAGAAATGAAAAACATGCCCCCGACACTAAAGCTGCACAAAAAAATGGTTTATGTGGCTGTTTTTCTCTTTGACCATTCAATTCAAACCCAACAATGGAATCCTACAAAACAAAACTGAAATTTCATTTTGTTTAGAAATGCACCCTTCAAATCCAAAGAGTTAAAGAAAATCAAAATAGAAACAGTCCCTGAAATCTGGAGTGGGGAGAGGGTCTTTCTCCACATTTTCCTGTGTAGTTCAGTATTACAGGAGTTGTGCAGGATGAGGGATGAACACGATTGCTGTGCATGAGATAGCCTTTAGGGAGTTTCACTTAATACCAATTAACAAACTTCAAGCTACTGATTTGCATATTAAAAACCCCCAAGATGATAAACAATTAAACACTGATGAAAAGCATCTTTCTTCTCCCTTTTACAGGCTCGGCTTCAGTCCAGTAGCTCTACTCCTCCCTTTCTAGTCTCAATTCCTCTTGTTTTTACTGTGAGTAACGTTCAGTTCACTCTCAATTTCCTCCATGAGGCAACAAGTGGTGTTGAAGGCTGAGGTTTCTTTCAGCTGCTTCTTGCTCCTTACTCTTTTTCACCTCCACTACTCCATTCATCTTACTTAAAAAACAGAACCTGGAAGAACACAACAATTTGCATAAATATCCACAACAAAATCAACCTTATATTTCTACACACTAGACTACATAAGAATACAAATTTGAATTAACTTATGGCCTTCTTTGTGCAAGACTCACAGCCAAGAACACTGCAACACTTTCTTTACAGATGCATTACAAATGCCACACTTTTTCACTGCAAGGGCATAGCTCCTTTGCAGAAGCAGCAAGGTTGGGACATCACTGATCCCAAGGTCATCTTGCATTTGTCAGGGAAGTTTTTATAAGGGGATCAGCCTCCAGGTTATGCAGATGAAGTCTTTCTTAAAGCCATCATCTGTATCCCAGCAACATCACTTGGGTTGTCACCAGGGTGGGTCAGTCTCTTCTCCCAGGTAACAAGCAATAGGACAAGAAGAAACGGCCTCATGTTGTTCCAGGGAAGGTTTTGATTGAGTATCATGAAAAGGGGCTTCCCTAGCCCCATTGTGGGTGGGCTGTGGCCCCTCGAGGTTGCCCTGGCCCCAGTGCATAGTGCCTGCTCTCCTCATTGTCCTCTCCATGCACCCTATCTGGCTCCTCTGACTGGGGGAGGTTCTGAAGCTCAGGATCGGTTTTGTCAACCAAAGAATCATCTGCAACTGACTGAGAGAGGTCTGAGACAGGATGCAGCCATTCCCTGTCCCTGCGTGTTCCATCAGGACAGGGGAGAGATAAACTCAAATGTCTGGAGGGTATTCAGTGGTCCCTGCAAGGGAGTATTCCATAATGAGGCTCTGGATATGGACAGCAATCTACTGGCAGTAAACACTAGCATACTAATCACTGGAGGGATGGTGAGACAAATGGAGTGTCCTTGGGCACTAGAATCGAAGGAGTCTCTTCTATGGTTCAAACTGAGGGGAGTGACACAGGAAGCTGTGAGAGCCCTCAGCCAGCAGTGGTGCAGAGTGAGGTACAGAAGACCCTCAGAGAAACAGAAGGGTAAAGCACAACGCAGAGAACTGTGCATGCAGACAATTCAGTTCAAAGGTCTAGTGGAGTGAAAAGCAAACAGGCAGCAGTAAAAGGAGTGTGGGAACATTAAATTTTTCCTCAGATCTGTACTTGTGTTTTCCTTCTGCAGTTTCATAAAATTATTTTTGTTACAGTTTTCAGATGGTAAGATACTTTTTCTCAGAAGACTTATGTATTGTTGGTAGCCCATACGTGATTCCCAAGCTGAGTGCTTCTTTCAGACTACAACACAGGCTGCAGAGTAGTTCTGTGCAATTTCACTCCCTGCCCTGACTCTCTGAGAGGCAATGACAAACTGTTTTCCTGACTTGGCTGTCAACAGAATTGCATCCTTACTTACCAGGAATGATGTAGTCTTTTAGGTTTCATTCTTATTGATCCTATTAGCTTTCTTAGCAATTCATGAATATTTATACCAACATACAAGCTGCACAGTTTACTCAGTTCCCTTAGAGAGAAAGTTGTATTAAATTGGACATAGTTCAGTGACTTGCAGACATCAAATATTCTACTCCAAGCTCCTGAGCAATGCATGCCAACAAAGAGGAAGTTAGGCAAAAATGCCAGGAAGAACAAGGAACTCTTGAATCAGCTTTGACTCAAAAAAGAAGCTTATTGGGGCTGCCTTCACAGAAGTTGGCCAAGCAGCCAAGAATCAGGTTAGGGTAGCTAAAGCAGTGATAGAATTAAATCTAGCCAGGGACAACCAGGGCAAGAAGAAAAGCTTCTACAGGTATCTCAGCGATAAAATGAAGACTAGGGAAAATGTGGGCCCTCTCTGGAAGGAAACAGGAAACCTGGTTACCCAGGTCATGGAGATGGCTGAAGTACTCAAGGACTTTTTTGCCTCAGCCTTCACTGACAAGTACTGCAGACACACCACCATACTTGCCAAAGGCAAGGGAGAATGAACAACTCTCTGCTGTAGAAGATGATCAAGCTTGAGATCCTCTAATGAGCCTGAAAGTACACAAGTTCATGGCATTTGATGAATAAATCTGTGAATCCCGAGGAAAGTAGTGAAGGAAGTAGTTAAGTCACTGTCCATCATATTCGAAAAGTGACATTCTTAGAAAAGAAATATAACCCCCATTTTTAAAAGGGGGAAAAGACAGACCCAGGGAGCTACCAGCCAGTCAGTCTCACCAGGGTGCCTGGCAAGACCATGGAGCCAATCCTCCTGAAAACATGGAAAATCAGGAAGAGACTGGTGACAGACAATCACTAAGGGCACATTGTGCCTGATAAATTTAGTAGCCTTCTGTGGTTACAGATAAGTCGTTGATGCCCCATCCCTGAATGTGCAAAGTGCCAGGTTGGATAGAAATTTGTGCACCCTGGTCTAGTGGAAAAGAGATTGCTTTAAGGTCCCTTCCAACCCAAACCATTCAATGATTATGATTCTGTGGTTTTAAACTCATGTATTAATGCTGAATAAATCTCCAAGTAAATATACAAGGAGTATGTGTTAGCATCTCCTCGTTTTTTCAGTTAAGTAGGGTATCTAGAAGTAGAGTTGCTGTGATCTGAACCTTAGTCAAATTCTGATTTTCTTAGTGAAAAAAATTCATGCAGTCTTATAGGGAGTCTCAAAGGATTGAAAATTGAATGAATTTTAGGCCTTCAGCAGGCTTTTGCTACTGTTGGTATCTATAACTTCAATAATCCTGGTGTCATTATTTTTAGAAGCTCAGTTGTTTGAAGGCTAGTGGAAAGAACCAGACTGGGGACTAGATCCTTAAACATATCGGGAAATGCCACATGTAGCTGACTGAGAGCAAGGATTGTACATGCAACTCAAAACCATTCTGTCCACCCCTCATCCTTGTGTCTTTTAGAGTTTGAATCATCAGCACTAGACTGAAGGGTTCCCCATGTATTCAGCACTTGGATTAATATACCCTTCTCAAAATCAATGCCTTGCTTGATTTGCATGCAGCTTTAGAAAACAATGTAACTTCTCATACCTGTGACCTTCAGTCTGAAGCTTGTGAAGTGTGTCAAACAGACTTACAGATGTCCTTTCTGGTACTGGGAAAACCTGCTGTGAAAACAGCAACAGCAGTTCCCAGCACCTGCCCTGTAGCGGCCTCTCTGTGTTAGACATGCCCCTATAGCTACCCGAACACTCACTCCCACCAGTAGTTTTTGCTGGGCTGTGCTCTCGCAGACAAGGTGCTACCTCAGATGCTGCTGAGGCCTTGCTTTATGAGTCATACTTTGGAAATTTTTGTTTGGTTTAGGAATCTTCTGGGTAACTACTGGGGCTGAGCTGAAGCGATTAAAACTGAACAATTAAAAAAGGGGATAGCTGGGAAGGCAACCCACAGAAACCAGGCTGCTACTGCAGTGGTTTCACAGCTGACTGCATAACTGGATATCTGACACAACAAATGTTGCTTTGAGCTCTGTTCTCTGCTGAGCCATGGCAGTGAATCCATGGAGGCTTGCTTGTGGGTTATTATTATTGAGGACTTCTGATTAGAAAATTAAAACAGCAATGTTCTGACTACTCAGAATCTGCCTTTGCAGAAATGAAGGAAATAACGAGGTGAAGACGAACAGGGAGGGGTAAGATGCTGTGGACTGCTGTGGTGATTGTTTCTCAGCAATGTCCTGAAATCTGTCATTCTTCTGCTCCATAAGAAGGATGAAATCCTAAAATGCAGGAAACTATGGGAGTGTTTGTCAAGACTATGTTTCACAGATTAAAAGTGAAAAAAGTGAGGGGAAACCCCCAAAATAAGAAGATATGGGCACACCTCTTTCCAGAAAACCAAACTTGCAGTCTGTGGCTGATAAATATGCCAAAGTCTGTCAAATAAAATGAAATTTTTCAAAATCTCTGTATAACTAAACAGAAGGTTTAGAAGAAACCAGAGTAATGGAACGAAATTCAGCACAGAGGCTGAAGGCAACAGTAGTCAGGGAGATGAGGGAGCTAAAGGTGATAGTGTGTATTGGTGCTCTGAAAGAAGGGTAAAGAAGCAGGCATTACCAATCAGTTCAAAAGGGAACAGAAAAACATGAAAAATCAATATATGTTATTTATTCAAGTTATTTTACTTACTTTTATCTTGGGGTTATTAGAAATTTTACTTTCACCCTTTCCAAAGTTACAGTGTGTCATTGGTCTTGATAAGGATACAGGGTCCAGGCATTGAAATATTTTCTGCTTGTCCTATCACAGATTTTATGGGATGACTTCCTGTGGGCTGTTGCAGAGTATAGTGGTGCCAGTCATAATGTCCTACTATACCACAACAGATTAAAAACTCAGAAGACTTTCTAACCCTAATAGAGAGCAGCTTACATGTACCACTGTCTGAGATACTGCAGCACTGTTTTGATATTAAGATGAAATAATGAGAAATAATGGAGCTATCGGCCTGAGAAAAGACTTCTTGTCAGCCTAGTGCAGAAAAGCACACTATAGACAGAACAAAAGCTGCCATTTTATGGGGGAAACAATCCACTGTTCCTCTTATATCTTTTGTAGTGAAGTAGATGATGGTAATGGGTTTTCCCCTTTTTAAGTCATTATTGCCTTTGCACCTATTCTTAATTAAGTATTTGTGACCTCTGAATCTATCTGATGAACACTGAAACTGTCACTTCCATTAGTGGTGTCTGGAACTTATGCTCTTTCACAGTAAGCCTACTTCAGTATTAATTCAAAAAGGATTTTGTGCTTTTAGCAGGGGAGATATGGATAAATTTGTCTGAAGGCAGAACTTTAGTAGTTTAGTCTGTCTGACTTGTCAGATGGTGTCTTGCTCCTAACCTGTCAGTACAGTGAGCACCTGAAAGCATAATGTAGTAGTGTTGTCTGTCATACACACAAATAGTCACAAAAGGACATATGGGCGAAATTGTGTGAGGAGAAGTGTTAGAAAGCTATTTCAAAGTAATACCATAGCCAGTCCATCAGTTGCTAGAGTTATTTAAGGAAGTGATGACAAAATGTTGCATTTGGCCTCTGATCTTTTAATGCAAGCTTCCTTTTCTTTTCAGTGTGTGTATTTATGTGTGTTTTGCTCTTCTTCTACAGTGACTTAGAGAGTTTTTCCTCACAGGAATAGCAGTCGCTGCTTCATTCCAAAATGCCTAAAGGAAGATCCATTGCCATGAGTTTTTGGATTCAGATACATGACGGGAGAAACATCAGATTGCAGGAGGGCAGAGAGGGTTCAGAATACTTTCTTGAGAAAGTATTTTCCAGGGATTCTTAAAGTAGATATAGAAAATTATCCATTTCATGAAAAATGAGACTTCTGTGAATACTTACAGCTAGACAAGCTCTCTGAACAATATTGGTCACAGTCTTTGATCCTAGAGATGGAGCAGCTGGGAAACCTTGGCAGCTGGAGCACAAGGCGAGTAAAGTCCTTTTCCCTGCATTGGGAAAAGGACTGAGGCAGCAAAGATGAGTGCTTTGGCTAGACAAAGAGAGCCTTGGCACCACACTTAAGATAGCTTTTTTCTTTTAATTTAGCTGGCAAACCCAAATACAGTACAGGAAAATAATATTTTATGAAAGTTTTTGAGCTAAGTTCATAACTATAGCCCCAAGTAGATTTGAGATTCTAGGCTGAGGGTTCCCTGAAAGTTATGTGCTCCTGTAGATGGTATGATGTATGGTAGAATAATGGGGTCTTCCTACTCTGTTTTCCTCATTACACATTTCTTTCCCCAGACACCGATGTTTTTAATGCAGTCTCAAGAACCACAGTGTTCTGCAAGTGTTGCGCTCATTACTTGCTTACTTTCTTATATACCTGATCTTGTAATATAGGTGTTCTTCCATATGTTGATGCTAAAAAGGCATGGAATTAAAAGAACTGCTCAGAGACAATTTATCTTTAAGTGGCAAAGATATTTATTTTCTAGCGTGGGGAGGCTAGCCAGTTAGCACTGGACAACAAGCTCCCCCATTTCAGTGAAAAACAGGGCAATTTATACAGTCCTTATACAAAGTTACAACATCTTAACATACATATTCATATGATTTTGACATCTAATTATCATATTCATAATAGGCAGAGTTTAGATGGAGCCTGAGGTGGAGTCTTCTTGGACCTTCTTTTGGCAGGGTTTTCAGGGGGTCGTTCTGGCCTCGCTTTTGGGGTCTTCTGCTTCTCTTCCTTGCTTTGAACTTTCCAACTTTCTTTGTTAGCCCGACTCAGGTGCTGACGCTTGTAGATCTTCTTGACTCATGTCATCTTTATCTTCTCTGAGTGTCCACCTAATCTTTATTTATGATTACTAGGGAGCTTGAAGTACATTCCTAACATCATCTATTTAGTCGGAAGGATAGAACAAGTTATCAAAGGTTCACACCTACTTTGCAGAGCAAGGCACTACCATTATAAATTTTTAAGGTCTTGTTCTTGTTTCAGTATATATTTGAATTTAAATTTTGTTAAAAGGCAGAAGGTATGAAAAACAATGGCAAGGAGGAGAACCCTGAGGAATTTTATTATAGACAATGATAAAGACTGTCACAAGCTCAGGGTGCCTTTGTGTCCTGCAGACCTTGTTTGTATCACCCTGTGCAGAGCAGAAAGGATGGGATGTATTTTCTGGCACTGTTTCAGGTCTATCCTATGCAATTCTGATTGTTTGGGGTTTTTTTTTGGAAGACATTGGAACGTCAGCTAACATTCTCTAAATTGGAAACAGCATTGTGAATACATGTGTCTGACATGGTTTCTTTCAGGTTTTCTAGTCTTTCTAATCTTCTGCCATTTTCAGACTCTTGGCTATACAGTCTGGGCAGGGGTTCTCTTACTGACAGAAGACATCCAGAGATTTCAGTCTGATGAAGACACTTTAAAATGGCCAGCACTTCTGTGGGGCTTTGAGAGTAATTGGGGTCCTTTTGCTCCTCTTGGGAGGATGCAGCATCTCCTGTTAAGCAATTTCCTGTCCTGTACTGGAAGCCCCAGTTGTCCTACCAAGGGTTGTCCTTGATATAACAAGTAGTCAGATAAGGGAAACTGACTGTGGGTGGGGGCAGGTCCCCAAAGAACACCCACACACTGTGTGAGGGTGAACCAGAAAGCCTTTTATTAATGGCGGAATTGACCTATAAGGGGTCGGTTTGGGGACGGGCTTCAAACAGGGTGGAAACTCAAAAGAGTTTGGGTGAAACATGCGTTGGTAACCATTACACACCCAATGAGAACAGAGGGAGGAAGTCTGAGGGGAGGGCTCTGGAACTCGGACATGACTGGGTGACGGGAGGAGCAAACTGGATAACTGACAACCCAAATAACCAACGGAGAAACACCCATCAAGTGACAGGAGAACTGGCCAATACGTGCTTAGGGATCAGGGCAGGACGGGCGGAACAGACGCCATTTACGGCGGACCGCTGGCAGCACTGGCAGGCATGGCGTCCCCAGGAGGTGGTGCCCCTGCTCACACCTACTGGTGGGTTCTGGGACACCACGGCCCTGGCGCGCCTCCCGCAGCTGCTGCCCCCAATGCCTGCACTGCACGGCACAGGTGTGGCGGCGCTCCTCAACAGCGGTGGGGGGGCCACAGCATTCCCTCCAAGCGATGGTGGCGGCAGCAGCCGGTCATGGCGGCAGCAGGAGTCGGGTGGCCCTATGGCAGGGAACATGCTCGGGCAGGACCCATCCGGCCTGGGAGAGATGGCGCCAGTGCCTCCCAGTGCTGTGGCTCATTAGCAGAGACCGCAGGGGGACACATGGGGGAGGAAGGAACGCAAGGAGTGCAGGAACCACGTTAGGGGAAACTGTGAAAAATCTTTCAACATTCAAACTTCAGGAGCTTCAAATCCAGTTCCCACTGATTCTGCTGCTTCTTTGTCCTCCTCCATCGATTGCCAGCAACACTGTTCCCATTCTTTGTATGACATTTGTTTCCCTACAGTTGGATATCCTTTTTAATTAGCGTTTCCTTCAGCCTCTCTCTGTGAGAAGAAGCCTGTTGGAAAACTGTTTGCAGAAGTAGTTCATCCTAATAACATGCTATGTCTGGACAAAACCATAACCTAGTGGAGATTTTAGTTTTGCTCTTGGGGACTGTCTTGAGGAGATGTAAACCATTCTTTCCTAAAGAAGCTTATGCTTTCACCTGACTATTACTGGGGATAATTAAGCTAATGAGGGATCATCTTAATGGCAGCCCTGTACCTGTCATGATACACTACCTTCAGACATCTTAATATATCTGATATCCTTTGTAATCTCTTCCTTTTTGTCTCCTTTAGAAACAATTTATTACATCCTTCCCAACACAACTCTTTTTGGAGTTTAATCATTATTTCATAATTTGAACTATTAATAGGTTAATAGAATTACTCTCACTATTTTGTTAACATAAACCCTGGTAAATGTGAATTTCCTTTTAAAGCCAGCAGGTTGTTGTTCTCCCCAGCATAACTTTTGAAATGTTATAATGCTTTTAAATGCTTCAGAATTCACAGATGGTGGTAGGAACAAGGCTTGGTAGATAGCTGATAAAAAAGTATCCTTTTCTTCACAGTAGCTTTTAGTACATAGAGTTTGTATACATCTTTATACCTATCTTCTGTTCTAGGGAAGTAGTTTTTGAATAAATACAAGCTGGAGCAGCAATATTTTTAGACAGCAATGAACTAATGGTTAGAGCATCAGACTGAAATTCAAGAAATGGAAAATGGTTTAAAGCGAAGCTTTACAATGGAAGTGGTAAGAAGAATTAACCTTTCCTTATTTATTCTGTTTGATTTTGGACAAAGTGTGCTCAGTTTCAAAAGAGAGAGAAAGCAGATGTGTGAATCAGTCATCCCAAGTACTCCCTTTGGCACCCAGAGGTCAAACTGGTGCATTAATTTATGAACCATTACCAACACCAGAAATTTCCACAGGCAAAGTTATACACCTATCCTGTGTTTTCCACCTATACAGCCATGGTTACACAAATGAAAGCCTGATCTATGTGGTACATGTGGCATTATCTGTGATGTTAATTTATTCTGTGTACTATCCTTTCACAATCTCAAGAATTAGCTGCCTATATCCCTGAGCAAAGAACTGGGACCAAAGAGGAGGCACACTGTGTTCCTGAACTGGGAGTTCTGATGCCTTAAATAGCTTCTGTGGGTACTTACCAGGTTTGAATTACTGCTGAAAGGCTAACCTGAATGCAGTTGGGGGGTCATTAAAATGTACTAATAGCTTATTGTTTTTCATTGTGTGGCACCAAGGTGGACGACTTCAGGTTCTATGACCTACGTTATGTCCTGTGCTGGTCCAGAGGAGACAGAACAACTTTCTATTTTAACATAATTTATTTGAGCTACAGCTTTGGGTAAGGCTTTAAAAATACCTCAGTGGTCTCTATCTGTAAAAGACATCTTGTGAAGAGCAGCTGTTAACTGTTCACACATGGGAAGCCCTGGCAGGGTGGAATAACCTGTTTTCACATTATGTCTTGTTACACCTGTAACTATGAGGGGAGTTTGCACAGATGCACTTACTTGTTTTCTGTGGGATTGGGGCTTATGGAGAGTAATTTGGCTCAGCAGGTGAAATTGAGGCAACGTGCTGATGTGTCAGAATTTATATATTCAAACAAGGAAGCCAAGGTCTTCTTGCCGGTAGCTATGAGGGCTTTGCAGTGCCTTCAGGAGTAGGAAGCACTTCAATGAGTCAGTTCAGCAAAGATGACTCTGAGTGTTCTTGGAAAGCAGATCTGCGCAGTGAGCAAATGCCATCTTTAAGCAGTGTAATTGTCTTGTACGGAGACTGAAGGATGCATTTCCTGAAGGAGAAGGTATAGCCAAATGTTCAGGCTGCTTCAGTGTTTGTACCTGTGTCTCAGTGTTTGGCAGCTGCAGGTATAGGAATGTGCAGCCTGCTGGCTCCTCAAGAGGATGAGAGGTCCCATCTGTTTCACACTGAGCACTCTGGATCTTGCACATATGGAGTTAGATTAGTTAAGAGCAAAAGTGTATGTGTGGTGTTGGCTGTTGTGATTGCAGAGGGCAGGTAATGTGTTAATGCTGAACTTTTTGAAATTAAAGGTTCTTTTGAATGGAGGTCTGGCGAGTTATACTGAAGCCTGGCTGGAACGGCTGTCTGGGAGCTTACTTTGGAGAAAGCAGAAGGTTGATGTTTTTAATCTATTTTCCTAAGGAAGACAGTGATAAATGAAAGGTAAAAGATGGTTTGATGTAGAAAGCAAATAATCTCTTGCTGTTGCAAAGTCTCCAAAGCACTGTATCAGAAAACATATGCCTAACATACAGGGGATTTCATGTTTGTTAATAAAGGAATTGCACTTGAAAATGTCCTTTTTTTGACCTCTTGTCTGAAAGTCCTATCAACTGGCTTGATATAGAATCTATTTTACTATAGCTCTCTGTCTTGCTGTTTCTTGAAAGTTGTCATTGTAGCAGCTAAGACTGTTCTCTGCTAGAGATCATATAACACTTGATGGCTGTAGAGATGACAGGTTGTGGTCTGCTAACAGTGACTTCTGTAGTACATTCAGAGTCATATTTTGAGGGAAAAATAAAATAGGGACAAACAGTTCTTTGCCTTTTAAATTCTAAAATTTAAAATTTTTTTTACACATGTTCTGTTCACTCTAAACAGTCTGAGAACATTTTTAAGTGAAATAATGATGCCTTTTTTCTTTCCTCAGTCAAGTAGTAAACTTTAGACTGAGAAACTACATGGGAGCAGGGCCATGGGGTTTACTTGATAGATCTGACACCAGGAATAATAATCACTTTGTGAATGGACTCAGTGGATGAAAGCAGAAGTGGTAGAAGCCTTTCTCTGTCAAAGCCCTAGTATGTCTGGACTAGAAGGTGTTCTCCCTGTTCTGTAGAGTTTCCTGGCTAGCTGGAAATGCAAAAGCAGGATCATACTGGCTTATAGCTCTTCTAGCTATTGATGGTGAGGCTGACTTGGCAGCCTAATAGTTGGGGTCTTCGCTTGCAAGAAAAAAATGAATGCCTGATGTTTGAGAGCTTGAGAGATCCCCTTGTTTAAATGTCATAGATCAGAGTCTGATAAGGAACCATACTGACTATTTCCTGTATTAAAGGAGCATAGTCGGGGTTTACTAATTCTACAGAATGTGCAGGGGAAAACAGAGTTGTGGTGGTTAAGCTTTAGACTTGCTTTCATTGAGTCCTGTGTCTGTAAACTAGCATCATGTTTTTGTTAGACTACTGCTGATAATTTCTGCATATTTTCAAAGAATTGGTACATAGCTGTCTCCTCCCAGTCCATGGTGAACCTCACTTGTTTTCTATTGCACTAAAACAGCAGATGAGCGCTCTGACAAGCACAGGGAGCAATTCACTCAGTGCGTTGCCAAAGTATCTGCACAGTTTATGGCTCTTGCTGCATAAAAGAAAGAGTTCAGTCTTCCTTGTCAACCTGACACACTCTTGGTATTCTGCTCCAAGAAGGTTTTTAGATATTGTAAGGAAGAGAATAAAAACTCTGGAAGGGCTGTGAGGAACAGTCTGAAAAGTGAGGCTCAGCTTCTAACTTAAGTGGTAATTTGTCTTGCAGAGGGCATATGCTTAATTTAGAGTCCTGCTGCATGTATACGCTCCTGGAATGTTGAGCTCAGTGTAGATGAATAATAAATGAATGTAAGAATGTTAAATTCAGTGGTTAATTTAAACAGTATTACATGCATTAGTGAAGGCAGAAAAAAAATGCATGTGAGCTTACATTCTGCAAAACTCTGACAGTTATTTTATATGAATCCTCAGCACTTGTAAATGTTTAACTTAGATGATGCTTTTGCATACTATACACCTTCTAATTTTGATGTAACAGGCCTGAGATAAAAGGAGCCTGACACGTGGGGATTTTCTATTTCTAATGCTGTACACTTGTGTCATATCTTTAAATTAACTAGTCTGCATGTGGCTAACAATTTAAGTGTGAGATTATAATGTAGGCTAAATTTAGTGAGGAAAGATCTCTTCATGTCTGTAGCTCCTTCTCCTTCTCCCTCATCTCCCCCCACTGCCCTGCTGACATCTGGTTGGTATTCCCAGAACTTTGCACTGTGGCTGTTTGTTGTTGTTTTAAAGTAAGGAAGACTAAAGCAGGAAGCTTTTCTTTGGCAAGTGCATCCTTGATTAGGCCTTCATCCTGCATCATTCTTGGCCATTTTTTTAACAGCTACTCTGTAAAAGTGAAGATTTTTATGTACACAACAAAAACACTCTGGAAAAGCCTTTTTGGACAGACCTTTACGAGCAAAGAGGTGTTTTGAAGTTACTGGACAACTGTAGGCCACCAAAAATCCTTAAAGTAGCTCATAGACAGGAGGTTGCTGAGTTGAGGGAAGGCTCTGCCTTTGGGCCTATGGCATCCATGCATTAGCACCTTCCCAAAGCACTGTTTGGCTCTGGAGAGTCGTTGGTACAGTGTCATTTCATGGAATGTAGATTACAAAGACAAAGCTATTCAAAAATCAGGAGAGAGACTGTCTTTTGAGTTGGAGCTACTTTTTGGGTTACTTTTTGCTGTTCTTGCAACTGTGCGAATAGAGCATTTTGGCTGCACTAGCAATGATGCTGTTTCCTCAATCCAGACTCAGTGCATGGATGGGATTTGTATTGATTGCTTGTTGCTTTTTAAAAAGTTACCTCTTTGCTGTCAGTTCAACCTCCTGCTTTTAAGAAAAACTGATGAAACCGCTTTTGATTCTTTCTGTGCCACACAGACCTTTATGCTAACCAGCTGCACTTGACACAATCAAATGTATGTTATGACTTGCATTTTGTATCAGCTACTGTTGAAAGAATAATGGTGTACAACTTGTGTGGATGGCTCCAAACACATTATATATGTACTCTTTTCTGATATTCAAAATCTATGGTGCTGTATATAATTGTTTTAGTAGTAGTCTAACTGGAACATGTTTGTACCCAAAATAGTCTTCTTGCAAGAGAGAAAGTTTATGTATCCGAGAGACACATAAGACCTCTCTATCAAATTGACACTTTCTCTGCATGCATGTAACTTGTAAGGAAAAAGTTATCAGTGATAACATATAAATATCAAGTCATCACCAGTTTTATTCTACTGGTATGCAAGTTAAGATGGAGTGATCAAATGAAAATTTAAAGCAATAAAAGAAAATTGTCCCACTAATTTGTATACTGAAGCAGCACACTCTGCTTGGGGGTTGTCTATGTAGACCGGAGTTTGAGTTCAGCAGTACAAGGGACAGGAAATATGTTACATTGCTGAACAAAACTATTAAAAAAGCCTCAAGAGATACTAATGAACAAAGTAGTGAAAATCAGAGGCTACTAAAAAGTGATCTTGATGATGCAACCGCTGTGGAGCATGAAGGATGCTATCAACAGGTTCTGTCTAGACTTTTTTCCTTCTTTTTCTGTTCCTTGAATGTTTTTGAAGGGTCTGATTGCCAAATTTTCAGTCATTGCTTGTCATGAGAGGGTTTCAGATCCTATGCTGTGAGGGACTGGAAAAAGGTATTCAAGGTTATTACTGGCTCCAAACAACTCTGTGTGTGTGGGAGGTGACAGATCCCTCCTTTTTTGTCCCCATAGTCCTGCTTCTTTGAGAGCCACTGGTGCGGCTGCCAGTCATTGGCACACTGGGAGCACTGCCTGTACCCCACGCCATGGAGCCCCTAAACCAGTCCCAAATGGTTGGCACACTGGAAGCCCCACCGGGTGGGGGAGGCCATGTAGTCCAGAGCAAATAAAATTCAACACCATGTTCCCCTGAGAAGCATTGTAGCATTTCTTCAGTGTGTAGCCTTGAGGTATAAAAGAACTGAAGGTCCTTTTCATAAATCAGTCAAGTGGATTTTTGGAGCCTTGAGAGAGCTCATGAGAGGAGGCTGGAGGGTTACACATACAAAAGTTACCATTCTATTTACTAAGTGGGCAAACAAGTTTCTCACTTCTTGGGCTTGACAGGCTGTATGACTAAATGAAATATGGTTCGGCTATTAGTATGTATTTTGCTTAATGATGTTTTCATGATAAAGACAGTGGTAAGTTAGAGACCTTACTCTCATTATGCTATGGAATGGGTGACCTGTGTGGGATAGCAATTGAGGTACTGAAGGAAAATGTAATAATGTTGGAGACTGAAAATATGTGAAATTGCACTGGGATTGCAATCTTGTCTTTCGAACTCAAATTAAACGTGTAGTTTTCGAAGATGAGTTAGAAAGTTTTCAACTTGGACTTCTCCCCTTCCCAAATACTGATGGTGAAAAAAAAAAAAAAGATAAAAAAATAATATTTATTTGCAGTTAATATCCCCATCAAGCATGAAGTAGATATATTAAGTATTACAGTATGGCATCTTGTTTGAGCAGAGGCAGATCAATGGTCTCCAAAGTGGGGCAGATGCACCACACGGTGTGCGTAAGGTGATCCATTGGGGTGTGGAAGGAAATATTGGAACCTTCACTTATGTTTATTTCTTAGATTAAAAAAAAAAAAGAACAAAATTAAGCTTTACTAATATTTCGTATGGCTTGACATTAGTGCTCTCACTTGGTCCATATGTCAGATGGCCACAATAAGGTCCCAAGGTCTTCTCAGGGAAGAGTGGATGCTTCAAAATGTAGAGAGGCTGACAATGGTGCCTCCACTTGTTCATTCACTTTAAACATATTGTGATGTATAAGAGTTTACATGTGTCTGGTTAAGTGGATCTAAGAATTATATGATCTACTTTTAGCTAAACTAAGCTCACAATAAAGACAAGTGTCTTAAACAGATCCTTGCAAATAAACTGAGGATTGAATGTAGTATTAATAATGTGAACAAGAAGAGAATGGCAATGCTGACACTTCTCCTAGTCCTGTTAGAAGCTCTTTATTGTCTGCATTATGAGGTAAAACCAAAAATATCCTTATCAGATCTGAAAAGAAAAAAATATTTAATTATCTGTATAGAAATAAACTGAACTTTGAGCTAGACCTTTGAACTGTTGTATCACAAAGTGTTAAACTAAATTTTCAAAAATAATGGAGCATGTTTGATCATACACCCTTCTCTAAAAAATTAAATTGAAAAAAATTAGTATTTTGGGGAGAGCAAAAAGGTTGTGGGTTGTTTTTGTGGTGTTTTTTTTTTTTTTTGCTAATAAGTAAAATAGCAATTAAAATATTGATTATTTAATCTTTAATTATTTTTATTTATATTTTATATGTGTTTCAAAACACGCATAATGTATTAAAAGAGTAGTATATGTATGTAGTTTTTAAAGAAATAACTATTCATGTATTGGGGGTCCATGCTTATTTACTTACCAATAAGCATTTGTGATAAAAGAATTTGGAGACCACTGATCAAGAGAATAGACACTTAAAAACAGTAAGTAAGAGATTTGATAATTTGCCCACATTCATGTGGTGTCCTACAACACTCTAGACTGTTAGTGTTGTGGGGGAACAGAAATTTTCCCATGGTTTACCACTTTGTTTCACATGGGATGTTTGGGTGTTGAATCAGTTCTGTCACATGCAGAATGCAGTGTCCTGTGATGCTGCTGTTACTCTGAGTTACGGGTTGTGAAGTGTCTGAGTAATGAATTCAGCTAAAGAGTCTGTGTATTAACTTCTGGTATTTTGTTGAGTTCATTAACATCCTTTTTTTGGTTTTAGCTTTTTAAAGTTAATGGCTTTGACTGGAGTGATTAGCGCTAACCTTGGTGCCTGTGGCAAGGTTAAAATGGCATAAAATGCTTTGGAACACAAACTTTGTCATGGTCCTCATTATGTGAAATTCTGCTGTATAAGTCAGTCAAGGACACCTTGATTAGTCCATAATGTCCTTCTATTAACAGTTTCCTTTTCTCCCCAATGACAGATATTTATTAATACAAGCTATATAATGAAGATTTATTAATTCTAGAGAACTATATACATGTTCATGTATTTCTGATTATATAGCAATTTTTGAATCAGTGGTAAAAGACTAATGACCTGAGGAAAGATATGTGGAGATGCAAAACTTTGCCAACTCTGACTGTATATCATGGTGCTTTTTATGTTGGTTCTACATAAATGCATGTATAATAATGTATTTAATATGAATATCAAACATTACTTTATGGTAATGAATTAGCACATTATATTTGGAAAGGATCGCACAGTGAAATGCAATCAGTGACGTTTCATGTTCATTTCAGTTAATGTCACTGTTTTTTATAGTCTTATTTCAATCCTTTTTTATTTTTTTATTTTTTTTTAATCTTTAAGAGTCTAATGCTATCTGTGTGTGTGTGTTAAGTGACACTAAATCCACATTTATTAAGGGCACAACTTTGTATGCATCCAGACTAATTCTAGAATTGGGACTGTAGATGTGCAAGTTAGAGCCTGAGATATGATTTTAATTTCTGGGCAATGAAATGCCTTTGCCATGAATATGACAAGAGGAGAAAGTACTGTATTTAGTGTGGGTTTTTTCCTTTCTTTTTTTGCCTAAATGTTTTGGTTTTTTTTAGTCATTTCCATCATACTTGGTAAGCTCTCTTCTGAGGAATTGGCAGTGTGGGCATAACTCAGACCCATAGATAACCAATACTTCAAAAGTAGCTTGTTATAATTAGCGTGAACTGAAGCTGGAGTATTAGAGAAACATAATTATGCAAAAACTGTTCAGTACATCAAATTTTCTATCTTTTTACCTCTGTGGCTGAAAGACATGAATTTCTGGAGTTATTTTTCTTTATTTGGCATTTCATCTTTTTGTGGTCTTCCTGTGCATTTTTCTTCTGATTCACTGTAAACCTTTCCACTTGGTTAGTTATACACCTGGGATGCCTTCCCCAATATCACCTTTATCTGTACCTGTGCACCATTTTTCTATGCTTAGGCAATGACTGTGCCCTGCAAAAAAACCTGTGAGGGACATGGAGACCAAGACTCTCCTTCTCTGCATCCACCACCCCCTGGACTGATTGAAATGTGCTGGTCCTGAGCACGAAACTGAACTTCTAGGATGAGCTGTATCCATTTCTTCCACGCAGATGACATGTCTAATGCTAATCTCCAGTGATGGGGGATCTGTATGAGGGTGTCTAGAAAATGTTGTGTTGCTGGACTTGCTCAGCTTGTCCTAAAAAGAATTCAGGTATTCTTTTCTGAAAGTAGGACCCACCACTGATTGTGTTTTCTAGAAAATATACTGCCAAAATTTTCACGAGGATCTGCTGAGCAGTGGAAGGAAAGCAGGAGAGAGACTTAGAGGATGTAGTTCACCAGGTTGTTTACTTGCTGCTCACTATTAGAAAGTTTTTCTACCTTGTTACAAAACCCACTACTTCCAACTTCCTAAAAATAGTTGTATAATTTTCAAAGCTCTACTGTAATTTATTTCTTTTCTGTTGTCTATGGAAGAATTTGTATCTATTCTTGATTTCAAGATTTACTCATAATGACTTATTTTTATTAAAAAAGATAGGCTCTGCTCTCATGTGGGGTAACCTTCCAACAACATTTTACACTTGTTTTCTTTTGTTTTGCTTCAGTTCCTGAACACCCTCTACTTCAAATTTAATTGCAGTTCTGAGAGGGGATTTTCTTTCTTTTGTTGTGTTAAATATTTATATCAAATAAAGAGAAATAGTGGAATAAACAGACAAAGCTAGGATCAGTTATTGTTACCAAATGGTGCCCTGTAGATGCAATGAATAAGTCAGATGTTTAATATGAAAGAGTGATCAATTCAATTTCTGCATTCTTTGAATCTCTGTACAATCATGTAATTTATCAGTAGTTAGCACAAAATTGTACTGGTGACAACGTATTTGTTAAAAACACATTTTACTTTACAGGTAAATGTTGAAGTATTGAATGTTGAGAAAGGAAATTGAACTCCTTTTTCTATCTACTTCTGTGAATTCCCACAGGTATCTTAGAAGTGCAGAAGCATGAACATAAATTATGAGTAAAATGTGTTTATTATTTAAGTAACATGTAGTGCTTAGCTTTTAAGGGAGAGTATCTGCTTCTGCTTTTCAATTTAAAATTCAGTTTTTAAAAGCAAGGAAATTTAACTTAGGGTTTAAAAGTGAAACAAATCTAGGGCCTGTCCAATATTTCTTCATAATCTTGTGAGCCCTTATTTTTATTCAGAATAAAGCACCAATGAACTATAATACTGAGTCTTCACTCCTAGTGGTTCTCTCAGCCTTATTTTCTCCCATTTTTTCTCCTGTTCTATAGTAACCAGGTGTGGGGTCTTTTAAGTTGTTCAAGCTGAAGCAGCAGAATACGTGCAGATTATCACTCTTTCCTTAGACTCCACTCTTCTGTGATGAGCATAAAAATGAGCAGGAAACCATCTTTACACAGATTTTGGGGGTTCTGGTTTTAGTAAGTCCCACTTTCCATTCTTTCCATCTTACCTAGTCAGACAGGAGGAGGTTCTGTTGCAAGATTAATATTCCAAGGTTTACATTGATTTACATTCCCTGAAACTCAACAGTCAGGATTCCAGGCTGATAAGGTTCTTGATTAAGCTTTTTCTGAAGAGCTAGTTAAATATAACATTAAAAATGCCTGAATTGGACAAAATGTCTGGTTTTGTGGGTACCTGTGGATAGCTTCATGTATCAAGATTTTCATTTAACCCTGATAAGCTGTAAAGAAAACATTCTCCTGCCAGCTAGGTGCCAAATTTCTGTCTCTAGTACCTTCCCCCTGCTCTGGTGACAGTTTGAGCATTGTTGTAATTGAGTGGCTGTAAGTGATATCTTTGCCATAGTTCTTTATTTTTTCCTTGGTGTATGGAAAAGCACTATATGAACCATATCTCAAAGAAAAAAAAAAAAAGTTTTTGCACTTTAAGGGTTTTTTTCATGTTTTAACATATCTAAGTGGAGAGCATAAATAGCCTAGACCAACTTGTTTGAAAATGGTCTTGCAGGGTGGTGAGAGTGAATTTCTGGACTGTCACTGTTCAAAAATTTTATGTGGCTGATGAATTACACAATAGATAACCATCTCATGCTTTGTATTTCCTGGAGAAATGGAGAAGCTTCCTGAGCCCTCTGGGGTAGAGAGGGACAAATAATTTATTGGCTTTTCTCACTTCTGAGGTTTGTAGATGAAGGACCAAAAATACTTTTTGCTGTATGACAGGAAACCCAGACTTCTGTGTTATTCAAGCATCTGACATGATGTTTGCTCTGCCACAGGAGGGGTGGGGTGGAAGCTATTTAATTTCAGTGCAGTTGAGGAAACCTGAATGATTGGTTTTCATATATAAATGTCATTATAAGAAGCATGTCTCCTACAGTGCAAATTAGCTTCTAACATGTAAGTGCTGTGAGTGGGAAGTATCCTTGTCCTTCATGTCTTCCAAAGGATCTTATCTTAATTTAAAGTGTGATACTGTAGCTTTAATAACCTCACAGTTCTGACAAATAGTCATACACATTTCTTCTTGTCTACATCAGAGATTGATTTGAAATCTTGGTTTTTTGCCCAGAAAAGTTGTGGATGCCCCACTCCTGGAAATGTTCAAGGCCAGGTCGGATGGGACTTTGACTAAACTGGTCTTGTGGGTGGTGTCCCTGCCCATGGCAGGGGTTGGAACTAGATCGTATTTAAGGTCTCTTTCAACCTAAGCCTTTCTATGATTTTTGTGATTCTATTTAAGAACTCTGCCAGGAAAAATGGAGTGCAAGCAGCAAGACTGTCTGCACTTAAAAGCTGAATAATGGCTTGTTTGCAGAGTACTTGTTTGCAATTTTACATCCTTTTAAAACCTTCTATTTAAAGCTTTGTTTCTACTCAGTTTGAAAGACACTGAAAGTAGAACTGTGCTAGAGAATACTGGGAAATGGGCGGGATTGAAAGTGGGCAACTGGGAGAGTCTAGTCTTTAGAAAAACTCCCAAAAGCTTTTGTCCTTAAAAGCAGTTATTATCTTAATGCTTCAGCCACTGAATGAGTCCTGAAGCCCTATATTTTTAAATGAAAAATTAAGTGTTGTAAAGGATTTGGATGGTTTTGAAAATAAAGTTAGGCTTCTAAATTGCTTGACACTTGATGTAAATCAATTTAATTGGACAGAGAATATTTGAACTTCCAGATCGTCTTCATGAAAGAAGTAGGAACACGGAGAACAGTATTTCTGCTACATAAAATCTCGTGGAAGAGATGCCAAAGCAAGGCCAGAACAACAGATGTGCATAAAATAACTATATTTGTACATGCATAAAGGCAGCATCTTCTATAGAGACTTTTTAAAGCTATGAACTTGGTCTACAAGTGGAAATTGTCTTCCTAAATATACAGATTTCTATAACTTGTCAGAATTCCTTAGTACTTAATAACTGTGTTTTGAAGCTGTTTCCTATCCTCCCTCTCTCCTTCATTTAGCATACATTTTACAGTCATAATGCCATGAAAGTGTTTTCACTGTCTGCCACCAAACTTAAAAAAGCCACCTTTTATGACGTGTAACAGAACGATGGTAACTTTTTTCTTCTTGCTTAACTAACATATAGAAAGTTCATTTTTGCATTTTGAATGGAAAAGAGGCAAGACAAATGTATTACAAAAAGGTTACACCTAGTACTCCATTAACTTATTTTTAATACTAAAATGATTATGGTTATTTCACTTTTTTTTTTTACCTTCGGAAGAAGGTCTGCTCTTTGTTCTCTGATTGCTTTGCCCAGATATTTCATATTTCATGTTGGCTTCTGTGTTATTCCATCTTCAAAGGTTACTCAGAACTAAAATAAGTGCCTTCTTGCAGAAGCCCTGGGGAAATCTATGGACAAGAAATAAAATTTAAAAGCATATACTGATGCTGTCACTAAGGAGAAAAATTAAGAGTGCTACTGAAAATGTTAAGAAACTGAAAGAGCCTTCTATGTTCAACCAACAGTGATCATTTCTGTGCATGTATTTTTAAAAATACATGTGAATTTTGAGGAAAAAATAGCCTCAGAAAATGCAGAATATCAGTCTTTAGGTAGAGGGTTAGAAAGACCAGAAGCCTCAAACCTTCATATCATGTTGGGAGAAAGAGGAAATACTTTTTTTTTCTTCGTCAAGGGCAGTGATTTGCCTCCTATAAGATTTAATCTAAAGTGCATCTCTGAAAGTACCTTTTTGTTAGGATTTTTTATGTCTCCATATAATATCTACTTCCCTTGTCTTCCTTGCTGGTGCCTTGCTATGGTTGTTGCACTTGCTAGTGTGATGTCAGAAGAGAGGAATATCTTGTCAAATGCCTTCTTACAGTTAAATGTCATGTCTTTGAAAGTGGAGGAAAGAGTATAAGTGCAAAGTCTCAAAGGAGCCTATAAACTTGACAAATAGAAGGCCCTCACTTTTCCAAAGGTGTAGTTTGTTTGGATTTGGTTGCTTGAGTTTTGTGGTTTTTTGCGGGGGAAGGGGTTGTTGTTTTTGTTGGGGGCATGTGTGTTATTTGTTGGTTTTTTGTTTTTGGTGTTTTGTTTTGGTAGGGTTTTTTGTTTGTTTGTTTTGTTTTTGTTTTCAAATCCACAAATATTGCCAATTCCTGTGGGGTTTTTTTGGCAAGGGGAGGTTGGGAGGATGGTCTTCTGTAGTAGTATTACTTTAGGGCAGTTAACTTTAGCAAATGAGACCAATCTCTTAAAAACTACTGTAAAGCTCACCTTGTATTTATTGTATGCTTAAATGAATGTTGAAACTCTGATACAGATGGAATCTATTTAAAGGTGTCACAGGCAGAATGAAAGGTTTAAATTGGTTTATCAGGGAGACCTTTCTGTTGAGTCACTACTACTGATTACTTTTGTTTCCTAAACCGCTTTTCAGAGAAGAGTCTAGATGCAGCTTGATCCAATATTAGCCCCAAACTTCCTCAAGGGTTTATGACAAAAAGATTATATAGGTGGAATTGAGCCTTTACATAACTTTTTCCCTGGGATTAAGGATGAGAAACTATACATATTTATATAAATAAGATGAATTTTTTATTTATGTTGATTATAATTATTATATTAAAAAAACTTCAATCAAAATTATTTATTACACAATATTGGTAGCTCTAACTACTAGTACATTGCAGTATTTTTTAAGCAATATTAAAGCAACGATATTAAAACTAGCAAAATAATTATTAAGTGGAGATTGATGTTACTCACTCTTACCAATGACCATGACAAATCTCTTTCATTCAGCCTTGAGGAATGGCCTTGAGGGGCCTCCCTCTCAAAGGAGGAATCTCCACACATGCTCTGAGTATATTAGAAGACCTTGATGTTGACAAGTGGTCCTGTACTTTTGTAATGTAAACTGACTAATGTATAAATAGGACTGTCAAATGTCTCCAGGCTGGCTGTGTCAACTCAGCAGCCTTTAGACAAGTTACCAGCACTATCACCTGTTGGGATCCTTTATTAGGAACTTTGTCACATCTCCACTGGTGTCAGTTTCTATCATGAAACATTGTTCTTCATGTCCTCAGAATGCGTAACTTTGGGATTGCTGTGGCAGGCTAATCTTGGCATTCTTTGACAGCAAAACAGTGTGACCCATTCATGACTGATAATTTTTGCAAGTAAGTTAAAGTATTAGCTGTTTTACTCCCACTTAGCCAGAGTATCCCACTACTCAGACATAATGATTTACACAAGCTAAACACAAAAATGTGGACTGAGAATAGTTTTACGCATGAAATCACTGGACTAGTGGAGAACCTTGCGTGACTGTTTAACACACAGACACACACCCCCTGCCCTCCATTCTCCCCCTTAGAAACTCACAGAACCAAAATCCCCAACCCTACACACTAACAGTAACCTCTGCTCTTTTCCATAAATTATCTAGCACACAGAATTTGGGTTGGGAACCAATGGCAATATATTCTCTTCTTTCAGTAGTGTTGCTCTTAAATGCAGGAAGAACACAGGCATTTTAAACTTGGAAATTGTATGTAATTTGAATTAATTTTTGCAATATTCTGAATAGTTAAATCCCTTAAAAGCTGTATTACCTAAAATAATTGCTGATACTCAAACACTGAGACTTCAGGATTATATTGCAGACAAAGGAATGCTTTGCCTGCACACAAATAGGTAAATCTTCAATCACTCGTGGGATCCATAATCTGTAATTACAGAGATATTTTTAATATAAAGTCTTGCAATGTCAAACTCTCAATTTATCAGGACAGTGTAATTATTTTATGGCTTTCGCTGAAATTATTTATAAGAGACATTTTTAGGTGGTATGATCTCAGGTGTTCCAGTGGGTGGACAAGTGGTGTGCTCTGGAGCGTTCTTTAAGGGTTGCTCCTGTCCAAGAGGAAAGCATCTGTCAAATTACAAATTAATCACTTTCTGCTACCAAAAGCTATATTTTCTGCAGAGAAGGACCTGGGAATCTTGGATGATGACTAATTAGTCATGAGCTGGAAGTGTCCTGGTGGCCAGGAGGGCCAATGGTATCCTGAGGTGCATCAGGAAGAGTGTGGCCAGCAGGTCAAGGGAGGTGATCCTCCCCCTCTACTCAGCCCTAGTGAGGCCACACCTGGAGTATTGTTTTGAATTCTCATCTCCACAGTTTAAGACAGACAAGGAGTTATTGGAGAGGGTCCAGGGGAGGCCCACAAAGATGATTAGGGGTTTGGAGCATCTCTCTTATGAGGAGAGGCTGTGTTTAGTCTAGAGAAGAGAAGGCTGAGAGAGGATCTCATCACTACATGAAAGTATCTGGAAGGTGGGTGTCAAGCGGATATTGGTAGACTCTTTCAGTGGTGCCCAGTGATAGGACAAGGAGTAAAGGCCATAAACTAAAACACAAGAAGTTCTACTTCAACGTGAGGAAGAACTTCACAGTGATGGCTTTCTCCTGGATGGATACAACTTTGAATGAGAGCTCAATATAGCTTTCTTTTGCATTTAAAAAGACTGTGATTTTTATTTGGGTGAAGTGCCACTTTAAAAAGTAAGAGGGAAGCCACTTACAGTAAACTACAGAGTGATGCCTGGCATTTCTAACTCTTCCACTGTTCTCACAGTGTGATGCTCTGTGGTATCTTTCCTAAACAGCAAATGCCTAGGCTCTTCTAAGTAGAAATGATACCTAATTTTAGTATGATAGCAACAATATGTTTCTTGTTCTCATGCTTATACAATAGAACTTGAAGGTGGGATTTTTTTTTCAAACCTCTGTGTTTATTATTTTTATGATCTATCTGTTTGGAAACCAGTCTTGATTTATTTATTTTATAGAATAGAACTGCATTTGGAGTACATCAGGTAAATAATACAGTGTGGTCCATCCTTCCAGCAAGTTTTTGAACACTTAACATGTCAAAAAAGGAAATGAACATGCAGTTTGCTGACACACTTATGTCTCAGGAGGGACTGCTTTTGAGTTTCTGACCTCACTACAAGAATAAATATGTTGGAAGTTACATGAGTGGATTTGAGGTTGATATGTGAAATCTCAAATTCTGGGTTTGATTGTATTTGTGCAAAAAAAAAGTCTGCTTGTGAGGTTCAGAGAGAGGGTGATTCTGTGGATATTGTTCTTATAGTGCTAATTAGCAACAGAAGCTAATGGTTCTGAACGTGATTGTTCATTAGCAGTGTACATGGTACATTCTGGGGAAGAACAACACTACAAGAACAGAACCAATAGAGAAAAGCATCAAAATTTTTGACAGGGAGGGCGAGAGGGATGGAGGCTTGGTAAAAGGATAACCTTGACACAAACTTCTCAAGGCTGAACAATCCCAAATCTCTCAGCCTTCCCTCATAGGAGAGATACTCCATCCCTCTAATCAGTTTGGTGACCCTCCTCTGGACTTGCTCCAACAGGTTGATGCCCTTCCTGTGCTGGTGTGGTCAAGTTTAGGCCTTAATTTTAGTAGGCCCTGAAAATGATATGTAGGTTAGAGGGGACAAGCATCACCTGACTTAAGCAACCAAAGAGATATTTTATATCATCTGACATCACAGAAAGGATAATAACAGCTGTAGGAGGGGCCTCAGTCAGTCCCCTTCGAGGCTGACACTGAGTGAACATGTTATCAGCATGCAGTCAGCGTTGGGTCTCTTCACCTCTTCACAGCTTTTTTGTTTGGGAAGTACACTTTTTTTTGTTTTGTTTTTTGTTTTCTCCTCTCTTGCCAGGTGTCCTTTGCGGGGAGTCTGTTGGGGTGTTTTTGTGGTCTCAGTGGTTGGAATCTGTTGTTGGGTGGGCAACTCCATGGTTGCTCTTGTTCTTTTCCACATTTGTGTATATATGTGCTATATCATACGCTGTTTTTAATGTCTCTCTTTTGTATAAATATAAGAAGCTTGCGGTTTTGGGGGTTTTTGTTGTCCTCTTCGGGGGGGGGGGGCGGGGGGGGGGGGGCGGG
>JAWWEV010000083.1:83169879-83190728 GCA_035583235.1 Hafferia zeledoni | reverse complement strand
CCGCCAGCATAGCTCTCAACCTCATGAGGGCACGCAAGCTTCTCCCCCACGACAAGGGGGTGTCCCCGGAGAAGAGTGGTTTTGTAAACTCTTGGTATACCACCATTATGACAGCAATGTCGTTTAGTACTTTCCAGAAATTCTTAATACCACAACTGAATCAATAATAAGTGTTATTTTTGTGTATTCTTGGAAGGAATTTTTACAAACGGGTTCACAATAAGTGGATTAATGGTGAAGTTTAGCTCATTTTCTGAACTGTTTGCCACTTAAAATCACAAGTAAAGGAAAAGTTTTCACTGGGCAATTTAAAATAAATACAATGTTTCTTATCTGAAGGAAAAAAATCCTTTTACTACTTTTTTCTGTTCTATGTCTAAATGTAAGGAAGTGGAATACTTGATCAGCTCTGCTTTTTTATGTTTGCTTGGGTTTTTGTAATAAAATTATAGGGAATAAAAATCTAATGCCACTTATCTTGACGTTATTTTCCCCCCTACCTTGTTTCTGTGCACTCTCAATTTATGAGTTCTTCTCACTCCCCAAATTCAGTGTTACTGCTCAAATTGTTGGTCCTGTTGGATGGAATCGATAACTCATTATTCTTCTGGTTTTAGTGCACTTATGTCTTGCTGAGAAATCAATTTTTTAAATATGAAATCCAAGTAGAAATGAGGATTGATGTGTTAAACATGTCAGGTTGGTGGGAAAGATTTTTGAGAAGAAAAAAAAAATTCCAATTGTGAGAAGATGCTTGGGCAGAGCCGTTCCTGAATGATGAAAGTAGAATTTATTTATCTATCTTATTGTGGTCAAGCATAAGAAATCCGCTGGTGTCCTATTCTTTTTGTTTTGCAGTGGAACATGTTGTAAGTTAATTATTGTAGAGGGGGGGAAAAAAAAAACTAAACTCTCTCTCCAGGGCTTAAACCCCTGTGTCTCAACTTTCCTTGCTTATTCCTACAGTATGTTGGTGCTGTCTTCTGTTTATGCCAATTTGTTGGCAAGATGATGAGTGAACACTTAACAAGAAACTTACAAAAATCTTTATTGAAATAATAGCTGGATTCAGGAAGGAGACATGTAATAGTAAGCCAATATAAGTCAAGTTATATTTAACTGCTCTCTCTATAGCTAAGGTTTTGTAGCAACTGGAGCTGTGGTTTTCAGCTTCTCTTAATTTGTGAACCCTTATGTACTACTTCTTTCTTTTTATGTTGATGATCAAGTTGATGAGCTTGAAAGCAATGGTTTGGCTGTGTATATAACTATCTTAAATCCACCCTGCGTACTTGTGACTGCACACTGACTGTATGTTGAGAAGTGGTTAAGGGGGAAAGAGTGTTGGTGGTGTAAAAGTTATAAGCACAGTCCTTGCAGCTGTGATTTATAGTCATCTGTAAGTACATGCCCAGTGGTCCTATGAACATAGAAGTCATGTATGGCTGAGCAGTTTTTAAGAAAAAGCAAATTAAAAAAAAAAAATCAGAATATTATTAAGTGAATCTTTAAATGTGTGTTCCAAATTTGAGGTTAGAGGCAGCAATAATGGTTTACCTGTTGTTCCAATTGTGATCTTACTGCATTTTTTGGAAGAATTTAAACTTATAAATAAGGTTATTGGTACAGGAGAGAGAATGGAAATAATGTGTAGATAATACTTGTGAATTCTACTTTTTTCAGACTCAATTGTATTTGTGGGTATAACTGTTGGAGATATTTCAGTCAACTGGCAAAATTATTTAGACCAAAAATCTTCCCTTTTTTTCCTGTTTCACCATTGTTTTTATGTGGCATTATTTCTTTGACTTTTTTAAGAGGAAAATGGAAGATATAAGTAAGGTGGCTCTAGGAATAGTTTTAACGTGTTTCTTGCCTTCTGAATGTGGTATGAAACAGTTGACTGGCCTGTCAATATCTCACTACTCTGCTCTACCAGCTCTAAAGAACAAATCGTGTGTTGCTTTCTTACTAGAAAGAGGAATTGGTATCTTATGACTTTAACCAGTAAAAGATTTTACTTAAAGCTGTACAAAACTTGAGGTTTAATTAAAAGTATTTGCCTGAGTCACTGGTCCTTTGAGCTGTACTTTACTCCTCATTAAATTGCAACATTTGAATTTAAAGTTGGGGGAATTTCTTTGTTTATTGTTTACTGCCTAGGCAATACCCCCTTAAGACAGTTAAATTATTATCTTTTGTGTGTACTTCAAGTTCATTTTAGGGTGTTCTTTTTATCTTCTGTATAGTTTATCTTGGAAGGCACTTTAAAGAACTAGCTTGTACTCCATTTTACAACTGATTACAGAATTAATCACTTGTTTCTGTGTGTCGTGAAGACAATTGGGATGAATTAATTCATTTCACTCAGTGAATAATCCTATATCATGATTCATATATTCCTTCTAACAACTAGGTCTTGATTTCAGTGTATGCAGTTATTGGTAGATAGCTCCAACACAATCTGCATGAGTCACTATCAGAGTGTGGTTTAGTTACTGTTGGGGTTTTTTTCTGATTCTCTATGCTATTTTTGGTATGTTGTCATTTTGTCTCTTGCAGGAAAGAGGAATGCCACACTGTCTTACTAATGTGGGAGTGAATAAGCATTCATTCTAAAAATTCATAAGACTTTTGGGATTTGCTAGTGTTGTTTTTACACAACTTGGTACTACAGTGCTCCTAAATAACAACAAACAAATATCTCTGTGAATTACAAAATAAAAATGCCAGGGAGTATTTTGTTGCTTGGAACTCAGTTCCAAGGTCCGTAGCTTTGTTGGATGGCTCACATTGACTCTTTTGAACAGCTGTAACTTAGCTGTCTTCTGCAAGGACAGATATCAAAAGACCTTAAGGGAAAGTAGCTGTTTACTTAAAAAATGTATTCTGGCAATGCATCTGTGCGTGTTTTTTTTTCCATTCACCAGTGCTTCTCTATTCTTTTGTATCCATAGATTTATTTTTTTTTTAGAACAGCAGCTGCTTGTATTGTATCAATGCTGCCAAGTCTCAGCTAAACACAACCGTGTAATGCAGAAATTTCCAGAAAGCTTATTCTGAAGTGTTGTAGCATATTTTAACCTACAACTTGAGCATCTTTGTATGTTTCCACTAATCCATCACTGAATGTAAAGTATGTAATCTGTGTGTCAGACCATGCAGATTTCAGACACTTTACTTTTTCCCCATTTCCAGTTCTCTCACTTTACATATTTCAACCCATACACATGATTCTGGATCCTGGTTTAAAATTATACAGTTGGCCATTTTGAACAGTTTTCCAAAATATTGAAGATCCCTTGGACTGGTAACTCTGCTCCTAGAGAGGGAGAGTAGTGCAGTTCCTTCTAACTACTTTTGTTTGTGTTTGAGAGCTGGGGGACATGGGGAAGTAAGTGAGCTCATGCTAGGGACAGTAGTGTGCCTTATGGTGGAGAGGAACTTCTGCCTTTCTTTGGGGAAACCCCGTTGTAGGGTTGTCTGTGGGAAGCACTGTTCTCCTTCACCCTGCAATATCTGTATCAGCATGCTCTCCTCAAGGTAATAATTGAATGCAAGAGTGGCACTGCTCTGACCACCTCTGTGACAGGCTCAGCAAATAAACTGTAGCCCCTTGTCAGTGGGAGTAAGTGAACTGTTAACTACATGAGAGAATTTCCCAAAAGAAAGATTTCTGCTTTTTCTCTACGTGATATAATGATTCCAAATGTATGTAAGCATTACCCTCAGCTCCATAGCAGACCAGGGAGCAGATTAGCGTGGAATGGGGAAGCAAGGATAAAATTCATTTAGAGCATTGACAGGGAGTTTCATTTGCTATTTGAGATGAACTGACTCCCTGTGGGTGTCTCAGTGCCCCGTGCTCATACAGAAGGGCTACAGGGCATCATTGCTACCCCAGCAAGTGCAGCTGTAAGCTCAGTCCAGAAAGACATGCTAACATCAGGCTGTTTCATGATTCTCCAGAAGAGGTGCAGCAGAAATTCTGGGAGAATTTTTCATTCTACGCAGCCCAAGAACAGGACTTGATCTCTTTTGTATGTGTTTTGCATTGAAAGCATTTTAAATTTAGCTTTTGAAGTACAGTGCTTTTTAAGGGTGCATTTTAAGTGGCAAACTTTGAAGTTTAATTAATGCCTAGCAAACACAGAAATTGCAGCCTTCTCTGAAGGTTTTCCTTGACATTTTAAAAAGTTTGCAGTAATGTAGACTTACTTCCTAAAATTCAGAGATAATATTGCATTCAACTTGCTCTTTGTTGGGTGTGGCATTTTAGTTTGGATTTGTGTGGGTTTTTTGTTTTCCCTTTTGCTTTTATTTGTTGTTTTTTCCTTCCTTGATGACTGAAAATGTTTTGATGGTGGTAAATAATAGTCTCAGAATGGCTTGGGTTGAAAGGGACCTTAAAGATCATCTAGTTCCAAGCCCCCTGCCATGGGCAGGGAGGACACCCACTAGATCATGTTGCTTAGGACCCTTTCCAACTTGGCCTTGAACACTTCCAGAGATGGAGCATCTGCAACTTCACTGTGACCGATGATTCTGAACTAAACTGGAGACTGCTCATTGGGTAATATTTATGTATTTTTGTATTTATTAGTCCTATTATGCTCTCTGTGTATGAATTTTCTTTTTTTAAAGTAGTCTTCCCATTGCCACAGGTGCATCTACAAACCCTTTAAAGAGTATTCAAGGCAGCCTTATAAATAACTGTGACTGAGTACATTTGATCACTTTTTTCATGAGACATTGTTTTGCAGAGTGTGGAACTAATTCTTTCAGGTGGCTCTCCTGAGGGCCAGTTCTGTGTCATGATGGTTTAGGCTGCCACTGAGCAATGGCTTTCTGTATTGCAGGTGTTCAGACAAACAGAAGGTAAAGGCATACTCATTAAATTTACTTTCTAAATTCACACTTTAAAGAGTGAATTTCTATATAATTTACCCCTAAAATATTTAAGCAAATCTAATGGAACTTTTCCATCTTAAACAGAATGGAGTAAGTTTTCTCTGCTTGGTAATGGGACAACTCAGCTTATAAAAGAGGATTTTTCTCTTTTTTTCTTTTGTAGTAGAACACAATTATCTATTTAAATGTGGTGTCTCTTTTAACTAATTTGATTTGGAAGCTGGGCAGAGGCATTGTGAGAAGCACAGAACATAGGAGTAGATACTTACAAATATGCTGAAGCTCACTGTCTCTTAAGGACTGTAACAACACTTTGGTTATGTGAGCTGCAGTGAAAGAGGTCTCTGAAAAATTGTAACTGTTTTATCAATAGTTTATCAAATCTTCTTAGATACTTATATGTGGTAAACTTCAGTTTACTAAAGACTTGAAAGCATAAGGACTCAGCTTAGACTTTACAACTTTGCTGTGTCTGGAGTTGTTACACCCCAGTTCTGAAGGCTCAACTTATTTCTGAGTGTTACACTTTTAATTTCAGACTCCAAGAGATTTTGCTTATACAGACTCTTGCAAAGCCACTGGTTCTTTGGTACCTTGAGTAAATGTCCAGAGAAAAACTACACATTTTTCTCTAAGAAATTTCTTTTAATTTGGTCAGAAAATAGGCATTTTGGCAAAAAGGCTTTTATAAAGATAACATGCATCTTCCCAGAAACATTACAATACATTACCAGGATTAGCAAACATTGCTATGGAGAACCCTTGTTATATTCAGCAAACACAAACTCCATGCAACTTAGGTTAACTATGCACACCTTACAGAAAATAAGTGTTTAAGTTACCTGCAAGAAGAAGAAAAGAATAAGGCAAGAGACATTAAGAGAAAAAAGAGGAAGAGAAAATATAGTTACCAGTCAGAAGCTCACATGTTGATCGCTTTGAAGAGAACAGGCCAAGGCCCCACAATGGAGACCTTGTGGGTGCCTCTTTATAGATTTTGGTTACTGTGGCCGCTCCAGAGGTGAACCCCCACAAGGTGGTTCTGACCTGTTGTGTCACGGGAGTCAACAATCCAAGGTAATTTAAAATTTCCCTTTCTTATCATTCTGTAATTTTCTAAGCCCTGCAAAAGATTTACTGCCCCATTTAGGCTCCTTGGGTTACTTTTGAGTGGAAGTGTGTCAGTTTTAAAAAGATGTGATTGCCCTAATCTTAAATATTTAAGAAATCAATGCCTCTAGAAATGAAAGTCCTTCTTTTGGATAACAGAAATGGATTATCAGGGAGTATTATCAACATGCTGCGTTTATTTTTAGAAAAAATGATGTTTGCTTCCAGCAATGTGCAGTTATGGGTTCAGTACCAGTAAATCTTTCTTACTGTAGATAAGGAGGGTTATTTGGTTTAGTGACAAACAGATTTCATCAAATCCTTGCCTTTTGCTTTTGTCAGATATGTGCTATCTAAGGGAAAGGCCTTGTGGATACACTTGCAAAAAGGAAACATGACAGCAGATGCTTTTGCAAATTAGGTTTTTCCAAAGCAATGTAATAGCATGAATTTGCTCAAAAAAGTATTAAAGCAAAAAAGCAGAACTTTGTTCAACTAGAGTAGACAATAACTGATTGGAAAGATCATTTGATAAACTAAGAACTGCTGGCGCTTTTTTATTATTGGCATTCTTTTTTTCCTCTCTCAAATAGAAAAGTATTTTCTTTCTGTCATTCTCAAATCTCCATATAAATTGCTAAGGTTAGCCAAAACTTTTGGTTTCAAGACCTGCAGGTGTTCCTTCCTTTTTTGTCTGCAGTTTCCAGGTCCTGTGAGCACGAGCATTTGCTTCCAATTGATGCACCCACACAAAACAGACACAACTGGTTGTTACAAAGATGAAAACAGACAGGGGGAAAAACACTTTTGGTGACATCTATAGAAAATAAACAGCATTCTCAGAAAACATGAACAAATCTGCTGGCCTGCCCTGATACTGCTGTCTAGCTAATTTGGTTTAATTGTGTGCTTGTGGAATACAGAAGTATTCTCACTTGGCTCATATGAATGGTGTTATTGGGATTCCCTGAGCACGGCTGATCTTGAAAGGTCTGTCTCCCAAAAGATCCCCCACTTTCTCTTCCAATTACAAACTGAATTTTGGTCGTTTCATGCATAACTCCCCCTTAACCATCTGTGAAATCTATCAACAGGTAGATCTCTTAGTATGCTTTCAGAAATATATTAGCAGCTTGATGTTAACCATATCTCCAGCAATTTCTTACATTACCTCCTCCAATAGTTTCCCATATTAGGTAACTCTGTTACCTACCTTAGTTAGCTCAGTCAGGTAATGCTTGAGACAGGGGCTGGTCATCTGCCTGCAACCTTAAGTTGTTTTCCCCCTCTTTTTGTGCCCACTTCTCTGCATGATAGTAAAGACTTTGGCTTAATTCCAAGCAGTTGTTGAAGAACATCTCCCATGTGAGGTTTTCTGATCTGCATTTTTATGTATCGAGTAAATACCATCTGCATGTTCTGGTTTAGGGATAGTTCTCCCCATTTCAGTGCCACCACTGAGACTCTCCCAAACAACACACCACTCTCTCCTCTCCTCCTACTCCCCTCCCCCTTCCTGGTGCAGCAAGATGGAGTGAGAATTGTAGGTACAAAAGGTAAAGACCACGTGTTGGGATAAGAACAATTCCATGGAAACAGCAATGAGATAAGAAAATCAATAGTAACAGCAACAGTATCAATAATAAAAGTATACAAAAGAGAGGGTGGTTCACCTGTAAAAAATGCTCACTGTGTACCCCAGACCCTGAGACAATGAACACTGACTGATGGGATCCGCACTGGCCTCTGTTTTTTTTTGCCTGAATGCCCTTCTTGGAAGGCAAAGAGTCCCTTCCCCATCTCCCTGGCAATGATGTGAGGTGGTAAAGAATAACATCTGGGTCTTGGCCATGCTCCCTCCTGTGTCCTAGGACACTGCATTACTCTCAGATTTTTGTTATAATAAAGATTTCATTTCCCCATATGAGCTTTATTGTTTCAGGCTGCCTGTCACTCTTAAATGAGGCATTTAACTGGATGGGAAAGAATGTAATTATTAAAAGCTAATGAAAACCAAATGCAAATCATTGGATGGATCATTGTAACCAGGTGTAATATCTGTTCTATTGGCAAACTGCTGGACTTCATGCTTCCAATCTCATCCCATTGTCTGCTCCCTTTCTGTTTGTCAGCTCAGCTATAATAGAATCATAAAATGGCCTGAGCTGGAAGGAGACCCTAAAGATCATCTAGTTCAACCCCCCTGTTGTGGGCAGGGAAGCCACTGACTAGACCAGGTTGCTCAGAACTCCGTCCAGCCTAACCTTGAACACTTACAGAGGTAAGATGTTAAATAACACTGGCCTCAATACAGACCTTTGAGAGGACACCATTTGTCGCTGATGTCCACTGAGATTCTGAGCCCTTGACCACTACCCTCTCGATGTGACCATCCAACCACTTCTTACTCATCTAACAGTCCACCCATCAAATCCATGTCTCTCCAGTTTAGCAAGAAGATCTTATAGGGGACCCTATCAAAGGCTTTACAGAAGTCCAGATAAAAGACCTTCTTTTGCCCACTGATATAGTAACTCCATCATAGAAGGCCACCAGGTTGGTCAGGCAGGGCTAGCCCTTGGTGAAATTATGCTGGCTGTTAAACAACAGCATTGAAACAGATTCTCCAGATCATGTTTCTTGGTGCTGTGTTCAATATTGACACTTTAGGTTTAGTTTATGGGATCTGGAATTCTGGGAGAGAATTATTTCATATATTCAGAAATCCAGGTGATTCTAAACTAAGTCCTATTTAGGCTCTAATATTGTTTCCTATATCACAAAGTTAGACTGAGCAGAAAACAAATTAAGAAAATGAGTATCACAGAAAATTATGGAATTTTTGATACTCTCTTTTGGTTGTGAAGAGAAGGCTGAGGAAGGAGGATTGAGAGAGAACAATTGGAGTAAATAGTAAAAAAATCAGTATTTTGTTTAAAAATAGTACATAATTATGTATTTATTCTAAAAATATGAGAAAGCTACATGACATTTAGTAAGTAAGCAAATTTCTTTCAACAGATGTGAGGATCCTCTTCATCTAAATTGTGTAGCATTGTATGATATTGCTTGGCATTCAATATCTTCCTGTAATTATTATTGAGATTTGTACTTCCTTGCTTGTTTGGAGAAATTTTGTAGCTTATTTAAACTTACTTGTATTCTCATGATCTTTTTAATGACCTTATGCATCTTCGTGTAAGCTTTATGTACCATGTGATAGAAACTGTTTCTGAAGATCCAATTTTTTTCTTTCTTTTTTTATTATATTTTTTTAAATGCGGGATCTTGACTATAGAAAATTCCCACTGATGTATTACTGGGTATATGTATATTGCACAAAAAAATGTGTGAGGTGGAAGTGTTGGGCTTAATGGACAATACACCTTTTTCTCGGAAAATAGCTTTTGTTTTTCAGTATGGCTTTGCAATTCCATATATACCTACTCTGGAGCAGGTACTTTTGCTTTCTCTCTCTCTCATCCACTTCTTGAAATTCATGTATCTAAAACTACCAGAAAGAGACAGGAAGATTATATTGTTTTAAGGAACTTTTCAGCAACAAAATCGTATGTGTCAAAAATCTTCCCTGAGTTTGGTTTAGTCTAGAGTTTAACAGATTGAAGCTGGTTTTGGTTGAGATTGAAGATTGCCTGTGAACTTAGGTTAGACTTGACTCAGTTTCTAGCAAAAAGAGCTCCTTCATAGACCATTTCCTTCAAATTATTCATTTACAGAACAGCAACAATCAATACTTTTTTGCTCTTAATGGGGTAACAAAAATTAAATGTCCACACATTTTGTCATTAATTATATGTTTCTAGCTCTTTAGTTTTCAACCCTTTAATTGCTTTAGTTCAAATATAACAGTTCTCTTAACAGAACTCTCTTTACTTCCATTTTATGATCTTTTTCGAGTACTTTTGACTTGGGAATGTTTGGTACAGGATGCAACAACGATAAATCTTTAAATGTTAAATAAATATAACTATTAAAACTTAGCACTCACTTCACGTAGCTTTGCCTGTCTAATTCTATGCAGTAAAGTACTGCAGTTTAAAAAGAAAAGGTATTTTTTTCTATTATATAAGTACAGGTTAGTTACTGAATTGATTATATAAATTGCTTAGCAACTCTAAACTGATTTTTTTTTTAATATACTCCATATTTATGCTACATGAGGTTAAGGAAGATCCAGAAATAGATAACATATGTTTTAGAGAAATATGTCACTTTTTATAACATGAATAAGGCTTTATTTTTATAGGCTAGTGAAAAATTCTGCCATGAGAGGAGTAAATAATTCATTTAAATGGTTCCAAGAATATTTAGATGCAAGGATCCAGTATGTAACCTCTATTCTCCATAAAGTCAATGCAAACTGACCACTAAAAAGTGTTAGGTTCCTATGGGACACAGATGAAATGCTGCAATATGAACATGCTATTTCATTCAGTGGGAACATTTCAATCTTTCTCATCCCAGAGGGAGCACTCTATTTCTCAGTGGTCAGGAATGTATAATACATGGGAATATTCATATTCATTATTCAGGAAAGAGTGTTCATTGCATTATGGGGAAGTCTAAGTTACATCACTTTGTGGTTCAAGATAGGCATATTCTTGATGAGTTTTTTTCAGGACATATATTTTTGACAGAGCAACCCATTAAAGCAGCCCTTCTGGAGTACTGCAGAAGTTAAGTGTATTTGTGGAAATACAGGCATTAATAAAATAAGATTTCCATTTACACTTTTAAGTAGGTGTGGTGGGCTGACCCTGGCTGGATGCCAGGTGCCTGCCAAAGCTGCTTTATCACTTCCTTTCTTAGCCAGACAGGGCTAGGAGAGACAATATATTCAAAGCCCCTGGGTTGAGATAAGGACTGGGAGAGATCCTTCACCCGTTAGCATCCTGAGCAAAACAGACTCAACTTGGGGAGATTAGTTTAATTTATTGCTAATCCAATTAGAGTAGGGTAATGAGAAATAAAACACCTTCTCCCTACCCCTTCCTTCTGGGCCTCAACTTCACTCTTGATTTTCTCTACCTCTTCTCCTCCGGTGGTGCAAAGAGACAGGGAATGGGGGCTGCGGTCAGTTCATTACATGTTGTCTTTGCTTCTTCTTCCTCCTCAGGTGGAGGATTCCTCACACTCCTGCCCTGCTCCAGCATGGGTCCCTTCCATGGGGTACAGTCTTTCAGGAACAAGCTGCTCCTGCGTGGGCTTCCGTGAGGTCACAAGTCCTGCCAGCAAACCTTATCGAGCATGGGCTCCTCATTTCATTGGATGACTGACAGGCTGGGGGCCAGCTGGTTGGAAAGCAGCTCTGCAGAGAAGGACCTTGGGGTCCCTGTGTACAAGAAGCTGACCCAGTGATGCACTCTTGTAGCAAAGAAACTCAGCAGTGGGTCAAGGGAAGTGATCCTTCCCCTCTCCTTGGCCTGAGCAGGCTGAGGGGGGAACTTAGTGTTACAAATACCTGAAGAGAAGGAATGAAGAAGGTGGAGCCAGGCTCTTTTCGGCTGTGCCAGCAACAGGAGAAGAGGCTGTGGGAGCAAATTCACACATATGAAGTTCCATCTGAACAGAAGAAGACATTGTTCTACTGTGAAGGAGGTCAAGCAGAGTAACAGATTGGGCAGAGAGGTTGTGTAGTCTCCATCCTTGGAGACATTCAGAAGTCAGCTGGACATAGTTCTGAGAAACCTACTCTAGATGACCCCTCTTGAGCAGAGAGCTGGGACTATATTATTTTGAGAGGTGACTTTCTAACCTCAAAGATTCTGTGAGTCTGAGTTCCCTGATTATAGCCAAAAATTTTCTTTTTTTTTTTTTTTTTAACCTAATGAATCTTAAATTACAGGTCAACCAACACATAGATTTAAAGACTTTTTTTCTTTTTTTTTTTTTTTTTTTTTTTGGTATTCAATGAGAAAGATTTTATTCTTAAGCAATATAAGTAATCTGGAATGTACAGACCAACTGAAAAGAGAATTACTTCTTTTTTTTTTTTGTCTTTATGCAGTGATCTGGAATTGTGAATGATTGCAGTGTTTCTACAGTCTTTTCTTTCTGTTTCATCTATTAGAGTAATTTATCTAGAAAAATTAAGGTGCATTCCTTCTCTGAATTTGTTGCATTATTTAGATGTCAAAATGTAGAACTGGGTACCTACATGCAAAATACATACAGTAGCTTGAACATTTTTCTGGTTTTCATGTGTTCCTGTGTGAAAAAAAATCATATTATGATATCTCATATTTCTTCTTAAGAAACAACATCAAACAAAACTGTGCAAAGTGCATAACTCTTCTACAAAGATGAGGAATAACTCCTATTTTCCTCCATTTGGAAGTCAAAGGGTTATTTTATTTGGATAGATAGGATGGGCTTGAAGAGTGGATTTAAGCCAAAAGTTACAAAGTTTGTTTAATAGTAGCTTTGCTATTTATGTATTTAGCATTTCAAAATATGCTAGAGACTTCCACGTATTCATTGTGGACTTGTGTCATAGAGATGATTTCTTTCTGACAGCTCATCATTATTACTGTAAAGATATTAACCTCAGTGTTCTACTTACCACACTCTTTATGTGACTTTCTTTCCTTGCTAGTATGAGTGAAGAAAAATTAAATTCATTTACAGTAAATATCAGCTCTGCTATATTCCTGAAATACTAATTAACACTTTGAGGGGAAAAAGAGCCAAGTCAGGTTCACTGGTGAGATATAAACACTTCTTGATGCACATTTGTAGAGCAACTGTCAAAGTTGCCTGGGAAGATCATGTAGTAGAGAGAGGATTAGATATCAATTTTAGCCTTTTCTGCAAGACATCCAGAGCTCCCCTTCTTCTGAACCTTAGCTCCTTTCAGTGTCTTTGGAATATTGCAAATTAGAAAGATTAGTCCAAGACTTGACTTGTAAGTCACTTTCCTCTGTGCTATTTTGTGGCTGACATTTTATTTAACATGATTCTGAAACAGGGAGATCCAGTTTGTTCCTGGCACGGCAATGATTGTGTTGCAGGGTACTGTACGAGTGTACCTAAAAAGGCTGCAGTAGACTTTGCTGTCTTACTTTCCATGTTCATTATGATGCCGAGAGAGCCTCCCCCAACAAAGCAGGACTCTGAGCCAAGTTAGTGTAGGATAAGATAAAAAGTAAAGGTCCTTTAATAACAGGTCTATGGCCCACAGGAATATATGATGACATGCACATGCTCCCCAGTTCTAGTTTCCATGGCTTTTATAATATGATCCCTCCAATCATTACTTTACACATTTCTCAGTCCAGCCCTGCTCCTGCCCCTGGTCCCACCCCCAGGAATTGGGTCTGGGGGGTTGATGAGACCCTTTGTCTTCATCATCTCCTCTTCCTCTGGTTTCTGGAGTTCTTCCAGCTCTGACTTCTGGGACACTGACCTGTGTTTATGTTTTGTTCTGCAGGCCTTCTGATAGTCGTCAGCATTCTACCTTGAAGAGAGTCTAAACAAGATTAAAAAACTAAAGGAATTTGAGCTCCTGATCTGTGGTAGGGGTAGTGATAGAAAGACATTAAACTTAAACTAGAAATATTAACCCACTAAAAATCTACTTTGCTATAGCTACAAGTACTTGTAAAATCTATAAAAATGAAAAATCGAAAAATCAAACCCCCTTTGGCATCAATTATAAGCAGATAACTAGCACATTGAGCTAGTGTAGAGCCAAAATGGAGCTTTTCTTTTAGTGACTCTTTGTGTAGAAGGTTTCATATTTCTGGACTGAAAATGAATTGGAGAATTGTGGAATCAATGACAGATATAAGGAATGTTTGAAGTATGCTCACTGGTCATAATACAGGGCCAAACCCCGTGCCTTCTGGAAAGGCATAACACCATTGTAGTAACTATGTGCACCATGCTACTAGATCAGCAAAACAGTTTTAACAATTACCTATATATCAAAACAGTTATTATCTTATCTTGGCCAATCAGAATGAGTGTATTGAAATCAAAGCATAGGCTGGGTGAAGGAGAGAAGAGAACAGGAGTCTTGTTAATGCATCTGCCGAAAAAATTATGGTGCATAGCAGGGGTGACTGGATGTAATGTCATCACAGAAAATGAAACCAATCCTTGCCTGCTGAGTGTACACAAGCAAGTTTGCTACAAACATTTATATCCAGCCACCTTGGAAGCAATGGGTGTATTTTGTGAAGTGCTAATTAATGCATGCTTGTTGAGAGGTAGGATGAACACTGAAACTAATGAGTGAATTCATACAATTGATTTAGGATGGACTGACTTGCTCTCATAAATGTAAAAATGTTGAAAAAACAATCAAGAATGTCAACTTCCAGAGTTTCTGGACTGTGAAACAAACATCTGTGAACACTATATAGGCTTTAGATAGGATTAATGAGGAAAATGACTTTCAAATAGTGATTACATATAATATTAAAAAATAATGAAATATTTTTCAAAAAGTTTCTAGGAGCTACTTTATTTTGCCAAGAATGAAAAGCCAGTCTTGTTAAAAGCTTTGTAACATTCTTATGGGAACAACTTTGGTCAAGGGCATGGATTGTGGGTAAAACTTTTCTTTCCTTCAGCAGCCAATACAATGTTTATGTAACACTTAAATCATCAGAGCTGGTGATCATTTACAGTAATATGCTAAATTTCTTTTCCTTTGTTCCCATGATAAAGATGAAATTGTGTGACTAAGTTATCAGCACCAGCCCCGTGAAGGCAAGATGTTATCAGTAACCCCTTTGGTTTTCTTTGATGTGCCTTTCCCTTGCTACCTGTGGCACTCAACATCTTCAGATATGGCCCCTTTGGAATAAGTACAAGAGAAGCTGACCAAGTGCTGAAACTATAGGTTCAAGCTTTAAGAACACCGTGAGTAGTTTACAGTCACTGGCTCTGCCACTTAGCAAGAGATAGAATTGTTACTTTTCCTTTTTGAGTACATAGTCTCTTACATCTTCATGTCCTTATTTCTAGTAGTCCTCAACTCTGCAGGTAACTTCCTGTGGGGCAGCAAGAAAATACCTTCTGCTGTGGATTACTCAAAAGGTCAGGTGCTAGTTTGCAAGGTGAAAGATGTTTTTAATGCTGAATAGAGAGTATGTGTTTTTAGAGAAGAAAAATAAATCATAGAAACATTTTATTGTTTTTAAAGGACTAGAAGAAACTAGAATATTTCCTGAGAAGAAACTGTTGGTCAAGCTTCCACCTTATTTTATAAGATTTAGCTTTATTAAAATGCAGTTAAAGCTTTTCCAGTTGTGATTTAGTATTAATTCATGATATTCTAGGTATGTGAGTCATAAGCAGCATTACTCTGACCCAATTACCAATTAATTGGCAATAAAAGTAGCTAGAGAGAGAAGGAGAATATTTGAGGGGACAGGAAGCTTTTCTGAAAAAATAAGTACCTAGTGAGAAACACATGAAGAATGTGGTGCCTCATTACTGGTACTGCAGTTAATACTGATCTTTTTACTGATTGTATTAATAGCTAAAATATATGGCACTTATTCTGGGGTCTAATTTAACTTGCAGTTATAATGAAAAGGAGTGTTCTTGAAAGTGTTTTTTAGCTGAAGGCTTGAAAGTAGGCACCTTTATATCATGCAAGTGGATCAACAGGACAATCACTGGATAGAGTTTAGCATTGAGTCTCCTCTCTCTAGCTATGTGAAACAAATTATTATACTATAGTGTTTGACTCCTCTCTTTAAATGAAAATGGATTCCTTGGTATTTGCATGGTTTAAGAAAAATGATGAAAATAAATTGTGCGTGGAGCTCATGCCTTTTCAGAGATAAAATAAAAACCAAAGAAAACAAACAAAAAACAGAAGTGGAGAAAACAGTAAAGCCTTGGGGAAATAATAATTCACTAGCAGATAACCTGCCTAAAGTTTTCACAAAAGTTTTCAAGGTAAAATGCATTTATCATAGCTGGGTATTTTTTTTTCTTATTGTACTGCACAGATACAATATATTAAAATCCATTAGCATTAATAGTTGTGTGCTTTAATTTTTGATTGAAGTGTGTAATGACTACCTTGCTCTTGATTCATGAATATATAATTATATAGGTCTTGTCTAGTAAATGAATTTAAAATTATTTTGGCATGATTCTTCTGTGTATGTTTAATCTTTCAGAATAGTGTTTGCACAGTCATAAAAAGCTTTACTGATTGTTGCTTTTTTTTTTTTTTTAAATGTCTAGGCCATCCAGATGCATATGGGTGTGTGCATATTTTGTGTATACAAAAATAATTTTTTTTTGCATAATAACAATAATATTAATTGTTAAATCTCCAGAATTTCAGGGGTTTATATTTGAGCATCTCCCTTTTCATAAAAAAAATCTTTGGTTTTCTGAAATGGAGTATACCTTTGTTCTGAACAGCACTAGTTCCAAATCTGTTCTCAGAAAATGTTTAGGATCTGTAGCGCCATGATGTTGGCTCTGATGACTTAAATGCTCCTTTCTATTCTGACATGATGCTGTCTTTTCTTGTGATTTGCTGGCTTAAAGCAAACTATATCTTATCCTTTAAAATTAGTGCACTGTGCTGCAAGTGCAGAATTTCTAAAAGTATGTCATGATGCTCGCAATTTAACATATTTAACCTGTTTTACCTTAACTTTTGAAAAGGTGATATTAGTACCTGGCTGCATTTTATTCTGATTATGAAACATTGGAAGAAATGGGAAAAAAAGATCATATTGATACACAGCCCTTAATGTGGAGACATTGTAATAATTAGATACAAGGCTCACTGTTCTCTGTGTAATGTAGCTAGGAAGAGGTAAGGAGTGAGAAAAAGTTATTTCACAAATTCATACTAGCTGCTTGCATTGCATGTGCAACTTAATATTTGAAACTAACCTTTGCTTGGTTTTTGGTTTTTTTGTGGGGTTTTTAACTTCAGTTTTTTGATCAGAAGCATTGATTGAATTGTTAGCATATTGCAACAGAGAAATATAAAGGCAGTGCACCAGTAAAGTTTTAAATTAATGCAGTGTAAAACTTGCAAATTGGACCCTGAAATGCAGAAATTCAGTTAGTCCTCTCTTCCTCCACAGGCATTTTTATGGATAGAATTAATGTTGCTACTGAATGTACTTTTCAGTCCTTACTCCATTTAGTAGTGAGAAGTAAGTGTTAATGTGCAATCTGGGCAGCATACATACTTTAGTTTTAGTTTAAGCCATAATAGAACAGAATCTCTTTAGTCCCTACCAAGGGAGTCAGCAATATGCAAATGGACCCAAGGACGCCATATTCATTTATTAAACTAGGTTTATGAATGTCAAGGCTGTGTAGAGTAGCATCAGAAACTTGTCAGTTAGCCATTAGAAGTTGGTATTAGTTGTTGAGATGATTTCTTGATTGAGAATGTAGTGAAGCATTAATTTCATTGGATTCAAACACCTTTGACTTTGTTTTACACTCTCCAAGTGAAGCAAAATGAAGCCAGAGAAATGAAACCAAGTAAAACGGTGGGTCATCAGTGGTGTTATAAAGCAGTCCAGCAGGCAGGGAGAATGCTGTTTGTGCCATGTGATATAAACTGAATTATACTATTTGCCCCTGGGAGATCAAGAGCATCCATCTCCTCTCTGTAATCAATTTATTTGCAAGCCTCAGTCTCTGAATTGGCAAAATCTGTTATTGTTAAACATTTTGTTTGCCTCATTGGAGTGCTCAGTGTTAATCTCCTTGTCCCATTTCAGTGTCTGAAAAGCATTTTATCCATCAGTACATCTAAAAAAAACAGGTGAGAGTCTATTTTATTGATGGTCCTGAATTTGCACAATGTTTATGTTGCAAGCTGGTGGAGGGGTAGAAAGTCTCTTGGTTTATTTTATTGCTGGCAGAGCTTATACAGATTTGATAAACTAACTGTGTGAACTCTTTCTCATTGTCACGTTTCAATAGTGCTGAATTTATTGTAATAACTAAGCTGAAAGTCAGATTTGACATTACAGCTTTCAAGACAAGGTGTTTGCTCTTGTGTCTTGTTTTGCAAACAGACTATTTGTCAGGAGGAGAGGTGATGTGGTATGTAATGGTAGGAAGGTAAGATGTATGACTTGATCTTCGTGAAGAGAGAGTGCTAGACTAAAGATTCTGAATCTCAAAAGTACAATCTACAGGGAGACCTCAGTATGAAATCTGGAAATGCCATCTAGGGGATTTTTCTAGTAGTTTTCAGAAAATGTGTGAAGAGAGAGAGGATGGAGTATTGTGGGTTAGTATGGAAATGTCTCTCAGGCTTTGTAGAAGTGCACCAAAATATGGATGTATGTAGCAGCAGTTTCCATACCTGTCTGTAGTGGGATGCAGAATGCTGAAAGAATGTAATGCAGTCAATAGTTAGCATCAAGTTTTGTCAGAATGAAGGACAAAGATATTTTGGGATCCCTGAGTGTTTTAGCTGTGACTGAACAGGCACATGCCCTGGAGTTTATGCAACAAAATCCAGACAGCCATTTCAATATTCCATAGGCATGTTGCTGTCTTTCATAACACTCCCTTGGTAGCAGTGTAAGAGTAACACATTAAAAAGTCTGATATGGGAACAATAGAATTAACATTAAGAGAAATAAATTATTTATTTGTATTACATTGTTGTGTTTATTTTAATTTGCTGTAACTTGAAAACAAAGCATCTTAAATAAAAAGGAAAGAAAGAATAGCATTTTCATATTTGTGTCCAGGATTTAAATCACTTTTCAAGGAACAGGGAAGAGTTAGGATTTACAGCAGACAGTTATTAAAAGGGAGTATAGAGAGAGGCAAGCAGAGAGAGAAGTTGTCAAATCAGACAGAAGGAAATTCTGCAGAAACATACCTGAACTTGATCTGTTTTCCTGACAGGGCAACTTGGTGGAGATGAGCAATGAAGTTGTCTATTTACAGCCCCAAACTAGTTTTTAGGAGTATCTCAGTCGTGTGTTTGGGGATAGGCAGCTATTTTTTCCCCCTGCCTTGTGAAGCTTATATGAAGGATGAAGAGGTATGATAGCTCTGGTTCTCCTCGTCTCCCTAGGGCGTGGAGCACTGGTTCAACTCAGGAGTCTGAGCTTTTCTTGATTTCCCTCCCCCTCCACACATACAAAATGAGTTGGCAGTCTGTGCTCTCCAACCCTTTGACTTCATTCCGAATAAAATGCTTGAAAACATAAACTGTTTGGGGAAGCATCTGTCTCTCCTGTTAAAGCTGTGATGTTTTTAAGCCATCAATTCAAGGTTTATGGACTGGAGACAACATGAGAGAGGGAACTGTACTTGTAGCCCGCTCATGAGGGCGTCCAAGTGCTAGAACAAAACAAAGAGTACCAACATGGTTTTTGTGGTGGGTTTTTTTGTGGCAAATGTATGGACTTCCTGAAATATGGCATCCATTTTTACCATCGTCCTCCCTCTGTCACCCTCTCACCTTGGAACTCCACATAAAAAAACAACCTACATTTTGTCAGCCACTGGAAGGAGAAAGAAAACAGTATAATTTTGTAAAGTTGCAGATAAATGCCAGAATATTTTTTTGATGCATCCCACCCTGTTTGCATGGTATCAGCAAGTCAAGTTATTCATATTCCTCTACCGTGTTTAATAAGGAAGGTATATTGTAGTCTTAGACACTGATGTGGGAAACTGCTGAAATAGAGGATGTCTGCCTTTTGTTAGGGCAATACCACACACATGCCTAAGTAAAAGTTTAAACAAAAAATTAGGAATGTTCTTGTGTGCTGTTCTTGCCCAGGACATGTTTTCCTGAACAGCTGAGTGTTTCAACTGATGACAAGTAATGTTGCTTAATGTAGCTTCTTACTAACTCCAAATTACTTTTTTTTTTTAAACTGTGTTGCCTCCTTGTTTACTGTATTTCTAAATAACACTTCTAAACATTTGAAGATGCAACTATTCAGAAAAGTATGGAAAGTTTACATCTGTGAGGTGCTGTAATGCATCATTTGAGCTTAAAGAAAAGTACCAAGTTAAATTTCCAGTTTAATTCTACTGATGATCAATAATCATTTCACCCCTCTGTATGGGAAGGGCTCTTCAACTGAGTTCAGAGCTGTTTCTCTATTCTCGAGTTGGTAATTTTTAAATGCATCTCTGACTACTCTTTGTTTGAACTGAGTTTCTCACAATGTTTGTGATGTACAGTGCTAGTTCATTCACATTTTCCTTCTCTTTTCTTCTATACTTCTTTCCCTTCCTCCATCTTTTCCTCTTTTGTTAACTTCTACCAATCTTTAAGTTGCAGGCTATTCACAAAATTAAAGTTTAATTTTGTGGTTAGATCATCTCATCTTACTTGCACAATAGAGATTAATACCTGCCTGTGTCTTCAAGAGCTCACACCTTGCACACTGGCAACTTGGAGGCATAGGTTTTTTCCAGGTGTTGAAGGTAAAGGTAACATCTTGCCTGTGTCTTACGGTGTGCTACACAAGGCTATATTCATCATTTCTTATTATAATGCCATTCAATGCTTGCCCCTTTGTTCTTTCAAAGCCTAGGATATGTGTGGGGTTTTGGTTTTGTTTTGTTTTGACCCCTCTCAGTTAGAAGATTTGGTTGGGTTTGAATTGTAAGTATTTCTGTTGAGGATATTGGATGGCATCTATCTCTGTCCTTGTAATTTTTTCCTGTTGTCTTGGGTTGAGCTGGCAAAATGCCAAGTGTCCAAGACAGAGTGAAAGGGAAGAAGGGGGAGAGGGGAAAAAACTCTAAAACCAGGTTTATGCTGAAACTAACTACATGTATTTATACAGAAAAGAGAAAATTAAGAGAAAACTACAATA
>JAWWEV010000083.1:83148414-83169779 GCA_035583235.1 Hafferia zeledoni | reverse complement strand
TGGAATACAATATTATTGGCTAGAAGAAGTCAGCTGTTAGCTAGCCCAGCTCAGCTCAAGTCAGCTGACAATACCAGACCTGGTCTGAACTTTAAAGCCTAAATTTAGGCCTATCAGCTAAACCCATAACACCTGTATACATATGGTATATTTCCCATGTGTGTTGCCCATACCTAACACTAATCAGCTGATTTTTAGAGTAGTGTAAGAGTGAAACAAAAAGTACGTGCAGCAAATGTTTAAAGGTTAACATCAATTGGAGCAAACTCTTTTAAAAGACCTGAATCACAATGTTTAATTCATTTAAAACAATGAGCTTTCCTGAGATATGATTCTAAAGCCAAAGCAGTGGATCAATAGGGATCCTAAAATTAAAGTAGTGCCCTGAAACATCTAAATCACAGTTATTTCTACTGTGTGTGTTGAACAGATTGGCAATGATTGCCACTGATGGGTAAAAACCTGCCTCCAAAAGCTAATGAGCATTTTGCGTCTGACACCAAAAGGGATTGGAATTTTACTGTTTTGTGTCTATAGGAAGTAAATACCAAGAAGCTCATGACTTGTCTGTTCATGGAATAGGGGATAAGACTCAGGGCTATGCTCCATCTTGGTGTTTGTCATAAAAATATTCTTCCTTGATGTTTATACATTGCTTTTCTCCTCCTTTTGCATCCTATTAAAAAAAAAAAAAAAAAAGATGTTGCAGTCAGAGAGGACTGTTTTGTAGTCTCCTGTTGGTAAGACCACTGTGAAGAGACATGTGTTGCATGAAGAGGAAAGGAGGACTATTTGTGGGTGGTTGCACAGGATTCCTGCTAAAGTCCGGATGCAGGGGAGTCTAAAGAAATTCATAAATAACCTTTTTACCACCTTCTTTTGGCTGTTTTTCTCAGGTGTTGCAGCAGTCATGTCCCAGAAATCTTTCTGGACATTTTTTTCCATAGTCAGAAACAGCTGTAGGTGACCCTATTTACTGATGGTGAGGTCTGCAAATGGAAACAAGTTGTTTATGTGTTTTTTTTTTCTTTGAAAAAGGGTTAACAAAAAGAACCGGGGTGGGAAGGGAGAGTAAAAAATGGAAAAAAGCCATTGCTTATGGTTCCCTGGTCTATGGACAGTCGTATGATGCTATGCAATGTCCCCTGATAGAACTTGAACAAGAACTGTTATTAATGATCAGTACATGAATGCAGAATATCAATTTTGTTTGAATTGTACCAAGAATGTTTTTTTTTTCCTTTTTGTTTACAAGATGAGTCGTACATCATTATGGTGATGCTGAATAATTTTGCTACACATTGGCTTGTGATTTTACAGATGCTCCATAGAATTTATTTTCTTAAGGTGGCACGTTTCCTGAGGGTGTCATCAAGTCATTTACTTGGAGTAAGTGAAATTTATTTTCAACTATGTCTCAGTAGAATATTTATATACAGGGAGATAAAGACCACTAATTTAAAGCTTGCCATGTTAAAAGAAAAAAAATAAAAATCACATTCAGTCTCTATACTCTTGTATAATTCTACTACCATATTACTGCAGTACAGTGTAAGCTGTAAGACATTATCTAGTTCTCTATACACATCTGTGTAGGTAGATGATATTAAATGACCTCTATTTACCAAAGGGAAGAAGTACCATAATAATCCTCCCTAATATGTAGAAACTCAGACTTAACTCCCAGTCAAATAAATTCACAGCAATATAATATTAAGAATAATATATTGTACTAAAAACTGTAAATGCAAAATGTCCATTATTTTCTTGAATATTAACATGTGAAGGACAAAAATGAATGTAGAAGCATGTTGAGAATGTGGCAGCAAGACAACCTAGGAATGCCATGGCATGTGTTACTTATTGCAAATACTGGCCAACAGACATGCAGAAAGCTGCACAAAGAGTATTATCTATGAGATCTTTTAAAATGTCTGTGGAACTGCCTTAACTATGAGCACTGTGATTCTGTTAAGATTACCACTGTAAAATAAATACATTTTGTTCTTCTCTCAACTGCTTTCATTTGCAGCATCTATTCACAGAAGAGAAACTACAGATGGTGAACTTCATTTAGGCTGGTCAGGTACTTTTTAAGGCTAGTTGCTTACACAGCCCGGAAGTATAAACTCAGTGGTGTTGTAGATGTCCCAGTATTGGCTGCTTCATGATGCGTACCTAACCTGAAAATGTCCTTTTTAATAATGCCTACTTTCAAAGAGTTGGCTTCTGAGGAGTATTCCTTGCTTCCCAACAGTCTTGAGTACAGAATCTGACAGTACATAACTTTTTTTTTGTTTGTTTGGTTTGTTTTTGTTTATTTGAGTCAATACAGTTGGGAATTACAGAGGAACTACATCTAAATAAAACCAGTTCTTACCTGCTATCCTAATTTTGTAGACTCACACTCCAGAACTGGTTGATTATTGCCTGTAGATATGGTGTAACTTTACTCTTTCACCTGACACCAAGTCATAGCACACTTTCAGCTATTGTTAACTAAATTAATAACTGTCATGGTTTTGCAGTAAATTAGGATGTGCTGAGTGATTAAAGGTTGCTCTGCTGGAGTAGATTAGCATCACTTTGAATGTCTCCTATGGCAACAAGGGTATTGTGCTGACAATAAGAATAGAGACACCCCCTCATACCCCCCCACCCTCAAGTGGTTTAGCAGTGGCATCTTTCAGTGGCTGGAGAAGACTCAATTTTCCTGCCTTTCCTATTGGTAAGCATGTGGAGAGGTACCATTCTGCAGTGGAGTCAGTGCAAGGCTACAGCAGCAGTTAGATCTGGCTTTGAAAACATTATCTAAACTGAGATAACAACGATGTTTGGTCCCATGTAAGAATGTTTAATTCTTATACTTCCTTTTTGGGAAAATGGGAAAATCAGTACAGGTTTGCTTAAAATATTGCAATTCTTTTGTGTGTATTTGTACGTTAATTTTAATAGAGGTACTTGACAGGAATTACAGGGAAATTGACACTTCAGAAGGAAATATGTCTTGCTACACTGGGTGTAAGTGAGTAGTAAGGTTTTAGTAGTGGTGGTGGTGGTGTGAGCTGCAGGGGTGGACTCTGTAGGAAGACAGCAGGGTCTGTTTCTTGCTGGACACAGCTGGTTCCAGCCAGCTCTGCGATGGACCCACTGGAGAACACAACTGAGCCCATCAGCCACGGGTGGGCACATCTGGGAAAACTTAGGTAGGAAAGGTCAATAGCAAGTGGAAGATTTGAGGGTGGAGCTAAGATAAAACTTTCCTGCTGAGAGTTATCTTAGCATGTTTGTATTGGAAGCTGGGGAAGGTAGAGGACAATGAATGCCTGTTTGACAAAAGATTTTTAATTAAACCTATTTTTCAGAATCATAGAATATTCTGAGTTGGAAGGAACCTACAAGTATCATCAACTCCAACTCTTTAAGTGAATGGCCTGTATGGGGCTCAAACCCATGACCTTAGTGTTATTAGCACCATGCTCTAACCAAGCAAACTAACCTCAATTAACAAGAACATATTAGCTTTTCTACTCATAGAAATTGTTGTATTTGTTTGGTGAGGAGTAATCACAACCTTGTACAGATTGTGAATAAAGCTAATTAGAGTGGTAAGTTGTTTATGGATTTTTTTATTGCTTACTTTTCTACCAAAGAGAATTAACTATTTGAGTTATCACTTGCCATGCCAAAATCAGAACCTTAAAGGAAGGGGCTGGTAAATGGATTTTAAAGTTTGTGTTCTCTGTGATATTGCATTACTTTAAACTAAAATGAATCTTCAAGCCTAACAACTACTAACAAGACAATTTTTCAACAAGCTGTGGAATCAGCACATAGGCTAATTTTGTTATCCCTTTTTTTTGCCTATATTTTATTTAAATTGAGCTCTTCAGCGTTAGACATGTGACTGGCCATCTTATCAAGTACATACGTTGCCTTCCCTCAGCTGTAAACTGAAGAACTGAGCCCAATGCCCTTTAGCTCGAAAGGAGACTCTTCACTGAAGGGAGTAAAGAATTGATTAAAGACTGAGCATGAGATGTTTGAGGCCTTTTGGTACAATGCTTGAATAAGGAATATGATTGTCTTCCTCATCCCTATTGGAAGCTTGTTTACTTCCTTAGTATCTTACAACATTATGTCTTGCCCTCACAGAAAGCCTCTTCGAATTCCAAGTGCATCTGGACAGAGTTACAGCTGATGGACCCTTGGGAAAGTATAATTTTAAACTTTAATTTTTGTCTTACATTTCCTCATACTGGTGAGTGAAAAAGGGTAGAAATCACTGTTCATGTCTCCAAAGTTCTCTGAGACTCAGGCACAAATAGTCTTATGCTGAGTACAAAATATTGTGATTAACTATCTCACAGATAAAAGCTGTTCTGCATTCTTTTCATAACATGTAAGATATTACATGTAAAATGACATAGCTTTAATTCACAAGGGGGAAGTAATAAGTAATGAGACCTAGAAGGGACAAATAAAAGTCAATAAAGGTATGAGGATAAGAATTTGAGTTAAATGGTTTGCTGGTGATGTATATTAGAGTATAATTACTTGAATTGGTAATCGTGTTTTACCTGTTTAGGTGTATACTAATCTTGTTTGCTTTCAGAATGAGACAATATAGCAATGTTTATGCATATAAGCACCTGAATCACACCAAATAATACTGACAGCTTGATTGGGAACAATAACTGAATAGCAGACCTCTGGGAGTAAGCTTCATGCTGTTAAAATGTGAGTTTATACAATATGTTGCTGCTGGGCTTGCCTGGCATTCAGACAACTTTGCAGATGTCAATTTACCTGTGTAATCATACAATAATTTAGTAAAATTAGCATATGAAATACTTTGGCATCTCCATATAGTTAGCTCACAATTATAAAGCAAATATGTACTTACCAAGGTGTTCTCTTGCTCTGTGGCCACACAATGACTTTGTCTACTAGGTTGTTATGTGTATGTGGAAGGTGTTGAAGCAGAGGTGTCACAGAAATGTTTCTCAAAATACTGATGAAAGCAAAACAAAATATTGTGGAAGGAGGAAAAACACCTGTGAAGAATCCATATGCCTTCCTGTGCTGTAGTAAATGAACAGTGCCAGCTGATGAATCTGAACATCAATGTGGACATTTTGCAAAGGACTTCTGGTTGCTCACGTGTAGTCAAAAATAGCACATGGAGTTCCAATTTGTTTGAAGAAGGAGATAGAATACAGCAAAGAGAGTAAGTACAGCACATAAGCCATAAAAAATATTTTTTTTTTCCAATTTCAAAAAGTTCAAATTCAGTTTCATCTGGAATACTGTTTATACTGCTAGGTATCTCCCCTGATACTACTGACTGAGTTTTGAAAAATATTCATAGCAGAAAAAAATCAAGGGGGGAACTTTTATATCAAAAGACAGGAGTCAAAAAAGCGCAATATTTAGAAGCATGGCTCAAGACCACTTTTAAACTTAAGTCTAGCAGTTTGTCAACAGTCTTTAAGCTAAACAGCTGCATTCTGAGTAGTGCAACCTGATTAAGTCTGCCCTGGTAAAGCCAGATCCCCCAGGGAGTGATGATTGCTCATCTGGTCAATGCTAGAAGTGTGTTGGAAGACCATGAATGCCAAACCTGTAATGGTGTCCTTCTTGCCTTGCAGTGTCAGCATGCTCCATAAGGGGGCACTTGTTTGTGCAGGGGTGTTGATCTGCTGGAGGGAAGGAAGGCTCTGCAGGGGAACCTGGATAGGCTGGGTCAATGGGCAGAGACCAATTGTATGAGATTCAATAAGGAAAAGTGTTGGGTCCTGCACCTGGTTCAGAATAACTTCATGCAATGCTCCAGGCTTGGGGCATAGTAGCTGGAAAGCTGCTGTGGAAGAGGACACTGATGGTGCTGGTGCACAACGACCTGGACATGTGCCCATGTGGCCGAGAAGGCCAATGGCATCCTGGCTTGTATCAGAAATAGTGTGGCCAGCAGAATCAGGGCAGTGACTCTACCCCTGTACTTTGCACTGGTGAAACTGCACTTCAGGTTCTTTTTTCAGTTTTGGGCCCTTCACTACAAGAAAGTCATTGAGGTGCTGGAGCCAGTCCAGAGAAGAGCAACAAAGCTGGTGAAGGGTCTGGAGCACAAGTCTTACGAGGAGCAGCTGAGGGAGCTGGGGCTGTTTAGCCTGAAGAAAAGGAGGCTCAGGAAAGACCTTATTGATCGCTACACTACAACTACCTGGAAGGAGGTTGCAGACAGGTGGGTTTTGGTCTCTTCTCCCAGGTAACATGTGATAGGATGAGAGGAAGTGGCCTCAAATTATGCCAGGGAAGGTTTAGATTAGATATTAGGAAAAATTACTTCATGGAAACAGCGGTCAAGAATTGTAACAGGCTGCCCAGGGAATTGGTGTAGTCACCATCCCTTAAAGTGTTCAAAAAACGTGTGGATGGTGGCACCTGAGGACTTGGTGGTGGTGCTAGGCTGATGGTGGGACTTAGTGGTCTTAGAGATATTTTCCAACCTCAATGAGTCTGTGATTCTACTGAAAAACAAATGAGTGACAACTGTAAACTTTTTCTTCCCATGTGCATTTTCACTAGCAGTTGTTTAAAGGCATGTCTGCTGTTTCTTCTAACATCTAAGTAAAATCCTCTTTCATTATTGCACTGGACAGGCTGGAAATCAGTTCAACCACCTCAGACAGGACTGGCAGGGAGTTAGTTTTGTCTTTCTTGGTGAAGGTGGCTGTGCAGAAGCATAGTCAGGCATAAAGCTCTGTTGGGATGAGCGGCGTCTTAAATCATTGGCAACTCTGAACAAAGACCCCACCAAATGGTGTTCTGGCATCAAGTCTGATACCCACTATTCTTTTTGTTCCTTGTTTGTGGTTCTTCTCTGCATGAAACAGTAACTTTGTAATTGCCAATTGGATGCGTCTGGTCTTCACTCAGGACAAAATTACTTTTCACAGGCCTGCTAGTCTGGACAATGCTTTACCTCTACAGAATATCTCATTTGCATGGCAATGGTTCAGATTATTTCGGTATTTATATTAGAAATGAAGAAGGATAAGATAAGAAGGAGGCACTGGCTTTCACCAGTGGAAGACCACTGGTACTGTTTCCAGTGAATCCAACTGAGAGCATCTGGTGAACCCAGCTGGACTACTATTTTGTGCTCAGATGGAGTAGTTTATACTTTGGCACAATCATGTGCAGTGTTTATTCAGTATGGTGTGTAATCATAGAATGGTTTGGGTTGGAAGGGGCCTTAAAGATCATCTAGTTCCAAGTCCCCTGCTGCAGGCAGGGACACCTTCAACTAGACTGGGTTGCAGGGGACATCCATGACTTCTCTGAGTAATCTACAGTTCTGTTACTTATATTGATACACTGCAGAGTTTTCATACTGTACAGATGTAACACACTCCTTTAGTGTCACGTTGGTCTTCAGGATGAATTTGTAAAAGGATTGGAAATTCACAAAGGGGGAGAAAAGGAGAGTAAATAATATTCCTGAAAAAGCCTTGCAATTTTTGATGAAAGCTTCTGCACTGTTGAAAAGGCAACTTGTTTTTTTTGTTTGTTTTCATAGGAATCTTGGATTCTGTAACGAAGCACAGCAGGTAGGACAGTTCTGTACAGATTTCAAAAGAAAATGTTCATCTGTATAATAGAGCATATTTTGAAGCAATAGTGCTTTGTTTATTGTGATTACTTTCATAAATAAAACTGCTAAATGCCTGTTTTGGAAGTCATTCAACTTTGAGAGAAGTTGAATGAGATACACTTGTCAGTTAATAGTGCATTTGGAGAAGAGCATAGATGGCAAGAATGCACATTTGTAATTCCTCACAGGGTCTAAAAATAATATATTAAGTAACTTGTAAGATGAAATAAAACAATAGAGAAATCCATACATCCATATCCTGATTTGACTCCAGAATTGTTATGGTCTATTTGTTGACCCTTCAGGATGTTTGAATGATGTTTCATAGTTGCAGTAGGAAACTTGTTTGATTGTGATTTCAGACATTTTCTGACCTGGCAGCTGAATGTCATCTACAGTTCTAGTTCATCTGGACCTTGTCCTGTGACTTATCTTCAGAACACTGAATTTGCTGCTGCACTAAATTGGAATGAGTTTGTATTTTAGTACATGAGAAAAAGAGCTGTCATTCCAGGATATGTAAATTTTTTGTTCCTTAACATCACTTGAATATCTTAATACCTAACTTATCTGTCAGCAAAGTATGCATGCAATAATTTAGGAAGCAATTTTTTAATTAATTAGGAGGACCTGTGCTGTATATTAAATGTGGAAAAGAAGACTGGAAAGGAGGAATTACCTCAATGTGCAGCATTCTGCCCCTAGATCTACAGTTCATATCAGTCACTTGAAATGAAAAATACCAGCTTTTTTACAGAAATTTTGTCTCAAATTGTAATATATTTAATCTACAATTTAGAAATTAATGATAACTACAGCTCTAACTCCTATTTACAGAACTGTCTATTTCCACTGCTGCCGTGTTCTCCATTGCAACTTTGCCACTCTACCTGAGCTGTCTGCTTTTCCTGTTTCCATACTGAATGCCTACTGTGCTCCCAGCTGGTTATTGATTGCCTATCCCTCCATTTGTTTTCTTCTTATAATAAACTCATTAGTAGCTTTCTAATTTTGGGGTGTAATTTTCTTCAATGGTCTTTAAATTGTGTCAGTATGATAATTTTCACTGATCCTCTTGCCACTTTTGTTTTTTGTTAGTCCACTAATGTACATTTTGACTTTATGTTGTCTGAAGTGGTGTGGTCTTTACGTGGTTGTCACTTTTCTGACTTGATATTTGTAACACTCCTCTGACTCTGATTTTACTCTTCCTGCACAGATTCCAGCAGCTTTTATCACATCTTAGGGTTCTTGTCTTCCATCTCCATTGCTCATTCCTTTTCTGATATTTAGTCATCAACAATGCTCAGGTGACATATCTTTGACTATCTAATTAATTAATTGGCTCAAGTAAATCAAAGCAGCCCTGTAGAGGTTGTCTGAGTTGTCTGAGAAGTCACTTTCTGTTTCACATTTTTCACTCAAAAGTATGTTTGCTTTGCCGGTTGAGTAGTGGTGTATCAAGTTGAAAAAGTCAGTGTTGATTTTGGTGTCATTGTTTACAGCACAGTGAATACAAGTCTTTGCTTTCATCACCTTCCATTGCAGTTTGAAATTACACCCTTTAAAAATTCGTCTGTTCAGCCTCAATTTGTGGCTACTTGAAACCTTCTTCTACTAATTTGTGACTGTTTTGGCTGTTTGACCACAGATTTCCTTTTGTCTTCTTTGCATTTTTTTCACTGTTTAGTCTCTTTTGAAGTCTGTAAGTTTAGAAACTCCTATCCTAAAGCACACAAAGTTAACAGAAGAGTGAGCAGAACATGAAAAACTAGATGACCCCTATGAATTAACATCTGTGAATTGTATATAAAATGTAGTCAGGGAGAGACAAACTAGCAAAGATGCCTTGCTTTTCACCTGGGTGTTTTTCACATGAACTTACTTTCTGAGGTGATGCAGGAGAGCAGAGTGAATGGTGGGAGAGTGAAGAGGTTCTGCATGCTGATTCTAGCACCTTACCATTGTTGCTAGGGCTTAGCCATCTTGGCCAAGGTCCCAGATTTGTTTGTCTGCTCTATTGGTAGTATTAGAAAAGTGTAAAATAATAAAATGTCATGCCATTTTTGTTAAATGCCATAGACCAAGGCAGCATCTAGCTGCCACATGTCCTTTCTTGCTAATTGTATTTCATTAGCAAACACATGAGCAGGGTTAAACTCACTTGTGATGCATATGGAGTCTCAGAACTCTGAAACTGCAACAACTACTCAAATCCATGCAGAGAACAGTGTCTTGGAACTGGAATGTTACCCTACCATGAGCACAGCCTCAGGCTGTTCAAAAAATGGGTAACAGGAGATGTAAGATCTGTTTTCAGGCAGCACAGCTGTGAAATATGCATCAACTATGTCAAACAGCATAGAAACCAAGTTTGTTTTTATTGTTTCTTTTCAACAGAGCAAATGTTATGTATCAAATTATTTCTTATATCCTTGTTTAATAATTATTATTAACAAAATAAGGTTTGCTGCATAAATAATAAGAATATAAATAAAACTAATATAAATAGATTTAATTTGATGAATTGAAAATCCAGTGGCATTAAATGGCAAAACTAACATTGAGATTTGCAGCATGGGAGCTGAGGAGGTGCATTGACATGTTCCACTCTCAAATGAAAAGATCTAGGCTCAGTGTTTAGAGTCAAATAACACCATTTAAATGTGACTCTTTGGACTTTCTGGCTTCTAAAAGCTGGAAAGACACCTGAAGTGCAGAGAAAAAATTGTCTCGGTGCTCCTGCTTTTTGGAAACCTCTGAGGCTGGTGCTGGGCTGCAGTGAGATTCCAGAGACAGATACCCAAGGTTTGGCCATCCTATCAAAGTGTTCTAGTGCACAAAGCCATGCCAACTGGCTCCAGCTCTGTAGCCGGGTTAGTCTAGCATCAAACTGAAAAGATATAACCTATATATCTCCAAACCCTGGAGATATAAATAATTGAAGTGCAGTGTGGTATATGTAGAGCTAGAGCTATACTGCTGCTGGCTCTGCAGTTACTGGAGTTTTTCTCTCCCTTTGCTCTGTCTTCACTGCAATCAATAAATTTGTCGCCCTACCTTTTTTTGTTTTTCTTTTCCTTTTTGTCTTTTTTTTTTTTTTTTCTTCTTTAAGGTAAACTGTGGTGAGTTGGCCAGTCACGTTTCTCAGGGAGAGCTTTACGCTTGTACCTGTAGGTGGAGCTCCAAACTCATCTTCTGCTAAAGCAGACAGACTGGTGTGAAAGAACAAGCAAACCCCAATGGAAAACCCTAAAAGACCACTTCTAAATACAATATCCAATTTGTAAAATTTTACAGGAGAACATGCTTAAAATTTTATAACAGAATGTTTCCAGTTTTCGAAATAATGAGAACTGATAGCAGTTTTATAGTTTAAAAAATCATGTTGTTTGTTTCCTTTACTTGGTCGATCATCTCAGTGGAAGCAATTTCTTCCTGTTCAGGCACCTTATTTAGCCTTATAAAATTTTAAATCTTAGTCAGGAAAAGGTAATAAAACCTTCTTTATTTTTCCTTCTTTTTAATGGCTGCTCTAATATGAATGTTTAAACACGAAGCTATAACTTGCTTCCTGCTAAAAGGATGTGTCAGGGATCTGGCTTTGCCCTTGAAACTAATTTGCTATTCTTCTGTGAAATATTAGAGATATAGCAGAAATCAAATCCTTGACTGGCTCTTTGCATTGTAGTCCACTGTTTAGCAGGAAGTAATTTCGATGTTACCACTGTCCCAGCGAGCATGGGGTGTGAACTACCTCAGGTTTAATGGAGGGATTTGAATTCTGTCATGAGAACTAGTGCAGACATGCTATAGAATGGCAACTGATGGTCATCCTTGTAATTAGCTTGTTGCTTTCTGTGGGGACTGAGAGAGTTGGAATGTTGCTGAGATAACTGAATTTAGGTCATGATATGGGAGTTTTCAGGTGGTTTCTCATCTATGTGTGTTTCAGGTGTTCACTGAATACTTCCATGGCCCTTTTTTTGTTTGCTGTTTAATCAAAGGAGATAAAAAGAAACCTCAGTTCCTAAGGGTTGTTACTAGAAAAACTGGTTTTACCTTGTGTGTTTTCCAATGTTCTAATTTATTTCATTCAAATATAAAGACACAAATGCTGCAGTTGAAAGAAATCCCTTCTCCATAGTGAATTTATCCATTCTTCTCCAGAAAAGTAGTTGTGATAAGCAGTTGTTAGTGTGCTTGGATGAATAGATGTGAGTAAATCACAGGTATTCAGGAAGACAGACTAACAGAACACCTCAGGATGGACTCAACAATGCAGATACTGTGCAGGAAGTTGCATATTGGCTCCTTTAATGTACTGCTAGTCCACTTATATGTTACACTATAAACCAAAACAAGTTCTTTTGGGACAAATGGATTTTTAAGAACAGGTAACAGATGTGTTTTGAAGCAATCAGTTCTCATTCTGCAGTGCCTTTCATATAGTATATTAATATTGTCCATTGACTGGATTATGCTGTCAAAAACCTCTATTCTTCTCAGCATCGGTTTTGCTTAAGTCCTTACAGAAATGTCCTTGCAGTATATGGGACTACATTTATCTGGCTTGAAGGACTACTTGTGTGCCTGGAATAAAGATTTGGTGGAAGAAAAGGAAGGTGTCTATTTGGCTTAGCTATGGGGTAAGGAGGGTCTAGCTTGATAATTAATTTTAGCTTTAAAATTAGAAAAAGTGCAGTCAAAGTTAAAATTAGAAAAAGTGCAGTCAAAGTGGTAACTGAAAGAGCTAGGATAAAGACCAGAATAGCTGGATGGGAGAAGTGGAAAAAGAGGCTTATACCTCCTCGAGGTCTAGGAAGGAAAGTTTGTTGTACTTTGCAATGCCAAATTATATTAAAAAATAAAGTAGGTTTATTTCTATTATATGCTTGTAATATGACCATTAGACATTTGGACAATGAACAGTAAGGGTGCTGGGACAGCCATTATTACTGATAATCTTGGTAAGTTTAAGGTTTTTTCTATTCAAACTAGTAAGCATTCACATGAGAACTGTTAACTGCAGCCTGAGCCATTTTTATTTATTGAGACAATGAGATTGTTCAATGTCAGTGAAACAGTTTTCATCAATTAGGAAAGAGTAGAATGTCTGGAATAAAAAACCCTAACTATTTTTGTTCTGTTATGTGTCTTGCCTCTATGTATGAGCTAAAAGTTTAAAGTTGAATCAAACCCCTCTGTGATAAGGTTCAAACCCCACCTTGTGGATTAGGGCTCTTTAACAAACTTTACCAAATCTCTGCATCTGTCCTGAAGTCAAGCAGACAGCTTCAGATTGTTTCCAGAAATTTTAAAGTAGTTTGGAGATTGCAGCAATGACTACCAAGGTATATCACACAATAGTCTGAGACAGAAGGGATCCACAAGGATCCTTGAGTCCAGCTCTTAATGAGGGGAAGTTAAGAAATTGAAGTGTTGAGAGACTGGAAAGACAACTGATTCGACCTTAGAAGCAGAGGAAAGATGGGTAAGATGTCAGATGATACACAAATACCCACTGCCCTGTCTAGCATTATAGTTTTACATACAGATGTTGTTCCAGTGTTTCAACTCCCAAAATAGAGCCTATAACCTTGCTAGAAAAATGATAAATAGCTTTTGCTGTTAAGAGATTTAAGAGCACTAAGATTTCCTGAATGCCAATATGACATAAATGACAGTATAGTGAATAAAAAATTAGATTCTTAGAATAAACAACAAGAAAAATATATATATATTCCTATGAAAATAGCGACTAGTCTAATTTTGAGAAAAGGAGGAGAAGCATGAGATAGTAAGAGTAGGTGGGAACAATGTTTACCAACTAAAAACTGACAGCTTGATAACATAGCTAAAACGCACTCTAATATTTGTTTTCACTGGTAAACAGACTTGTCACAGACATGGCTTTGACATTAAAGACAAAAAATGGTGTCTTGGTGTCACTTTTTTTAATACTTGAGATATGTAAAATGCACAGAAATATGTATTTCATGTTGATTTGACAGGGCAAAAATGTTCTATGATTTTTCTCTGGCAAAGCCTGTAATTTTAGGGAAGGTTTTGGCCAAAACAGTTCTGTTACTAGCACGGAGAGTAGGAGTAAGATTTGCCATCTCAGGTCTGTGTTATTTTCTTTACCCTTCTTTTCTTATTGTGTTTTTGTCTTTAAGGAGTTCTCTTTATCATGCTTCACTTCCTAAGGAAATAAAAACCAAGGCTGGATGTATTTCTAGGACAAGATACAATATATTCCTTTTTGCCATCTCTGGACCACAGCTGATTGTACCTTCGCTCTCCTTTAGTCTAAAGTTCAGGCTGCAAAGCCTTATGTATTTTGTCAAAAACATGCAGCCTTCTTGACAGAAGATTCAGGTGGTCTGTTTCCTCCACCAAATTCTTAGTTTTGGCCTGTATCTTACATTAAAGATGTAGATCTTAGGAACTTGTGACCTGTGTTAAAATCCTAGTGACTGATTAGGTCTGTTCTAATCTGCTCCTGTTCAAAAGGGCTGGGACAGGCAAATAGATCATGCCAGTGTGTTTCATGCTGATAATCCCTGGAAGCAAGTGAATGCTCTAGGTGCAAAGCTGTGTCAGATCTGTTTTATGGGACCAATGCTAGACTATGAGAATGCCAATTTTACTCTTCCCCTGCAGAATGGATTTTTCTGAGGCACTTTAGGGAATGGACATATTGATATATGGATGACTTGTAGCAAAAGAACAGGAGCTCCAGAACTTACATGAAAGCAAAAAGGCAGAAAAAAGGAGTGTGTAGAACCTAGAGACAAAGCACACAAATCAGAGTGGGATAAAAAATTAATGGAGATTTATTAAAAGTGTATTGGAGATTTTCTTACAAATAAATGTTCCTTTAGTTCCAGAATATGTGTTGGACTACTTATAAGAATTTTCATTCTGAATGTTTGACTCCCAAAGTAGTTGGAAACCCCAAGATTACTTAGTATAGCCAGTTTGTCTTTTTCAATTACTTTTTGAAACCAAATTCAACCAACTGACATGCTGGTGATATTCTGCAGCCTTACTGTAAGAGTAAGCCTAAAGTGTGTGATTTTGATGATATAGTATTGATCATGTTGTAGAAACATAAACTGACAGGCTTTTTCCTCTCAGTCTCTAATTTTTGTGTATTGTATTTTGTACTTCTTGAGAAGGTGAGATTCTGTTATTGGCTTGACATGGTTTGAACTGAACCCTTAACTGTGTTTATTGTTCGTATCCATTTGCATTGTGGTATAATTCCATGTATACATTCTTACTGTGCTTGGCCTGTAGCAGTGCCATGTTGAATAAAAGTCACAATGAGAACAGCAGAACAATTAAGAATCTCTTCCAAAGTCCAGAGAAGTCACCCAACTCAGCACAGCTGTCACTGCATTATGCAGCATCAACACAAAAAGAAAAAAAACCTTGTTAAAATAATTTCCTTATTCTTTGATACAATTTTTTGATTCTGAAAAAGTGCTAGAAAACAGCAGTTCCATTACATAATTTTATTAACTAATCATTACAATTCCATAGCACAGAGTTGGGTTATTCCCTCTTCATCTCTGCAATCTGTAAAGTAGTCACTAATAGAATCCTGTTGCAGAGTCTAAACCCTGTGAAATTCTGTGAAACTTTTCCATTTTCTGTGTGCTTAATACACGACCAGAGTAATTTTTGCTGATATCTTCCTGTTAAAATTTGTAGCCATAGATCATTGTTTTCTAATGACAAAAATAATTAGCACTTAGACATATTAATGACTGTGTTATCAAGTAATGATGTCTTCATTAATGCATGGCTCTAATCTCTGAAATAACTTTGTCAGTAGCTGCTGGTGAAAGGAATGCTTAGGGAGGAGGGAATGCTTTGATGTACCCACTGTCCAAATTCATTAGCTGCATAAAACTCAATCCTGTCTACTGCATGGTGAAGCTGCACCTCAGGTCTTTAAATGCCAGGCTTGAGTTCCCCTGAATTTACAGTAGAAACTATCAGTGATATCTGTATTGGTGTTGTCATTGCATGCATTTGTTTAATTCAAATGCCATATAGCTGATCGGTGTGGGGTTTTGGCTCATTATCAAAGGATAATGGAGACTAATGTGCTTGAAGAAACCTTTGTTTGGACTTTTAGTTTCATTTTTTTGTCTATGTTTCTGCAGTGGACTGAATCTGGCTGTTATATCCTGGGCCCTAGAGACAAGGAGGAGGAATTAAATCTGGTTATGGATTCGAAATGGCTTGGCTATGTGCCTTTTTTTTTTTTCCCCAATAAGATGTACTTTTCCAGGGTTATGTTGGAGACTGGCATGAGCACTTTAAGGGATTCAGTGAAATGATTAATGCTATCAATGCAGGAGTAACTTTTTGCAAGTTTATATTGTTTATGACCTGTACAACTATACGACATGTTAATTTTATAGGGAGACAAAACAGGGAAATACTCGTGTAATTAGCTTTGCTATTTTGTGTTTAATTTTTTTTTTTTTTTTGTTTAGAACACTATTATACTTTTTTCCTTTTTGTATTTAACTTGCAACTCTTGGAAATTCCCCTGCAATCTCTAATTGTACTTTAAATATTATAATAAGAGTGAGTCTTTGTTTGCAGTTGGCTTTATAGTAGGTTTTCACAAGGCTGGAGCTACATGTCAGAATTTCTATAAGTTTTCTCTAGCTGTGAGAATTTGTTTTCTAAAGAAAATAGCCACAGTTTGCTGTTTATAAATACCCACATTTCTGTGTCTGATGCTTAGACTGAATAGGTTTCCATTGTAAATACCTTTTTGATTGCAACATGAAAAACATGTATTGGCTCCTAATAAATATACAGTTTTTGAGCATTTCACTGGAGGTATGATATTCTAAAGGAATAGTTTAAGGTGAAAGCAACATTTTTAAAAAAATTATTATTGTGGTTTGGGGGTTTTTTTTGTCCCTACCTTTAGTAAGAAAATGGTTAAATATTGAACTATTCTGTCCTTTCATCCTCTTGCCTAAATGCTTTCCCCCCAAGCTCTGAAGAGAATCTGAAGTGAAAGCCTGTCATCCAAGGCCAAAAAGTAGAAGCAGCTTGCCAGGTAACAGACGTGGGTGTGAAACTTTACTGTGTGTTTTTTCTTAGTAATAACATCTGTCTTGGCTACTTTCCTCATAGTTACATGGAATTGTTTTTGTTCATGGAATTGAATATTACCACTTACTCTTGTGAATTCTAGACTGTTGTTTTTCTTTCATATTGTCAAGGGAAAAGTACATCACTTTTAAAAACTACTCTGTTATCTTTTATGTAAATCTGCTGTTGCTTTTAAAAGGAGTGCTCTAGAATATCCACCTATGGGTACCTGTAAAAATATTTATGGATTTTCCAAAAATTTTCAGTAAGTCTTCCTGTTCAGAAATGTTAAATTATAGATGGTTCTGAAAATGTAAACCAGTGTTTTAGTAGAGATGATTATTAGTTTTGTCATCTGTCTGTTTCAGTTTCCTGAAAAGTGGGGCAAGCTTCTATTGTTTCTCTTTTGTAGCAACATTGCCATTTCAATACATCTCTAAAGGGAAAAAAAAAATGCTCTTGTATCTCAGTGATCCTGTGTCTGACAATGATAAAGAAATGGAATCCTACGTTTTCTTTCCTGTACCTTGTAGAGGTGGTATTTCTAGAGCTAGTCTAGGGATTCTTTCAGTTCTTTGGAGCGTGACTTGCACTTGAGCAAGTAAACACAGGAAATGGATTTTTTTTTTTGATGACTTAAGTAATTCCCTGAGAATGTAATGAAGGCTGGTGGCTACAGCAATGTTATACTGGATTGGGATTTCCCCTCCTACCCCCAACCCTGGTTTGCTAACTTCCCCTCCGCTGCAAATTAATAATGATACCTAAGCCACTATAAGTAGTGTGATGCATTGAGGCATTCCACTTTAAGAAAAAATACAAAGTTAGTCACACTAGAATTTAGAAATCCCACTTTTACAACTCTCTTCAGGGCTAATAAGTACTGTGAGAACAATTAAAAGTACACTGTGGTGAAACTGATTAAGACAATGTATAAGTCATGTGTATTCATGTGCTGTGGATGAGGGTGAGAATAGTCATAAAGAAAACAGAGGGTAAAGATGAAACCTGATCTGGGAGAGGAATTATGCCAGGTCTGTGTTTTAGTGAAACATCTCTTGCACTTTTCAGACTTTCTTAAAAAATGTGGTTCCACTGGATGAAAGTTTTATATGGAAAGAGCTTGTTTCTGGTTTGTTCACTCTCATAAAGTTAAAATTGTGTTGTCCCTTGAAATAACAAGCTGAAGGTTGGGGTTTAATATCATGCGAAATTCACTGAAGAAGATGTTTGCACATAGTCTGCTGAGAATTCTTTCATCATTTCATTATGTTCTAACTTAGAAAAGAGATTTCTTTCTGGTTTATTGACTAATTCACAGTTGAGAGAGACTCCTTAAAATACAGTTTACAGGATCATTAGATCATTTATGGACTGTAATTTCATTCATTGGAATCAGTGGGAAAAATCATGCTGTTCTATGCAACATTATCAATCCATTGGAACAGGCTTTTGTAACATAAAATGATAGTGGTTTAAAACAACAGAGATAATCTGCACTGTGTGTTCAGTAAATAAATTGTTTCCTTGTCCTGGAAAATGATAATTGTTCATAAAAATAAAAGAGTGAATGGGGAAAAAGCTTTTTTAAAAATTAGGAGAATAACTCCTTAATTTAAAAATGTAATTACTGAATGATTTGCCATCAATTCCTGATCTTCACATAGTTTGGGTTTTTTACACCTTTGTTTTGCATGTACTGTGTTTGGCTGGCAAACATAGAACAGTTCTGTTATTTTTGTTCTTTGAAAACTTTTTACTTTTAGAGAGAAACAAAACAATCCATACAACACTGCTGTGTGTTTTGGGTTTTTTTTTTTTGTAAAAGTTCTTCCATATGACAAATATTGACTGAGTGTTTCATGAAAGGATATTTTTCTTTTAGAAAGCTTGTCACTTATTATTTTATTGATAATTCACAGAACCTTGGGCTACACCTTGCTATAGTGTTGCATGAGATCTTGACAAAGAATTATTAGCCAAAACTGTGCAAATGCTCAGTGATATATACATCTTTTTCAGTCTTTGTGACTATACAAACATATATTGGCCTATCTCCTTGTAAAATTTTTCTTCAAATTGCCTTTTTTTTTTTTTTTCCTTTTTCTGTTGAATGATCTGTCTTATTTATGATGTTTTTAACTAATCATGTTTGGTCTTAGAAGAGAAACCAGAAGAGTGAAGTTCTTCTCCTACTTCAGCTAGTATTTTCTTGTTATTTGGAGAATTTAAATGCAGAGATTAGTTTCACAAAGTTTAAGATGTAATTATGTTGTGATTTGCCCTTTCAATTGTGTAGTTGATGATTGGAGCAAATGTAGTGGTGTTTGTGTTCTGTGATTAGATGACCTAAAATGTCTGAATGGAAAGAATGCCAGAGAAAAGACATGAAAATCATAACTCTGAAGAGAGTACAGGGTGGTGGCTTTTTTAAAGTCACTCTACATTTTTAAGTCAACCCTACATATTTTGTCACTTCTTCAACAAACAGAAGTACATCTAGGAATGCCTAAAAGAAAGATCCAGGCCAAATGGATCCAGGCTGCTTAGCAGGCTTGACACTTCTTTCTGTGGTCAGTTCACACAAAATAATGAATGCAAGGGCATCCTCAGCATAAACTTGATTGTTGAGATAATGATGATGTTTTTGTCATCTTAAATTTCTTTTATTCTACAGCCCTGGTGAAGGCTTGTATATAATTTCCCTCATAATCATCTGTATCGCTTTGCCTTTTGCAAGAGCTAAATCTGGAGGTTTACACTGAGTTACTGTTGCTTATTTCTGAAAGTATAAATCTAGCAGAGCAGCATCTGAATAGTATATTGTTTTGTGTATAGAGGGTATTGAACAAGTACTACTTTTCATAAAAGCTTGTCAACAAACTGTGTACAACTAAAAATGTTTGCACAGAAGTTGTGGAGAAGGAAGCCGAAGGGGATGATATAGGAGTGTACAGAGCCTAAATTCCTACATGTAAAATGCTAAATGATAGTGGGAGACTAATCCAGCAGCCTGATAGAAATGAAGCAGCTCTATATCCTCAGATCTAATCAATAGCAAGGCTGAGAATGTGCTGCACAGACACAAACATATGTATACACTATGTACATGCTTGTAGTGCTCTTCCCTTATATTTTACAGTGTGTTCTGTACCCCTTGAGAGTGGCCCCATCAGACCCAAAGGTGTTCCAGAGAGCTTGGATGTTGAGGCTTTTAGGAGTTGGTGTAGCAAGATCCCTTCTCCAAAATTGCTCGTATCTACTTAGACTGTAAAAGACTAGTTAAATGTAAACAATAAAAATTATAACTAGACAAGTACCTTGCTACAAATATCTTTATCTCTGTACTCAGAATATGGTTTCTGTACACTATTACCACATTTTTGTGGTTTTGGCATGTTTGTTGCTTGTATTGTTACATGTACCTTTAATTTTTATTACTTTTTTTATGCAAGGAAAGCAAGACAAAAAGACAGATTCTGTAAATGCATCTGTTTCTCTGTAATATGATCATCAGGCTGCACCTTTTAAACTCACAATAGTAGTACCATTTGAGTTTTTTTCTCCTTTAAGCCAGATAGTGCTAGCAACAATTGTCCTGCTATATAAATGTTAGGCGTGCTTAATAATTCAAACGACCTGAAACTCTCCATCTAAACATTTCTGGTTGACTGAAATAGAAAACAAGAGAGATGATAATCTAAGAGGATGTGGCATGTTCTGTGCATGCACAGACATACAATCTGTTCATTGGTCAGCCAAGTGCAGACTCCTCTATTTCTAATTTGAGGCACATGAATCAAAAGAAAGATACACTAACAGGAAAAAAAAATACACCACAAAAAAACAACAAACAACTTTTCCTTAAAAACCTGCTTGCAGGCACCATGGCAGTACATAGATCATATACTTCTCCTTGAGTGCTCAACATACTTGCTACTGCCAGAGTGGCCATAGGTATCCCTGGATCTGGCTAAATATTGGTTAGTTCCTATGGCTGGGCCAGTGTCTCTGCCAGGACATGGCAAGGACTCATACTCCATTCCTGTGATTAAGATGGACAAATGTCTGAGTGAAGCTCCAGGACAATGGGATAATGTACAGGAAAAGCACTTTAGTAGCATTAATCAGACTTAATGGTCAGAATATCAAGAGTAGAAACATGACAGTTTTGAGACGAGAAACTGTTGTAACAGCAGATAAACACTTGCAGCTAATCCTCTAATGGACAACATGTCAGGAATACTACATAAAGACTTTTTCTGTGTACAATCTCTGCACTTATTCCACATCTTATGCTTCATAGCTGTGACACATGTAGCACTCCAGTGGCATTGTTAATCTACAATGTAGGGAGTCACTGGAGATTTATCTTTACTTCCAGCCTTACATTTAAATGTTGTTAGACATCTTTTCAAGCCTTTTTTGGTTTCCAAATGCTCCAAACTGTTGGTTTCAGAATGTATGTGCATAGCTGTATTTGTTGGCTCTGCTGACATTTTAGAAAACAGTATCTGGCTGGGTTTTGTGTGTTTTTTTTTTTCTTTTTGTTTTTTTTTTTTTTTTTTCACCCTTA
>JAWWEV010000083.1:83131713-83147956 GCA_035583235.1 Hafferia zeledoni | reverse complement strand
GCCAGGAGATCTTCAGCAAGTTTCTGCCACAAGATATGTGGAGTTATTACTATGGTCAGTTCAGCTTCTGAAGTTCATGAGCAATCTTAATTTTTACTTTTTCTTTTTTTTTTTTTTTTTTCCCCTTACTGCTTTACACTAAAAGAGATTATTAATGCTTCATTAATCAACTGTCCAAAGTGTGATTGCTTCTGAATAGCTCTCAAAAATCTGGCTTTTTACCACTTACTTTCATTAGTGTTTAATTAACAGAGGAGATAAAAACTAAAATCTTCAGCCCACTCAAGGATGAGATACTACTTTTCAGAAGAGGGATTTAGAAAATGGTCTCTGCGTTACAAATGTGTGGCAAAAATGTTGTAAATTTAGACCAACATTTTCTATATAGACTAGAAAAATTACTGCTTTGTGCCAAGTGGAAAAGAGGTAAAATTGGGCCATCACCTTAAATTGTAAATGCACAACTTTGCTAGATGCATAAGCAATAATAAATGCCTGCGAAAACAATTAGTAGATATGGAAGCAGGGATTGCCCCATCAAGATCTTCTTCCCTCTCTGCTCAGTCTTCTTGGCTAATACATTACTGCTCTGACTCTGCTTGGTGTAACATGGTCTGCCTAATGCAGTGCTGAAGAAACGATGAAAATATTTGTGGTGCAAAAGAAGCTTGGGACTGTTGCAGTTTCCTGAGTAACTTGCTTTGTTGGTGCTATTTGTTGGCAAGTAGCTCAAGAGAGTGAGGCTCTGTGTGACAAATGTACTGGCCTTAAAGAACAGACATCATGTTATGGTTACCCTTATTTGTCTTCTCTTTAATATCAACTCAGTTTTTGACACCTCATCTTGTTTCCTAAAACAGAATTAATGGAATTTAGGTCGAAAGGAAGTAAGTGAGATGCATGTCCTATGGAGGAACTGTTTAATGCAATGAAGAAAGTTGTATGTACTACATTTCAGAATATTAGCAGACATTAGAAAATGCCTGTGTTTCAAACTGATTTTTGTGTTCTTATTTCAGACATCCAGGTTAAAATATGCACTCAGGTTTCAACTACTTGAGCGCTTTGCTTATGAGGGGCATTTAGGGAGCATTCTTAAATGTGATTTGCTAGAGTTTTGTGAGAACTTATTTTGAATTATTCTGCTCCTCTGTAGCTGCATACGCAAATATGTTGTTTTCTCCTTCCTATACTTTTCCAAGGCTTACAGTAGCAAGTGCTCTACCAGGATACTAATAGTCAAAGGCTTTTTTGGTCTTGTTCTAGTTCACATTATTAGATATATTCTTGCTTTAGATATGCATTGAGAAGAGAATGTATGCGAGGAACTCTGAGGCGTCAGACTGTAATAAAATTTACAATAAACATACAATAGCCTGACTGCAAATAACACCATCACTTTTGAGAAAGAAGTGAAAAATAATGCTTTAACTTATCTAAAAATGCCAGAACTGGTTAGGGCCTCAGCTCATTGAATCTGTACAAGTTTATCATCCTTGAAACCTGTGATGGTTAGGTATGAAAACACATTTAAAGATTTTGCCTGAAATTTAGAAGAGCTGATTCTTCACATGTAACCTGGCACATGCATTAGCTGTGTTTGTGAGCATCTGTGGCCTGCCCATGGTTCTATTATATGGGTGTCTTGATACAAGCAAAAATAAATCCGCAGGCAGGGGTATTTTTTGAGAAACATGGGCAGATGGAAACCTCATAGCATTCATCAAGGGGAAGTATAAAGTCCTGCACTTGCAGACAAGCAACCCTGGGTACCAGTATGTGCTGGGACCACACAGTTTTGCAGAAAATGTCCTGGGGGCCTTCATGGATTTCAGGTGAAACATGAGCCAGCAAAGTGTCCTTGCTGCAAAGATGGTTGATGATATTCTGGGCTGACCCAGGCATAGCATTGCCAGCAGGTCAGGGAAGGTGATCCTTCCACTGCATTCAGCACTGGTGAGCCCACACCTGGAATGTTCAGTTCAGTTCTGGGCCCTTCAGTACAAAAGAGACATGGACATATTAGAGTCCAGAGGAGGTCCACAAAGATGATCGAGGAGATAGAGCATCTCACATATGAGAAATGGTTGAGAGAGTGGGGACTGTTCAGCCTGGAGAAGAGAAGGTGAAGCGGAATCTTGTCAACAGATTTAAATACCTGAGGAGGGTGCAAGGAGGAGAGAGCTAAGTTCTTTTTAGCAGTGCCCAGTGAGAGGACCAGAGGCAATGGGCACAAACTGAAACACAACTTTCCATCTGAACATCAGGAAATGCTTTTTCACTGGGAGGATGATTGAGCGCTGGCACAGGTTGCTGGGGGATGTTACAGAGTCTCCATCCTTGAAGATATTCCAAAGCCATCTGGCCATGGTATTGAGAAACTGCCTCTAGCTCTGCTCAAGCAAACAGGAGTTGGAAGCATATGACGTCCAGAGGTCCCTTCCAACCTCAACCCATCTGTGATTTTGTAAAACTTCATGTAGAATCCATTACCTGTTTCTTCTTGAGAGACCTGCTGCCTCTTTACAAATTCCCCAATCTGACCCATGTTGCTATGGGTCAGATACTCTTTTTGGCCTTTCAGCGTGATTTTTCTTTTCTGAAATTTTTATGATTTAAAGCTACACAGCTGTTGGAAAAGATTGACATGCATAAGACAACCACATGTCATGGCTGCAAAAGAAACAAGTTTTTTTTAAGTCACTGAGGTCAGGTGACACAGCACACTTAGGCTAGCCCTTTCTCACTTTAAATTACTTGGACATATTTTTCTGTACTTATTTGATACTGGGAGGTTTTATGGGAAATTTAATCAGTCAGGCTTTGCCAGTTCTCAATAACAACCCTATGGAACAATGTGATATTAAACCTCTAGGAGTTACTGGAAAGGCTAATTAAAGGAGAGTTATTTGCTAGTTTAAAGCTGTATTATGTATTTATATTTCATTCATGTCTGAGTATTTAAATATAAGTATAGAGGAACATCAAAACAACATTCTATGTATGTGTGCATACATTCTATATATTTAACCTGTGCCATTCATTGCAAACCAGGATTAATTTGATGTGTGGAGTTTTTTTACATAGAGGATGAAGTATGTGCACGAAACAGGATCACAAGTAATTAAGCAGGTACTGTTTGGCTGCTTTATCCCCAGTGCTAGAAATTATTCCATATCAGCTAACAAAGAATGGAATATGGTTTGTTATGTATGTTCATTTCAAACCAACACTTTAAAATGCAATTTTTTTTTTACGTAGCACAATCCTATTAACAGTCTTGTTATAGAATGGGAGTATTTACTTCGCAAAAGATGACAAGAGACTAACGTAATTTATGGCACTTAAAGTATGACTATCAATCCTCAGAATGGATTTTTTTGTGTTATTTTACAGGAAGAGATGTTTTTAGTGACCTAGAGATGGGGTAATAGGAAGACCAATCTGTGCAGTATGGACAGGAGTAGAAATAGTGATGGATGACCTGGCAAGATGCATTTGGCTTTCCATGGTAAATATGCCTATAACTGCCAAATAATTCCTTTCCTTGTGCTGGAGATATGTCATTCAGTAAACCATATATTCCCATTAAGCATTCTCATTTTGCAGCAGACTAGAAACTTAGTGTTTGATGAAGAAAAGTGACCTTAAACTTCTTCCTCATAATCAGTAACAGAGTTGTAAAAGTAATATAAGTAAAAAGATGTCTGTAGTATATTTTTATTTATGTGAAATTTTTTTAAAAAAGAAACAAACATAAAAATCTGTGTTGCTACAAGGGATTCCTCAGGAGGGGTTTGGTATATGTATATGCCTATAAATTCATAAAGCTCCTGAAATCTTTACTATCCAGAGGAATGCAGTTAATGATGGAAAATCTGGTAAAGATGAAGTAAAAAAGAAGTCATGATGACTTACTTGACAATTATGGGATTTGTCTCCTTTTTTTTTTTTTTTTAGAATACATGCTGATACCATTTTGATCACTTTTCTTGGGAGCATTATAAGTAAGGTAAACACTGCATGTAGTAGTTATCCTTTCATTGAAATAAAATCTGTATGAGTAATATAGGCTAACTTGAAAACAGAATTGATATTGGTGCAATCACCCCAATGTTATGTACATTTTCAACATTTCAAAAATGACATGGCAAATGTTTCTCAAATATTCATGTTTCAAGTGAGAAGATATACTGCAGAAAAGACAGAAAAAAATAAATACAGAAAAAAAACACCAGACTTTTTTAATCACAGAGCCTCAGATAATAGTCTTGAACTGGTTTCTTTACATATTTTCTTGAGTCTTGCCAGTGGCAGTGTTACATGTCATGACTTGAGGTGAGATTTAATGAAATTAGTTAACTTAATGGAGGAGAAACTCCAAAGATTATAGCTGGTGTTATGTCCAATTTATTCCAGGGCCTGATGTCTTTCTGCTGACTTTGTCACAGCAGTAGTTTGAGTCACTTACTGTAGACAGCTGTGTAGATCAGGTATCTGCTGAAAGAAACATTCACATTTTTACCCTAAATCTGTGCAAGGGTGTTACAGAAAAATGCACACAAAAATACTGTATGAATTATTAATTTCTGTTAGGCTAATATTTCCATAAAATCCTACAAGTTTGATCTCTGGAGTAAAATCACCTTCTCTCCATTTGAAAATGTGGACTGACCATGGCCAGAAGCTAAGCTCCTATCCAATAATGTGCTCACTTCCACATAGCAGGATGGGCAAGAAAGAAAAAACTGTGAGTTGAGATAAAGGCAGTTTAATAAATGAAAGGGGAAAACAAACGAACCAATTGATGCAAAGGCTGCCACTCACCACCTCCCAGTGGCAGACCAATGTCCGGCCAGTTTCTGAGAAATGGCTACATTGGAAAAACTGGCACCTGACAGTTTATAGCTGAGCATGATGATTTATGGTAGAGACTGTATCTTTGGTCACTTTGTTTGGTCAAACACAAATTGTGTGTTCCATCACGACCTCATGACAATGTTGCTCTTACCATATCGCTTCCTCTTCACCTGTGGTTTTGGGAACCATCCTTCTGGTATGCCATGAGAAGGTGGGTAGTCACTTTTCTCTTCTCCAGGTCTTCTCCTCTCCAATTATGTCGGCTCTCAGAGGCTCTCAAAGCTCATCAAAATTGTGGTCCAGCTGTTGGGACCCCTTCTGGAACAGAAGGCAGTGAGGTGGCTTATGACATCAGGAGGTCACTGTGATGACCCTTCAGCTACTGGGAGAATTGGGTTCCTTTGCTTCTTGTGCAGTGCTGTGACAGTGTGTACAGCCTGCAGGTAACAAAGCCCATGCAGTGGGAACTGCTGCACCATCAGACTGTTGCAGATGAGGGGGAAGATGGCCACCTAAAAGGACTGTGTCACCACTATCAGAAACCATTCTAGGGTGCCAGGCCCATTTGCATATGGAGAGAACTCTACACAACCATCCTGGCTGCCAGGTCACTTGCAGTCTGACTTTCCCAGGCACTTGCACTCAGTTATTCATGGCTTTCCTTCCCATCCTTCATGCCAGCTCCTGCCTCCATTCTCCTCTGCCTCAGATATCTGTCCCCACACCCTTGGATTGCTCTTGTTCCACTCTCCAGTTTTAAGGACAAACCTTCTCACCACTTTTTCTGGTTTCTTGATAACCAGTTAAGAAAACAAATGTTCTGGGTGTGTTTGAAGAATTACAAAAAGCTTTTAAATTGGAGCCTGAAAGATTTCCAGGGAAAAAGTCCTGTACCCAAGACTTGGGATACACAGAAGATGGGGAAAGATGAAACACCATTATTTTTCTATCAGTAGCTGCTTGAGGTAGAATAAGAAGAATGAATTAGAATGATGAGTAATGAAATCAGTTGAGAAAGGTGTAGAGACATAAATTGGTAAAGGTTTCTCTTTGCTTAGTTAGGAGTATTTTCTGGATCAGGCTTAGTTCTTAAAGTAATCAAAAGACTTTCCTCCCTCTTTGACACCAGGTATTTGGCAGCACTCTCGGAGGATTAAAGTAGTATTTTTTTTCCTAGCTTAGTAGATATGCTGAACCATGTCCATTCCTTTCTTCATATCTTTATGTTCAATCTTTTCATATACATATATAAAAAACATTTTAAGAAAGCAAAAGGATCATCCATCCCTTAAAACTTAATGCTGTGTTATTTTGATACATAACCTGAGAGATCTGAAAGACCTGGTCAACAAAAAGAGGTTGAAGACATTGTCATTAATAAATGCCCAAAAGAAATAGATACTAAGATGCTTTCGCTTTTTAAATGCATAATATACTTTTTACATATGCATATGTAATTCATAACCTTGCCTTGCCTTTACTGTGCATGTAATAATTTTAAATTTTAAACGGCTTAAGTGGGTCTTTAGTGGTTTAGTTTTACAGTTTTGTGTGCTGGCATGAAATCCTTATTGTTTTGTGTTCTATTACAAAAGAAATTGGAAGGTTTTATTGGAACTTGTGGTGAAGTGGATTTGGCTCAGAAGGCAGGTACTCAAGTCTTTTCATCAAGTGATTTCTGAGAATTCCTGTTTCCTATTTCTGGTTGGCATTTCCACCTTTAAGAAGACAAAAAAAGCAACCAAAAACTTCCATGTGACATCAAACCCTTTTAATTTAAAAATGGTCAATAAACAAGTAAGAGACACAGTTTTGCGGAAATGTGAATAGTAATATTACTGAATTCCTTAAACTTGCTCAGATGCAGCTACAACATGAAGTTACAAAGAGGGACAAACAAATATTTCAGAAAAACACTTTCTTTATGTGTTAATCTTTATTTTTCCAATGGCTTTTTAAAATTGTAACCATGTTCTAGATTTGTTTAATGAAGCTCAAGTAGTCTATCACAAAATACGCACAGAACAGATTGAACGGCAAGCCCATTTCATCTTGGTTTATAGTGTTGGTCTTTTTGTATTGCAAATTCATGAAGCAGTTGAAGGAGAATTCTCACTTCTCCTATGTAGCTTGCAAAGTCTTTTCTAATATAATAAGGTAAAATCAGTGTATTTTAACTTGTCTCTCTTTGTCCAGTGAGTTTAAGGAGGTTTTGCATAATTTAGATAGTCCTTGTACTTTCAAACATCTTCAGTTTGCTCTGATGCTTTTTCTGTTGAATCCTTTAAAGCCTCCTATCTAGGGGTTATAAAACTTATTTTAAAAAATCCCCTGTATAAAATATTTATTTAATGAAGTCATATTATTTTTTAAAGTTTTTTCATGATTACTTTTCCTTCCTCCTTTTTAAAAAGTAGTCACTGAAATGTCCATCTTCTCCCTCTGGAAGAACCAGCGCTTTTTTGATATAGTGTAATAAGACAGAACAAATTTTTTGGCAATATTTTGAGAGAAAACTACTGAATTTCTGGTGGTCTGCTTTTCATTGGCTTTGTTAAGGGGGATATGTAGACAGCTCTTTGATAAAGAACCAATTTTCATTGTCCGTGAGAATTTGTTTCCCAAAATGCCCTGGTGTTTCTTATTTCTAAGTTTCTGTATGACTTACTGGTTTAAAGTCTTTGTGTTTGAAGACTTCAAATTTAGATACTTTGAATCATAACTTGGACTAGAGGAGACTTTTTCTGGTCATGAAGACTTAATGAGGAGAAATTGTTGCACTGATATTTAAAGCAAGTCCTTGGTGGGGAATAAGTAGACCAAAGAAATACAGGCAACAGAACCTCAGATCAAGAAGTGAGAAGCAGTTCCTTAAATACAATAATCATTACATATGGTGCAGCACAGGTTAGAGTATTAGACTGACCACTTCTACTTATGTGATTCTGAAAGGTGATACAACCATAATGGTCTGTTTCCACTGTAGACTTCCATACTCTATAAATGCTGTCAGTTACTGACAGCTTCATAAAGCAGTGATTCCAATATCATCCCATTCCAATACTTTCAGAGTCACTGCAGTCTTACACTCCTGGGGAGGGTCCTGCTGCAGCCTTGTGTTTACCCACTTTTACATATGTTATTACAAAGTCATGTATAGTTGACATTATGCAACAGCGATGTTCAAAAAGCTTATATATATATATATATATTTGTATGAATAAGTGGTAGATACATATAAATAAGGATGTTTGGATGTAATACTTCCTGAACTGTTCTTTATTAATAGCTGTCTAATTGTGTTGATGTTACTGGATTGGACATAGCATATGATTCTTTTCAGATAAAGGAAGAAGAAAGATTGTAAGAGTTGGTGAGTGTGTTAATGTTTTGTGAGTTCTGGTGGTGTTTGTAGAAGTGTTTTGATTTTTTTTTTTCTATTTTATTTTTAAAAAAAGCTCCTAATATTTTCTTGAGATGGAAATTCCCGGGAAAGCAGAAAAGGCTCTGTCAACAATCAAAAACCACAATTTGACTTTAATTCTAGCATGATTTGTTTGCCTATGTTTTTGTTTCAGAAGAAGAGTTTTGTTCCCACAAATAGGAGTTGTTAATTTATGTAAGTAAGGGCTGCAATATTCAATTTTCTTGTATTGATAAGCTCATGTTATTTTCTATGTTGGTTGTTGCCTGGCAGTAATGAATTCTTCAGTGTTCTTAGTAAAGGTGCAATGCAAAATTAATTCACAGCATTGCTATCTGTTAGAACTGTTTATTAAATTGTGGACCCTCTTTGTGCTTCTTTGCTAGTCATGTATCACTGTTCTTTGGTTCGTTTTTATTTTAGCATCAAGAAGAGTAAGCAACTGGTTGTTTCTTTGATTGAAGCTGCCAAAGAAACCCCTTAAGGCTGTGCAGTGAAACACCTGTATTATTGCCACCTGTTCCATTATTCCAGAAATGCCATATCATATGGTTTCATTTAACTTTAGAGTTGCATTTCTTTAATATTTGTCGAGGCTGTGCCTGTTTTTTTGCAACTGGGGCTTATTTTTATTTTTTTAAATTTTTTTAATTTATTTTGTGAGTTTAAATTTTTTATGCAGCGGTAGGTGATGATCTGATTTTTTTTTTTTTTTTAATGTGTCAGAATCCCTTGATAATTTTTGTCATTGTATTTGAAAAGGTGATGCTTTGCTCCATGGCCCAATTTTTACCACATCTATGCATGAACACGCACAGAGGAGCATGCCAGCAACAGCAGGTCCCCCAAGTAGTAGTGGCCTCTTAAGTTAAGGAGCTTTAGACTTGCTTTTTTTTGATTATAGAAAGATAATAGCAACTCCATATTTTTAAGGAGAAAATTCATTAAGGCTTTCCAAATCCTTAATGGGACATTTGTGTTCTGTATCTGTATCTGTTTGTAAATTAGAGAACTCAACTGGAAGGTATAAAAACGTGTCCATCTTCTGTTGGAACTGCTTGGCTTTTCTGAAGATTAGGCTATATACTGGAACACTGCATTTTGTATATTTTGCCCCTCATTTTTATAGTAGTGTGAATGGATAAACCTAAACGTGATCCACTTCCTGTTCATTTTGTTCTGCCTGAAGAGTGCTTTATTTCAGTGTGAGATCTTCTCTGACTCGTTTCCATCAAATTGCATCCTGTCACTTAAATCAAAAGTGACTTATCTTTAATGAGACTTTAATAACATGATCTGGTTCCAAACAGAACTTATTTGTAGAAAATATTGTTAGCTGTGTTTTCCATGAGACCTGCACACATATCTTCATTCATTTTCTCAAAAAAACAATTATAGCATCAGCTTAGCAGATGAATAGCAGTTACTTTTATTTTGTTGTATATTTTTCCACTAGGGGAGTGTTGGTGGCTGAAAATGATTATATTCCTGTTGATAAGGAATCTGTTGCATGGGTAGTTTTGTCCTATATTTTCTTTCCTTGATAAAGCTTAATTTCAAGCAGATATGCTATGCCTTCAGAGTGATACTATATAATTTTAATCATGCAGTAGATGTTGTGTGTGGGGTTTTGGGTATCATCAACACAGGTGTTGTAGGATAAGTTGTTGTCAATATCTGTAAGGCAGTATTTTACTGTTGGCGGTATTTAGCTAGTCCATGCAGAGAGAAACAGCAGGCTTTACAGGGTAAAAATAGAGCTATTGCCACTGCTGTTTCTGCCTCTGGCAGTTTTGTTAATCCAAACTGTTTTCCATTGAGTTTTAGTACAAATTCCTGAAAATGAATGTTTTCAGCTTTGTTACATTGTGCCATTTTTTCAATTCCCCAAATGTAGTGTGCTTTGGGCTTGGTTTTGTCTGAATCAAAATGGATGGAAACTTCTTTGGGCAACAAAGGGAAGCAATTGTTCAGATCTATGTTTTGGTTCAGAAAGTAAACCAAAATGCAAATTTTTTTTGTCTTCATTATATATTTGTCAAAATAGTAAGAAAAAATATACTTGCTTTTTCCCTTTACTTTTCTGCTAACACCATGAGTTTTATCACAAAAATCATTAGCTTTGGTAGGAAGTCCACTGTAAGAGTGGGAACCAACTTCCATAAAAAGCCACAGGGCTCCCAATTGATATTTTTGGTGACAACATAAAAACTATGCCTTGAGGGTTGTATTCTCCTTGTGCTCTGCTTGCTCTATAGGTGTTCATTTGGTTTGAATTGAGTATAGGATGAGGGATTGGGTAATATTTCTTTCCTTCTTCTATGACTCTGGCTTCTGAAAAGATCATGGGAGGAATTCAACTTGCTGACATATCCTTGAAATTGCTGAAATATTTTATATAGAAAATGTCAAAATTGAAGCATTTTAACTTTTCAGAGTGAAATGCCCTATTTTGAAAATGTTTCTATAAAATGTGTCAATATTATCAAATTCCCTCTTTCATTAAAGCTAAGCTACTTTACCCAATTTGACTTCCATATGTGATTAGTTTTTCTTTGAGACAGGGCATCTGATTTATTTGCCATTCTCTGATATGTTCTTTGAGCTCTAAAGAAAAAGTCTGTTAGATTTTTCTTTTTTTTTTTCTTTTTTTTTTTTTTTAAATTACATGACATTTGTAATTTAATTTTTCTCTCTTATCTCCACAACTAAGGAGTGCTGGCAATTGTAGCCTATATTTATGCATGTGTATTATGTGGAGGTAGTCTGCTATTTTCAATTTGCTTTGAACCTATAATTTAGATGTTTAAAATGTTTCTTTCCAAGTAATTAAATGTTTTTTCTTCTTAAAAACAAAACCAACTTGCTTTACCTATATTGTGTTATAGTCCATTTATAGTTTCCCTTCTAACATGAAAAATGAAATTGTTTAATAGGACAAAGTATGTGAATATGATAATACTTGTTTTCCTTTCATTATGGGAAGAACAGAGGTGTCCTCTAAAGACCAATGAAACCAAGGGAAAAATTCCCACTAGAAAACTAATATTTCTTATCAAAGAAAGTATAATAACTATGTGCTTATTCAGACAGACTCCCTCGGTGTCCCAAAGACAGATTGGTATTGAGTATGACATGAAGGAACAATTAAAATTTCTTCAGGATGCTGCATTAAATGACAATTCTAATTGTAGAGGAATTTCAGAAGTCAGAGATGAATGTTTAAGTGCTAATAATACACTGAAGTGGTATTTGTGTTTGAGGGAACCGAGCATAGCGAAATTATGAATTGAAGCTGCCACATGTACCCATTTGAGGATCACCTTATTCTAACCGCCCTGCCATGGGTATGGACACCTTTCACTAGACCAGTTTGCTCAAAGCCTCATCCAACCTGGGCTTGAAGTCTTCCAGGGATGCCACATCTAATAGCTTCTCTGGGCAACTAGTTCCAATATCTCACAACCCTCACAGTAAAGATTTTCTTCGTAATATCTAAATCTACCCTCTTTCATTTTAAAGGCATTCCATCTTGTCCTTGTAAAATGTCTCCCCAGATTTCTTGAAGGCCCCCTCTAGGTACTAGAAGATCTGAGGTCTCCTTCGAGCCTTATCTGCTCCAGAATGAACTACCCCAGCTCTCTCAGCCTGTTCTCATAGGAGAGGTGCTCCAGCCCTTTGATCATCTTCATGGCCATCCTGGAGGCCCCAGACCTAAATGTAGTATTCCAGGTGGGGTCTCACCACAGCAAACGGGCAGAGTCACCTCCCTCTCCCTGCTGGCCATACGGCTTTGGATGCAACCCAGGACACAGCTGGTTTTCTGGCTGGCCAGCATACATTGCTGGGTCATGCTGAGCTTCTTGTCCACCTAATCTTCCTATCCCTTCTGCTCTGGGCCAGCCTCAATCCATTCTTTGCCCAACCTGAATTTGTTCTTGGGATTGCAGGACCTTGGACTTGGCCTTGGTGGAACCCACCTCTCAAACCTGAGTTATTACATATTAGAAATCAGTGTTGCATGTACGTTTGTCTGTCTCCTTGCTATCTGCTTCTTCATTATTGAGGAATTCTTGTTCTCTTGTGATGTGAATAATCTCTACTGAATACTTCAGCTGTAGGAAAGGAGAGAGATTAACAGGTCATTCATTATGCTTTTCTCTGTTGAGCTGTATTGTACAGCAGAATCAGTTCACTTTGTCAAATTTTAGAAGTATTTATAGAATCTGAACACATTCGAAACAATACATGTGGTAACTTTTGCTTCATAGTCAACTATATATGTGATTAGATAAGCTGAGATAAAACAATTTTGAAAGTGTTTTGCTTTTAAACTAGGAAATATGAAGTTATTAGAAATATTAATGTATTATTGGAAAAAAGTGTGATAAATGTTGGCTGTCTCTTCTTTTTCTTCACATTGAAATTAATAATCTAATTGTAATTTTTGCTGTTCAGTACTTCTTAATTTAGTTCTAAGATTTGCCATCTAGTAGTGTTTGCTTTAATTATAGGAGTATGAAACACTGTAGAAAGTCTCTTCTAAATTAAGTTGTTAAGCCTTTTTTACATACTGTATGTGGCAATACCAAAGACAGATTGTCAGAAGCAGAATGGAAAAACTTGTATCCAAATGTTGTATTGCGTATACTGTTTATACTGAAATTAATGTTGTAGTAAAATATATGTTTTATGGACTTTACTTGAAACAAAAATCTTATACTTGAATCCTACTTGCAAGTGCTGGAAATTCTAAACATTCAGTAACCTTGACTAAGATTTCCTATATTTATATTGTATTTATGGTGTAAATACAAAGTAGTCCCTACTCAATTTTAAAATCATAATTAGTGAAATCATGCTTCTCATTTTGTTTGCCTTTGAGGGAAATAGTATAAAAATGAAGGGAATTTGATGTGCCATGCATCTTTCATTGATAGCTTGAAAGAAAGATAGTTATTGTGGTGTGGCAAAAGTAATTTGACTTGAAAATATGGAATCAACATATCTTGTGGTTGCTCCTGGAGTAGAATGTAACCTTAGTTACCCTCTCAGTGCAGTTTAACAAGGCTGTGTGGTACAACTGGCTTCAGAATTATCCGTGTAATGCAAAGCCAGTGGAAAAGATTTGGATTTCGGTAACCTTGAATTGTGTCTTCAGAACACCAACTTGGCATATGGCAGAAAGCAAGATGTTTTCATGTTGCTTGTATGGTTTTGCAGTGGTCAGTGGGCACAAACTTCCAGCACTGTCAGGTAAGGTAACCAAGCAAGCAAACATAGAGTAAACATTAATCCTTTTATATGAAATAATAATGGATGCTGCTGTGTTTGGGGTTTTTTTTAATCTTGTGATAAGGTCAGTGACATTTCTGTGTCAAGCACCATGTGATCAGAAAAGCATGCTATAAAAAGGAGAATAACTTGCTCATTGACAGAGGTTCCAGATGATGAAAGAAAATTGTGAGAAATACTCTTCTATCTGAGAGTGGCAGTCTGTCAGTCCTCATGCTCCATCTCCAATGGTGACACTGGGGGAGGCAGTTGAGGGAAGTCTTGTGTACTTGGATATGTTCTCTGGTCCTTTATCCTTCTACTTTTCCAGGTTCTAAAGCTGTATCAGACACATCAGAGGGTTCATCCTTGTCCAGTCCTTTTAGTCACCTGAATTCGGCTAATCTATCATTAAACCTGCTAATACTGTCTGCTTTCACAGTCTCCTGTGGCAGTGAGGTCTGCAAGTTATCTGCTTGTTGTCCAAAGAAACAGTTCAGTCTTTTGGGCCATCTCCCACTGCTTTTATCAGGTGTCCACTGTTGGAGGTCCTCATTCTTGTACTGCAGGATTTACTGAATGGCAGTTTTTCTGTCACTTTTGTGACTTTATAAACAGCGAAGAAGTCCTACCTTTCCTCAGCCTTCTCCTGTTGAGACTTAGCGGTCCCAGGTTGTGTTTTTTTCAGTCCCTGAGCTCTGTGTGTGTATCCAGCTTGGCTATAGGTGCTCTCTTTGTGAATATAAAGTGTACAAGTGGGGTCCAGCCCTGTCGTGTTGGACATTCTTGAGATTACAGGACTGCTGCTACTGATTTCAAGTATGATTTCTGGGGTGTTATTAAAGTCTACCACCTCAGCGAAACAATAATTTTATTTTCCAACTCTGCAGAAGTTTTCATATGAAAATCTGGAAAGGTTTATATACATATTAATGAGCTCTACTTTAAGTGAGCTTTATGATGGTTGCAGTAAGAAAATAAAAAAAGCATAATATACTTCTACGTGGAAAGTTCTCAGATATACTGTACATTAAATGATATTCTGCACTGACTCGTTCTTTTAAGATAAACTAACAAATCTGATTTTATTACATTATAGGTTAAAATTACTTCAATCAAGATACTGCTTTGGGATTTGAGCGTTTTATCTACAATGTTTTGATTATACCCATTAAATTTACAGAGTAAAAGTGATTAAAATGTTTTGTTCTGCATATGTCCCCCAACTACACAGAGTTTTTACCACTTGTTAAAATAGAAAAGTGATGACCTTATTATGAGGTATCCTATATATAACCTATATATAATCCATTTAAAATGAAATGATACTGAGCAAATGGAATTTAAGTCAGAGAGCATACTGATTTCTGTATTTAGTATTTTTAAGGTTACTTAGAAATCCATTTGCCTTCTATTACGAATAGGATATTACCCATATTGTGGTTCTTGAGGTACAATAACTCTAAATTTTCCAGCTGGTAATCTAAATGTTTTGAGAATTTCATTTTGAAACTTGACTACATTCTTACCTTAAATTCAGGATTTGTCCACACTTAAATGTATTCCTCAAATTCAGTTGAAGAATATTCTTAAGAATATTCTTACTGTAGAATAATAAAATATGTAGAATAATAGAATATCTATCCTAGAATTATTCTTATTATCCAGTGTCATGACATTGTAAAAGAGGTTATGTGAAAAAGAAATATACTCGGAATAATGTGTTACTACAAAAAAACCCTCTGAGTTCAGATTTTGAAAAATTAGGTTTCTCTAATTCCAAGAATGTTCACAATTGATGATGGGGAATATATTGTGAGGTTTTTAATCTCTTTGCATGACAGAGCCAACAGGACAGAGTGATAAAGGAAGGACACAAAGATACCACTGCAGTACTGCAAATGAAAATAAGACTGATAATAAAATTACTTTCTGCTATTGAAAGATCCTACCTATGCAATGTGGACACCTGTTTTGTCCAAAAGGCACAGTAGTAATATTACACTATATCACAGTATTGAGATACCTTTTCCTATGTCTTGTTTAGGAAGGCATTTGTATTCTGTGGTTCTATATATCTTGTGGTTCTCAGTCTTAAAGTAGCATCTTCCCTTTCAAATAGACACTTAAATTTCTAGTGACTAGCCCATTTTCAGCTGGCTCTGTGGACATGTGGAATGGTGCATGTGTCTGCAGTGTGCAGCTGATCACAAAGCAAAAAGTAAAGGTTATTTCAGGAATAAATAGCTGTTTCTTATGATGTAACTTTGATTTCATGGTGTTGCCCTGTTGTAGTTTGGAATGATTATGTAAATTTTCTGCCCTGCCACTAACAGCCAAGGCCAGTAGTTAACAAAGGGGGTAGTTAACTGTTGATCACCGGGGTGGAGGCAGGTTGGCTCTTTTGTTTCTGGGGACATTTTTTCCATTGGTAGCTCGGCAGAAAAGCAGGAGTGGGGTTTATGGGTGTGTGCGGGTGCTGGGGATAGGAGAAGCTGTCTCCTGGTTGCTGCTGGCTGCCTGGATTGCTTCTTCCCTGCTCCTCCTGCTCCTCACTGCTGGCTGCTGCTTCTGGGTGAGGCATTTCTTTCCTCCTCACCACGGCTGGTCTCCTGGTTCCTGCATCTGGAATCCCGGCTCCTGCTCCAGTCTCACCGCTACTTGCAGCATCACGGCCTGCCCGCC
>JAWWEV010000083.1:83086437-83126438 GCA_035583235.1 Hafferia zeledoni | reverse complement strand
GATCAGCTGACAGCCCCCAGGCCCAGGCCGAACCCCAAAAAACTCAGACCCAGGCCCATCTAGGTGAAACCACAACAGATGGATAAGTCTATATGGGTGATTGGCAGTTATGAGGCTACAAGATTTTCCCTCTACAGCCTTATTTAATACTTTTGTTTCTTCTACTATCATGCAAAGACTTTGCAGCCCTTTTCTGAAACCATGCATTTTAAAGACATTCTAGGCACAAGGGCATATTCCTTGCACATTGCTTCCTTACTCCAGCTGCTAGGGAATGCCTTCATACATGTAGTCACATTCCATTCAGGTTTTATTTTTTAGATGTATACCTTTACAGGACATTTTTATCACATCTAGGGGCGGTCCTGTGGCGTAATGGAGAGCACTCCGGTCTCTGACTCCCAAGATCACGAGTTCGAGTCTCAGTAGGGGACCGCCGCGGCAGTTCAAGCCTCCCTGCCATCCGATCCCGTCAGATCTCGAATGCTCAGCAGGGTCAGCCCCGGTTAGTACCGGGTGCTGTGACAGTCCCAAGGGCTTCACTGTCACTGTCCAAGCTCGCTCAGCCGTGGCAAATGAACCTTAGGACTTAAAACAGTGGGGCCAGTTCTGCGCACGCTGTGCCTCACCTAAAAAATCCACTGCGCAGGCTCGAAGGGCACACCCACATGGGGGAGAGCCCTTCCCAAATCTTCGTTCGCGAAGGTTGGCCATTATTATATCACATCTTCAAACTGCAGATAATAAGAACAATAAAAAAGCAGCAGAACCATCTGGTATGAAGTTTAAAAATTTTCTGTTTGGTAAATTCGAAAAACAAACAGCAGTAAAAATAGGAAAGATGGGATTATATGAAAATGATACAGATACCTGCCTTGAGGTGTTACATCTTGGAGTTCCAAAGCAACAAAGTTTTAAACTCTTTAGTTATTAGATTCTTATTTTCAGATCTTTGTTACAATGAAGCTTATTCTCCCTTGGCATGACCTTTACAAATTCCTGAGTACCTGAGCTGTGTGAGCTGGGAAACAACGTCCAGTTCAGAATCTGGCAATAAGCAAAGGCCTTGGCCACCTTCCCTCTGAGTCACATGGGAGGATGTTCAAGTGAAAACATCTTTTTTGGATTTCAAGCACAAAATTTCTTCAGAAAATTGATTATCTTTTGGGGTAAAAGAGCGAAACTTCCCTACATTCATCTTCTAAAATAAAATAAAAAACCCACTTGGCTTCTTTGCCTACTCTTTATTGCTTTATTCCTATGGTTTCTATACTGTGTCCTTCACTAATTAGAAATTATCTTTAATTGGAGATAATCATCTAAGTGCACACTTGAAAGATATTTTATGTATAAGACAGTAATGCAGTTATTTCAGTTGTTTGTCGTTTTTTGGGGTGTTTTTGTAATGAAAGAAATTTTAATCTTCTTCTTTCCCTGACTCAGATATCTGCAAAAAAGGTCTTTTCAGAAAGGCTTGCAAAATGAGCCTTGAACCAGGAACAGGGGAAGTGCAATGTAAAGTTGCATAATGGTAACATAATACAGTTTATTCTTGAAATCATAAAGGTGGCACTGGGAAAGTGAAATTTCAAGGTAATATAGTGGTAAAGGTAGTATTTTGTTAAAGGCACTGTGTTAGCAAATTATAATTGCTTAATTGTTATGAAGATTTGCTGCTGGAAAATTAGTTATTTGTTAAATTAAAAAAAAAAAAAGGCGAGACTTTGGAATAAAGAATCATCTTTCACTTTGCCTTGAGCTCTGTATTTTTGTAATGATAGCTCACTTGGTATGGCACTGAAAACAGTTCTGGTTAATTAATATAGTTAATATTTACTGAGTATGCTGAAGCATCAGCCAGTTAAATTGAGTTGTTTATATTCAACAACCATTGGTTGTTCACTGTTTTCACATCTCAAAAGATTCATAATTAGATCAGGAGAAACTGAGCAATGGAAGAAGGAATAGGAAGTCTGAGGACACTGGGATATAATCCAACCCAAGAAACCATTACAATCAAGCCAAATTCATTGACCTTGTTTATCTTGGGGGATGTGCAGTGGGCACAATGATTTTATTAATGATATTGGTATTGTGGTGTAATAATGTTGTGGTAAAACACACTGTGGATTTGCTTAAACAACTGCCTTACTTTGTAAACATAGAAGTAAAGTTTCAGGAGACACAGGACTGGAGGAACATAAGGCTGATGGAATGTGCCTGGGAAGAAAAGGTTATTAGAAGAGCAATTCAGGAAGAAAGGCAACAAGTTATTAAACCTTTAAGTCAATGACCTATAGAAATTAATTTTGTCTCTATTCTTTTGCTGAAGTGAATTTTGTTTAGTGTTAAATGTCCACACTCTTTTTCTCAGCTTCTCTGATAAGCCATTGAGATACCTTGAGCTCTTGTACTTCATCTCTGATCTGTCTTGTGCTTTACATTTGAAGTGATGTGATTGGCATAAGGATGTACTAATTATGACCATGATAACAAAAGCACTTAAGAAACTATTTATTAGAGCTAACACTGTAGGAAGAGTCTTATGCCCCTGTAGATGCTGGGAGTCCCAAGCAATGCATAGCATTGAACAGAACTCCAAGTCACACACAGCACACCAGGCAGACCATAGAAGAAATTCTCCCCTTTTCACCATTCAAGCTGTAGGGTTTTCCTGCAGGGGAAAAGTCAAACAAAAAAAATTTTTTTGAGACCTCCTTGCTGCACTGTTAAATGCAAGGCCTTGCAGGTGGTGTAATTGCAGGTACGGAGCTGGAGATGCCTGTGGTCTCCTCTGTTGCAACAAGCTGTTTGAGGCAGAGATACTCACTTTCATGAACAGGCTGAAATGGGTCTCATGAACAAACAGCTGAACTCAGATATGTGCCTATGAAACTGTAGTGGGAACAAGGGCAGCAACTGGAGGGAAGAGGAGGAGACACGGTGTAGCAAAAACTAATCCTTCCAGAGGAAACTGTGTTGGAAACTCCAAACTGGCTGTATGTAACATTGCTGACAAAGTGAGAACACGACTGGTTGGTATTTCACAGATGTCTGTTAAGGGAACCTAAACTGCATAGAAAGCAACATCCACAGAACAATTGTATGCTGGATGAGCAAATTTAATAAAATTTAATAAAATATGCAGCCAGGCTATTTTTGCATACTTCTCTTAATCACATTTCGTTTGAAATATACTTTTTTGTGTAGTATGTTTGCAGCTTTAATGGTATAAATACTTTTTATTGTAAAATGTCTGTTAAGCAACTTAATGCAAAATTTTCAACTGTGGTTACTTCTAGGTATGTTAATTCTGGCTCTTATCAGGAATTAATACTTATCTTTTGTTTCTTTGTCAGTGAGGCAATCTCTGTGGAGGTTACTTGTTTTATTCTTTATTCTACATAAAAAAAAAGAAAAAAAAAAAAAGGATAAATTATGCTAACATTCTTGTGCACAAGAGAACAAGACTTGAAGTAATGAAGATGTCATTTGTCCAGATATTTACAGTGTGGAAAGAAAGGGAGGAGGGCTCATACATTTGCTGTACCTGGTCGACTCCAGAACTAATATTTTGTAGGCAGGATGACTGTTTTGTTGTGAACATCAGTAGACAACATGCCTTCAAATCTTGCTCTGGGTGTTTATCATGGCTCATGGAAATTACCTCATTTTTTACCCCATGCGTAAACACAGGATAGTCACAGTACCTTGATTTTAAACTCCTACTGCAGGTTCCTGTGTCAAGCACAGGATCTGGACCTGGCCCATTGCTATCAATGAAGACAGTCTTCTCCAAATGCAGCTTGAAGAATGCAAATCAGCTCCTCCACCAAACTAACAATAGAATTGGGGAAGAGTAGTCTATAACTATAGTATGGTTTTTTCCACTGGTAATTTTACACTGGCCAAGGTAAGTGTTGAAAATTTTGTAATTCACAGTAGAAGCAGAATAGAAGACAGTACAATCTGGAGAAGTGCATTCTTATTTTGGCAATTGTTGCATTATTTGAAGTTAGTCCTGGACTTCTATTTTATGTACATTACTCCAAGAAGTACATCAGAAAACACACATTTCCTACGATAGTTTCTGTTTGGTTTTTGTTTTTTGGGTTTTTTTTGCTTTAGAAGTTATACATACTGAGTGCTTTTTAATATATTCTGTGCTTTATATAGCTGTGTGTAAGGGCAAATAAAGATGAAGTTTTCTCATGGAAATTCTGCTGTTATAAAAGTCTGGGCTAGAAGCTCTTTTTTTTTTTTCTTTGAAATTGCCACTAGGCAGTATCAGCTGTATTTATTGATATCTGCATCTGGCATATCTAAATCAGAAGCTGGATCAGATCTGAGTCAGGTTATTTTAAAATCTTTCAGATCCTGATGAGCAAACAAGTTTTATTGTCAATTTTCCCACCAATGTCAACATTAATTTAGTGGTGGAGATCACTTTGTTTATTTTTGTACAAAATCTATGCTTTCTGCCCTTGACACTTATGAAAATATTATTTGAACAAGCCAAATAACAATAAGAAAAAAGAGATTTAAAAAATGCTTCCGTTGGTTTTGACAAAATACAATTTCTGCATTTGTGCTGTGGGAAGCTGAGATTCTTGTTCTGTTACTTTCACTTGAACCCTCTTTGTACCATGAAAAATCAACACACTTTGTGCCTTGAGGCTTATTCTCAACCCTTAAGTGGTAGGCAGATGATGCCAAATGGAACAGCAGCATATGTGTGGTAAAGCTTGTATTGTCTTCTAACAGAAGTTATTTTTAAGAAAGAGTAGGTTTGGTTGGCCAAAGAGAAGATGGCTGATACCACATGGCTTTTGCTGAATGGAGTGTTTGCTTTTGTTTTCAATCAGACGAGTGAAAGATTAATTAAAGACATTTGGTAGGCACACAAACCTTAACTTGAACTTCTCTGTGATGTGTTTTGTAGCTAGAAAAGGTGTTAAAAATGCTTAAAGACAAGTACAGAGCAAGCCCATTTATCTGAATCTGTAGCTTTAGTTCTAGGACTGTGTCCAGCAGTTTGAATAAAGCTGGCTGTCTTAGAAGTCAATCCATGTGGAGAGTACCTGAAGAGATGTTTCTGAGTACATGAGGAAAACAGTTGGGAAGCTGTGAGGATTGTCCAGAGGTTTTGTGGATGGTCCATCTCTGGAAGTGTTCAAGGCCAGGTTGGATGGGGCTCAGAGTAACCTGATCTAGTGAGTGGCATCCCTGCCCATGGCAAAGGGGTTGGAACTAAATGGATTTTTAAGGTGCCTTCCAACCATTCTATGCTTGTTGCTTTGCTCGGTGACTATTCTGTTTGCTGTTACTCCTTGGAAGGCTCTTTTTAGTTGAAGTTAAATGCTCTGTTTAGTCATACTGCTTCACATTTTTCTGTCCGAATAGTCTTGACTCTGGTCTTAAGCATCCAAACTGGTGCCAGGCATGAAAGGGACTGATTTTTGTCATGTTTCCTCTTGCTTTACAACTGGGAGATGGGAGATGGGAGTGCCAGCATGTGGGTGTCAGTGTGTAGAAAACACACCTGCCCTCTGAATATATCATTTTCAGCAGCACAGTTCTAGCCTGATTGCCACAGATAACTGGAGGTTTGTGGGTATGTGAACATGGGTTGTGTGAGCCACCTGGACATAGTGTGAAAGTGTGTCAGGATAGCTGAATATGGACCTACAGTTCTGCATAGAAGGCACTGGGGGAGCAGGACAGCCAGAATGGGTAGCACAGAGTAAGTACCAGAAATAAGTTATGAAATAAAGCAAAAAGTAAGACTAATTGGAAAACACAAAGCAAGAGAAAAAGAAGGAACTAAGAGGACAAATGGTGTGGAATTCCAAAGGAATTCTTGTTTATGCTAAAGTGATTTTGCCAGTGCAGCATTAGGTTCCAAAGGCTTGTGTTAACCTGCAGCCCATTAGCTGAAGATAATGTGTAAGACTTAGACTGCATTCTAACTTGAGAAATGAGAAATATATACATTGACTTGTCCTTCAGTCCATCTGATGTTATGCTGTCTGTTAGTGTATTCTAAGAGATTTTTACCTCTTTATTCTTAAGTACAAAGTCTTTTATCTGTACATAAACAGATGATCTAAAAAGAGCTGAAATATGGATGGGGTTGTGTAAGAAGTAAATCCTGAGTATATGGCCATGCAAGGATGAGTTCTTTTAGTGTGATGCTTGATTTTATTGCAAATACTGGCAAAGGATAAGAAAAGAAAGGACAGCTATGTCTCTGTGTGTAATAAGGCAGGTAGGGTTCAGTTTGGAAAGGATACAAAATGCTGCTTTGCCAGCTTGCCTAGGGGATATGTTGAGGTTCCAGCTGTTAGAATGAAAGGGGACCACTCACAATCCTACTTAAGAGACAGCTTATCACCATTGTGCTGAGCCCACATGGTTCTGTCACTGTGGGACTGATAAGAGTGTGCCAAATTACCATTTTAGAGAGTAAGCTTCGTACCTTTTGCTGTAAATGGCATTCTTCCCCTCTAGACAATAAACCTGTTAGAACAGTAGTCACATGAGAGGCAAGTTTTATTGCAGGAAGAGAGGTTCATTGCATGAATAGGGAGAAGTTTTCCCAGATGTCTTCAAATCTTCTGAACTTTTAGTATGAGAGGCCACAAGCTGCTGAACTCCTATTGCAGGCACTCAAACAAAAATAGACAAGATTTTCATCCAGCATCCGTAGATCTGTGGTGTATGTAGGAAATGGACACATCTCTTTTGTAGTAGAACTTGCTCTGAGTTGCCCATTGTCAATTATAAAATAAGCATGGGGTTGGCTGTGGGCAAATAATCAGGAATGGGGAACTGATACCAGCAGCACATCAAAAGAGTGTTGTATCTTTATTTTGTCATTGTTTTCTTTCTGAGATAAGGACAAACTTGTATACCAACCTAAAAAAAGTATGAATTTCTCACCAAAGAAAACCAGGAGAGAACATCCATCCCTTTATCCTTATAAAGCTGCTGTATATTATGCTGGACAGTATTTATGTTTGCAGACACAGCACTAGAGAAATGTCACCAAATAAGAAAAATAATCAGTGAACTTCCTCAGATAGCCCCTTCTCTTTTATTCTGGATATTTGAAGGGATTTTCATATGGGGTAACTGTGTTTTAGTAGTAAAACAGTGGTATCTCAGACAATACCTGTGACTGAAAAAAATGGTAGGCTGCTGGAAAAGGTTCTTTTATCTGCAGAGAAAATAAGGGACAGACTTCAGTAAAATATTCAAGAAATGCCAGATATATTTTGTTACTGTGTATTGTGAATGCACAGAACAGTTCTCTGCAGAGATGGAGAAAGAGGTGAAGGAAAATTCACAAAACTGATTATGCTGAAACCAGTGCTGCAAAGGCAGGCTTGAAAAGACAAGAGGTAGGTAGGTGAGGAAGCCTGTGTGCACACACAGTTCTATGATAAAAAAATAAAGGACAAATTTCAAGAGCTTTGGATGACTGAAATCATATATACTTTGGTTCTCTCTCAGTGTCCATAATCACAGGTGAGAGAGGCATTTTGCGAGGTGAAGCTATTCTCAAACATTCTGAGGTCCAAGCATGAGCTTCTTTGCTACTGCTTGCCATTGTGTTTATCTTTCCACACAAACAAGTATAGCATATTTGAGGGGTGGAAATACATCTTTTGTGGTATTTAGTGCTTTGCTTAACTTGCTGCACCTCACTTGTCTTTTTACTGAAAGCTTCTCTGGATTCTTCATATTCAAAATTTGGAATGGATTAAATCCCTTGTATTAAACCAATGGTTTTAACAACCTCAGAGTGTTAGATACATTCATTCCTCCAGCATTTTGGTGATTTTTTTTCCATTTATTTTTTAAAGATGTGAATTGAACAATCATGCTTTACTCTATGTAGTGCTTACTTATGATCAGCTTCCTAAGCATAAGGACTCGTGTGCTCTTTACTGGGTGAAAAGCTGGTTGGATAGGATGAGCCCAGAGAATGGAGGTGAATGGAGTTACATCCAGCTGACAGCTGGTCACAAATGATGTTCCCTGGGGCTCAGTGTTGGGGCCAGTTCTATATCAACCAGTATCTTCATCAACAATCTGGACAAGGGGATTGAGTGCAACTCTGGTAAGTCTGAAGACAAGACGACATCAAATTGGGCAGGAGTGCTGATCTGTTGGAGGGCAGGAAGGCTCTGCAGAGGCTGAATAATGGGATGAGGCCAATGGCATGAGGTTCAACAAGGTGAAGTGCTGCTTAGTCCTGCCCTTGTGTCGCAACAACCCCATGCACCACTACGGGCTGGGGGCAGAGGGACTGGAAAGCTGATTGGTGGAAAGTGAGCAGGGGATGCTGGTTGACAGTGGCTGAACACGATGCAGCAGTGTGCCCAGGTGACCACTGGCATCCTGACATCCCCCTGTGCTTGGCACTGGTGAGTGTTGGGGAACATGCATGTTTTCAGGCTGGTGAGCCAAGAGCAGATTCCCAGGTGGGAGCCTCTGAGATAAGAATGGAATCTATGTGGTGACCTTGGGCTCATGGCAAAGTGAGAGAAGAAGTCTGCTAAACGCCATGGAGAAATGCATACAAAGAGCTCTATTAATAAAGTTAAAAATAAGATAGATACAGAGTGTTTGGATCCACCAATTTTATAAAATATGTATTAGTTAACATTTATCTGTAGCAGAGTGGTGTTGGGTGGTTTAGATGGTGTGTGTAGGTTTTAAAATTGTGTGCAACTGTGTGTTAAAATAGTTCTGCATGTGACCCTTCTTGTACTTTTTAATATCCCTGCACAGAAGATAAAATGCTTTAATGTAAACATAGATTGTCCTTTTTCCACCATTCCTCAAGTGGCTGTAACCCATGACGATGAGGACTGAATAAAACCTCCAAAAATTAAATTTGATGCAGTCAAAATGCTTTATTTAACAACTAGAGGTTTGCTGCCTCATAAAGGCCCACTGAAATCTGTGTCTGTGAGAGACTAAGACATCATGATAGGTGAGGACACATGCCAAATACTCTGTCCACTTCTGGGTCCTTCACTACAAGAAGGACAATGAGGTGCTGGATTGTGTCCGGGGAATGCAAATGAAGCTGGTGAGGGATTCTGGAACTGGGACTTTTTAGCTGGAGAAAAGGAGGCTCAAGGGGGATGTTATTCCTCTCCACAACTTCCTGAAAGGAGGTTGAGATGAAGTGGGTTTTGATTCTTCTCCCAGGTAAAAAGCAACAGAACAAGTGGAAACAGTCTCATTGCATAGCTCACGGCTATTATTCTCCCGTTCCTCATGCCCCTGGTGAACATGTAGCACTTATGGTTAAAAATGGAGCTCTTTCTTGTTTCATTAGTATCTCTTTATTTTGCCACATTAACTGGTTGAAGGGCACTTTTGTCCTTTAGATGACTCTCTCTTCCCGTCACAAAAGGCTTGTGTTCCTCTTAAAAGCTTTTCCATTTCACAGCTGGTGTCTGCACCCTTTAGCTTCAAAACTGTAATGAGACACTTGGATATCTAGAATAGCACACTGCTCTCTGCCTCTTTCCTGCCAATGTGTTGGACCAGCCTCTCTCCCAGACTATCAGGAGTAAGTTTGCCTTCATTTGTCCCTCATCTGCTCAATTCAGTGTTTTGTTACTTGTTTAAATCCAATTCCTCATTATTGTGAGTTATCGGTGAGATAAAATTTGTTTTGACGAAAGTGCAAAGAAAGAGACCGCAAGACTTGTACATATAAAAAGTGTCAGACTTATATATGATGGTCTTGAAAAAATTGTTTAAGGAGGAAGAAGTGCTAGTTGACCTAACTGTCAGAAATGGTCTTTGTTTTGGTTTGGTTTAGGTTTTTTTCTTGTGGCTACTAACTCAGAACTGATTCAGGGTGATGACAAACTTTTTTTTTTTTTTATGTAATTTGACAAATGAATGTGTGACTATTTCCAATGCTAGGTCAGGTCAGCTGTGACTGTGTAGCCACAAGGAGTGGCTTGAAAAGTCTTGAAAAGCTCCAAGGATGACGATCCCCCAACCTGTGCAGTAGACCTAAGTACGAACAAAGGAGCAGAGTGCAAACCACTCTGAACAGGAGGGCTGAAATGCTTTAATAAACCTGATGTTTATTATTACTACTACTGCTACTGGTGTTAACAACTGTCATCTTTGCAATGGCACAGCACAACTTTCAGCTTTGTGATCCACAAGATTTTTCCTTTTTTAATATGCACCTTTGTTTGCAGTTAATAGGTTGCTGGTAATAATGCTTTTGTTTTATGAGTGCTACTCAGTGACTTGTCATTCAAACAGTGTAAGGGTACTTGTGGGTTTGTGCTTCAACCAGTTTGTTAGCATCTGTCTCACTGAACACATAATTCCGTGGTCACCCAGTGAACTCTGACCTTGTGGTCAGCATCTTTGGAGGAAAAAAAAAAAAAAAAAAAAAAAAAAAAAAAAAAAAAAAGAACGCAGCCCTGAGTCTTGTTTAAATGAAACAAAGGTGCAGGAATCCAGTACCACACCTGACTTCTCAACACTAGAGAGGCAAAGCATTCCTGCTACTGAAAAACAAATAGAACAATGAAACATCAGCACAGCCAAGGCAAACAGCAGGTTTTCAAACTCTGATGCAAAATTGGTAACAAAACCCCCCAGATATGTTCAGTCATCATAAATCAGTTTCTCTCACTGCCACAATTTACATATAGAGGATTTTTATTTATTTTTTTTTTTTTTATGTCTAGATCATCTATTTGTGGACAAGGACTTGTTGCCCTGACTATTGTAGCAATATGCTACAGCACAAGGAAGCATTCCCAGATAGCAGCAGAGTTGCAATTGTGCAGGCAGATACAAATCTTGATTCCAGGCACTAGTGGGAATTTTAGTGAATATCTGATGATTTGTGCAGCACAACAAATACACAGATAGAGAAATCAACACAAAACTCACAAAATGGCAAATCTCATCTTGACTGCAAAAGAGTGAATTTGGTGTTTTCAGGTTCTTTTAGAGATTGCTGTTAGAACTCAAACAAAGCTGTTGCATGAGTAACGGAATTAACATATTTTTCTATGGATTTGTTCCCTATCTCCTAGTTTTTCTTCCTGGTCCCACCATAGCCCACCTACCTGATATGTTTGAGGAGAAACAACAGCACATAACTACAGCTACAAAATAACCATAGTGTGGTGACTTGTTATCTGGGTGCTGCCACCTGTTTCCATAAGGACCTCAGTAATAAATTATGCTTTAATGATCTACTCAGCCAGCTACTTTTTAATGAAACATGTAAGAATTTAATTAATGTGTTTAAGGCAACTCCCTTCTGTCAAAAGTAATCAAATGTGGCTAATATATTCAAAAGATAGAATGGAGTGCAGTCTCTCATCATAAGGTCAAACTGAATGACAAAACATCTCACAAAACTTCATTTGAGCATCACAGTTAAGTGTGCTGTTGTATGGTAAAAGGTTGTCCTAGTTCAGCAGATGGGACCAGTTTATCACTCTGTGTGTGTGTGTGTGTGTGATCAATGCTATGTATTCCACACCCTCTATTCATTTCCCAAGAACTGTTAACAATGGACCGTTTGCAGCAGCTGCCCAGGATACACCTGACCCCCTCAGGGTGTGAAAGAAGCCTGTGAGATAAGAGCTGTGGCAACTCCCTTTCAGCAAGTCGTTAGCACCTCCACACCCAGCCTGAGAGTGCTAATGGGCCATCAACGATTCCAAAATACCCCATGACTCACAGAGTCAGATCACCTATTGTGTAACTCCCCACCCTGGGGGAGGTACCGAGTGCTCCCACCTGGACCTGAGGGTACATAATATGGGGGTTTCATGACCTCGGGACCACTCATTGGATTGGGAGGAGGACTAGAACTCCAACTAGACTATGACCACCACTCTCGACCAGACTACCACCATCACCTGCACCAACAGGTTCCTCACATCCTTTTGCTTTGGACTGGGGGGAACCACGTGGGTCTCAGCACCAGGGCTAACAAACCCCTTTTGGTTTGTGCCCTAGGACACTGGGTTATACTGCTGGGTTTTTGTGAGTTGAAAGCAATTTCTCTTTGTGTCAGTGTATTTATTGTAATATCTTTCATTAAATTGTAACTCTGACTTATAATCTCTCTTGTGGTGGGTCCTTTTCTCCTACTGGTTTGCCTTTAAACTTGCACACAGGTCTTTGGGAAAAGAGAGGTAATTAGTGATGCCACATTCTTTAAGAGCCTCACAGAAGTGCACTTGTCAGCACCAAAAGCAAAATTTGAAGGAAACGAAGAGTAACAGCTTATCTCCGAAACTGAAAAAAATTATCTTCTTAATCAATAAGACTGTTTAGAGAGACAACTGAGGCAGATCTGTCATGTAAGAAACAGGTTTTTCATAAACACAGGTGGGTTCTGTCTGACTAAACAATTTGGATTTTGTTGAATATTTGAATTTTCTGTAGTAATCCATACTATGTATTTGCTAGCTTTAATGGACAGAAGGAATTCGGAGCTAGATAATCCAAACATTGCACAGACTTACTGTCTTATATAAAAATAAATATTCAAATTTTACTCCCAATCAGTCGCATCTTTCCGTAATGTAGAATATTTGCAGTGGTTCCTTAAATCTACTTGTTGTAATTTGAAAAACGCAAATCTAATGTTTAGTGGTTTTGGCTGTTGAACGCATTGTCTGCAATTGGTTATTTTTTTTCTGTCAGCTTAACTAAGTAGTGGAAAATATAGAAGACAAATTAAAGAAAACTTGCATGAGGCAATGAGGTATACATTTCAAATATGATAGGAAAAAGGCAGTCATGATTTTCATTTAAAAGCAAGCAAGTGACATGGTTAGCTGTGGTCTGTAGTCTGATGCTGTTGCCTGAAATTGAGGAAAAAACCTTTTGAGACAATATTGGTATAGGTAAAATAGAGGAGCAGTTCTTTAATGAAAGCTTTTTGGTGCAGCAAGCATACAGCCACACCCACAGTGTAGGGTTCTTACAGATTAATAATGCTACTTAATTATCATATCTAGTGGGTTTATCCAACCGAAGAACCTTTTGCTCCTGGTACCACCCTCAGAACAGCCCTGTTGGAGATCCTCCAAGGGTTCTGGGCCTTCTATCTTTGCATTGTTATTCTGGTCCAGGTGCATGTGTCCCAAACACAATGTCCTTGCTACTGTCTTGTCCATTGAAAAGACAGTTAAACAGAAATTCAGGAATATGGCACAAACAATGAGAAACTGTTAGAAACTGTTGGCTGCTACTCTGAGTGTGAGAAACTATGAAGCTATAGAAAAATCTACAAATATATAAAATATTAAAATCTACAAATACACAAAAATCCTAAGGTATCATTCCCCCCTTAGAGACTTGACAAAAATTCTGTCTTGTCTAGTCTCTACCATTTAACATTATAGCATAAAGATGAGCAACAACTATAGCATTGGACCACACAGCAAGCTATTGTGCGAACAGTAATGATAAATACAACTAAGATAAACAGTGGGTTTATCCAGGTCCAGTTTGGTAACCATGAAACAAGATATCTCCAAAGTCCAATGTTACATCTTCAAGAGTTACCTGATGTGGAATTTGAGTTTGTTTCCAAATTTCAGCTAAATCTTTCAGAATTCTTTCTCTCTGATTTATATAAGAACAACAGCTGGAATTAATGATGGTACACACACCTCCTTATGAGGCCAGTAAAAAATCCAGAGCCCATCAATGCTGCATTTTAGAAGTATGGTGTATTTCTCTAGCAGTTTGATAGCCAGAAAATACGTGGTAATTCCCACACATTCAAAAGGTGACTTGATGCAGTGGGACATGACCAGACTAATGTAAAATGAACAGTAAACAGTGATCACTATAGAGACTTCTCTTTTACTTTGAGGCTAGGTCATGTAAACTCTCTTGGGCTTCAAGATTAAAATATATATTCTTGTAGTAGGAGAAATGCAGTGTAACTTTCAGAAAGTAATGGTTTGCTATTTCTTTGAAATTGCAAAACTTGATTTCAAGCAACTTCCCCTAGTGCTCCCCTCAGCCCTCCCCAGCTGAAGTGCTTTTCTTTAAGAAGTGATATATAAGCCATGGAATTGTTTTCACATTAGTTTTGAGTCACATTTATGTTTGTAGAGGATACAGTTTAAGTAAATCATCCCTCATCTGAATAATACTCTTTAGTTCAATGTGGATGTGAACAATAGAAGAATTTCAAACTTGAGATTGCTTTTGGTGTCACTTTTTGGGCTTCTTTGTTCTATTCTTTTGGGGTTTTTTTCTAAATATATCTTATTTTGATTTCCATGGCTAATGCTTTTGTTTCTCAATTTTGCATTGTTATAATTCAAGCATTTTGTACTGTCTTTTTGAAAGCACTGTGATCTATTCAGTGTAACATTATAATATTTCACTGTATAATTAATTTCAGGTTTTTCAATACTTGCTTTTGATGTGATGTACAAAGTTATTTTCTTTATGAAGTCCAATCAGTTCAAACACTACAGAGCTTAATGAAATTTTAATGAAATGATGTTTTATCACACTGGTGTTTTATTCCACCTTCAGTTTTGACATGGATGAACATAACTCTTGTAATTCCTAAGAATTTTTGTGGAATATGAGGCACAAATAAGGGCTCCATCCAGCTACATTAATGATTCCTGGTTAATGACTGTTCCTTATATAAACATATCTCAACAATATTATTTTTTTAGTATTATTCAAATTCTTTTAAACTGGAACATTTCACATCGTTTAAAAAGCCCCCAAAATGTTGGAATTAATTTGCCACATACTCATTGTGTTCTTTTGTTGTTGATCTTTACTTCTGTCTTTCTATCTAGTTCCTTGACTAAAAAGCAAAACACAAACCAAAACAACAAAAACCTACAACCCAGAATCAAAATGAAATCCAGCAGGAAGCGGACTAAGAAATGATATATCTGAAGCAGCTGCAGGATGTCATTTGGTTTGCTGATAAGTGGGATGTAAGGGACCTTTCCTTTCCTTCCATAACCCCATAATAACAGAAATGTGCAGGAGTCTCACAAAACAGTGAAGAGGAGGAATGAAATGGAGGGCTCAATAATACAGATTACAAAAAGAAAGATGATTTATATGAACTGACTGATTTTTCAGGAGAGTTTCTGAGTGACCTTACTAAATAATGAGGTTTTTTAATAAAATGCTGTTTTTTCCTGAGGTGTTTTATTCAGTGTTTTGCCACCACACAAGATTTGCATGTTTTTCACATAGAAAAAACATTGTAATTTAAAAAAGAGAGACAAAACAAAGAAAAGTGGTAAAGAACTGTGCAGGAGGAGAATATATCCATTTGAAGATAATATGAAATCTATAATTTCCATGACGATTTTTGAAGATGGCTCCACCCCCACCCTTTTTATTGTTTAATAAAATGAATCTTGCATTTTCTGGAAATTCAAGCTTCTTCTATACAGCCACATTTGATAAGACTGCATGTCCATTTTTTTTGCATGGAAGATAAGTTTTTCTGTTGCAGAAGGAGAGATTCTTGCTTTCGGTTTTCATCCTTCGTAGTTCGCACTCCCACCCCTTCATCCTCCTTCAAATTTCACAACATAATTTAGGTATGTTTCCAGGCTCAGAAGGGCTGAAGGTGGTTTTGGGGTTTGATTTCATTTTCACTCACAACTTTGTTCTGAAAACATGAATGGTAATAGATTTCTGCCAGCCTACCCAGTACTGCATTATGAGAAATGGCAGTCCTTTCTACAGAAGCTGCTGGTTAAAAAACCGTAGGCTATACAACTTGGGTTACAGCCTTGCGGTTTTTGAACATGATTGCCAATAGTAGAAGCTTGATTTAACAAATCAGTAATTGCTCTGGTAATTGAATGGATGTGAAGTTAAACAAAAAGCACATCCAAGGTACATTGAACTGTTCATGATAATGTGTTCCTCTGCCATAGATATCCTTTCCCTAGCCAAAGTTAGAAGGTAAGTAGCAGGTAGTCATCCATCCCATCAGCTTTGTATTTAAAAATTTGACCTTAGACTGCAATCCAGCTAGTCACTATTGTCACAAAAATTAATAACTGAGTATTCCTGATCATACATGTAGATGTGGCACTGATGGGACATGGTTTAGGCATGGAATTGGCAGCAATCAGTTAACAGGTGGACTCAATCATCGTGAAGGTCTTTTCCAAACTGAATGATTATATGACTCTATGACTACTTTACAAGTGTGTTTAGGATAGTCACTTATGTGTAGAAAGTGGAACAATTTGGCAACTGTCATGGAAAGGCACACCATCAAGAATAAAGAAAGGGAATAGCCAGAGGATTTATAAAGGTGGAGTGAGTTTGCAGAGGAGAAAATGAGGATGAAAAGATAGTTCGTAGTGCACAGTTTGAAAGAACTTTCATAGCTATTGTAGGAGCTCATGAATGAGTCAGGAGAAGGAGTGCCTAGAAGAGAGCCCTCAGCATCAGTTCTTTGAATGAGCTGTGAGAAAAAAGATTAAAGCATATAGGCAGCATGCAAGGGGTGAGTAATTTAATAAAGACTAGCCTTGAACTGCTTTCTGTTGAGAAGTTGCACATGTAGTTTAATTTTCCTGGACTCAGTGTGCAATGCAGCTCTATGGAACAATTAATTTTATGTTTTTTTAAACACCTCTCTTAAAATGGAGCCATTTGTCTTTTGGAGGTGACTGTTTCTTCAAGAAGGATGCCTTAAGTGGTGGCCTCACATGAACTTTGTAGCCCGCAGGCAGCTGGAGCCAGAACCTTCTCATCCTAAAGTGGGGTTAAGAACTGGGTGAGTGCCAAAAAAGCACACGAACAAGGGAGTGTTGATGACATTCCTGAATGCCAGAAACTTAAGTTCAGTGTTCCCCAGCCTATGCTTGCCCGCACACAAAAGTATCTATCCTTCTGACCACAGAAAATCAAGTTAAACTTTAGCTCCAAAGGCAGAGCTAATTATGATATAACCTGGAGAATGCTGCTTTCTCAGGAGGCATCCCTGGCTTCTGACAGGATTAAGTATCCTTGCTTCTGTTGATCTGAAGAGTCTACATTCAAGAATTGATCTTTGTGCATTTTTAATTAGCTAAGATCTCTGCTATTCATGACAGTTTTTCCAATGGAAAGAAAGCACTATTTATTGATTTCTTGCATACCTCCTGACTCTAAGATTCTCTTTCAAAACAATTCACTAGATGCCATAGAACTCGTCAGTAATACACACAGATTTCATGCCATTCAGTAGACTAATTTCTATGAACAATGAATTACCAAACTTTATCTAAAACTTAGAGAAATATACTATATATTTAATTAAGTTTTCAATATACTGCATTTTCTCTAATGCTATTTATAATATCTTTTTGGGAGGTTTATATCCCTTGGATCTTTTCTGTCCAGGGGTGTAAAACATTGTATTCATTGTACTTTTTCCCTTTCAAATGGTAATTGTTTTTCAGAGTTTTAGGGATTTTTAATGTCACCATCATGCTGAATAACAGAGAATTAGGCCATGCTGCAGGAAATTTGTATTCAGTTTGCATAGTAGAATTAATGAGAAAATACACTGAGAAACTTCTCAAAAAATCTGAGAGTTGAAAGAAGGTAAATTCTTTCTTAAGTTCTGGAAGAAAAACTCCTCTGTAGCCCTTGCTTAAAATCCAATTGCCTTTGTGTGCAAAGAACTGATATATTTATTCTGAGCATTTTATCCTGGACCTTCAGGAAGAAAGGCATGGGATAAGGAGAATGGCTTCACTAAGCCTCCATTTTCAATTTTCATCTGGAATAGCTGAATGTTATTGCATAACACAATGATATTCTTACCCTTTACTTGAGCTGCTGTCCCAGTCCTTTCCCTTTTAATCATTTCTCATTCCGTCCCAGGACTACTGCTTTTTTCCCCTCAGTGATGCCATATTTCCCTACAAAAACATGGAGACATTTCAAAATTTGCCATCTGTTCTGGATATTAAGAGTCCTGACCTCCAGTTTTCAGATACTCTAGGAATTTCCCTCTAAGTCCCTGATGGTCTTTATTATTGGTAAGTTTTATCACATGACCAACTTTACATGCAAATATATTCTCTCATAAGTATGTAAATGACAATTAAATTAGGTCTAGTTAAAGTCAGTAGGAGTTCTCCTGACGATGGCTTTGCAGGCGCTAAAGGGTTGGCCATTTCGTATTTGGGTACAAGGACTAGAAATCAAGACCAAACATTCATAAAACATACTTGAGAGTTTGTTCTGGTTTTATATTAAATGCTTGTCAGTTCACATGTCAGAATAACAGTATTTTACAAAAAATGGTAATTCACAGACATTTAAAATATTCATCCTTTGATGTAAAACAGCAAATATAAGAATTTTAAAAAATGTATCATGAATATTCAGGATTGCATTACCTAATAAATATAAAGAAATATTTTTAAAGAGAGGTGTTAATTTAAGACATCTAGAAGATTCCACAATGTGACATAGCGGGTCTCATAAAATTCTTCTAAAAGATCGATTTAAAGCTGTTTGCAGTTCAAATGTGAATTGGTGTTCTTTGCACTGCTTTTTATAAAATCTTTGCAGCAAACTATTATGCATATATTCATCCCTGTATTTTTAGAAATAGGCCCTATTTCTTATTTATATAATATCTGTGCTTTTAGTAATATCCCACTTGTTATATTAGGAAGTTAATCTTTGAAGGACACTGAATTTTAAAGCATTCCAAGATGGTTGATTATTTAGACATCAGAAAAATATTAAGGAGATGTAAATCAATCCTTCTGTATTCCTGAATCAAAGTTCTGTTGGAAGCAAAATGTTTTCTTCACAATATTAAGAAGAAAAGCAGACTCAGAGACTGAAGTAAATAATTGTTCAGAACATGAGTTCTTTTTAAAAAAAGCACAAAAGGTTTTGCTCCAGGCAAAATTTGGTCTATTTTGTGTCAAGAGAATTGATTTTTTTTTTTTTTTTTTTTTTTTTTTTTGTGCACAAAGCCCTGAGGCCTTTACAGATCTTCCTTTTTTTTCCTTTATCTAGCTAAATATGTGGACTTGGGCTCCTTGTATTAACTGTTTGTACCTCTGCTTCTGGTTTTTGATCTTATCTGGTAAGGTGGATACTGATTTTAGTTGTTGCTCTGTTAAAAAAAGGCTCAAGTTCACAAGTTTAATTTGGAGGTTTCTTCCTAGGTCTTAAGACTTGTGTGCTTTTCTGAACTTGTATTTAAACTTAGCTCTCTGAGGACAGCTTTCCACCTCATTTCAAATTTACTTGGGCATCCAAATAAAACCACAGCAAAACCAATGCCAGCAGCATCATGTATTTTAAAAATGTAATTTTTAAAGATACTGTAGAAACACTACCTCAGTTCTCTTGTTCAGCCAGGCTAATTAGTAGAGCTGTGTTGGATAAAAGTTTCCTGCACAGAATTTTGGAGGACAGATTGTTTAGAACTGCCTGTGTTTTACAGGCAGGAATAGCTCACCCTCTATGGTACCTGGACTGGCATGTTTATATTCCATTCTGACAGAGTGTGTTAGTGGATGTGGTCATAGGAGCAGGCTGACATACCTACACGAGGAAGGAGATCAGCTCACCTAGAACACTGTCTGCTTATTAAGCAAGAAAATCTTCAGCCAGTCAATCCACTTAATTAAATGGCAAACTATTTTATTAATAGCTCAGAGCAAGACTCAAGTGAGAAAAAGTAATAAAATAGCAGCTGGAGGAACTGCTTGCTCTTTAGAGCACTTTTTAAAGTTTGTGTAATTGGAATATTTAATAAGAAATTGGAGGTGGCAGTTGCAGATTTGATTAAGGGATGGAATGAATAGGAGATAGAAATTCATAGAAAGAAACTTCAGGTGATGGATTGCAGGTTTTTGCTGCAGTGCATGAGCCCTTTTTTCCTGTTTAGTAATATTCAGAAATAAAGCAGTAGAAGAAAATTAGCAAGCAAGTAATAAATAATAAAATAGATCAGGGTAAGAATTATAAGTATCAGTGTTTACTAGGAATCAATATTGCATGAGTATATGCATTTGTCTATGCAGACACATATTTGCATAACATATTGTCATGTGAGAGGTGGGAGTTTAGATTTTTGTCTGTTGGTACCCCCAGGAAAGTTGGGACCCTGGTGGTTGTTTGCATCTCATAATGAGACCCTTCTCCAATGGATTCACACGGTCAGAGGGTTCTTTGACTGCCCTTTTACAGGGTCAGAGTGAAGACCCCTCAGTGGGTCCTGCCAATGTGTTATCCCTGCCAGCAACTACAAGGACTCACTTTAACAGTTTATGGAATAACACTTTTTAGTATTACAAATTCTGACAGATTAATAAGGTTTGAAGGTTGTGGGTGATAGTGTCTACTGCAAAAAATATGTTTTAAAGCAATTTAGTAATACATACATTAAGCAAACACAAGCTCTGATATGAAGCAATCAATTAATATACTCTGGGTTAAGTACAAGTAAAAGCCATTGTCCAAAAAACAGCATTTAAAGCATGTAGAGTATATTTCTTACCCCAGGTGTCCCTCTGGGGGAAAGAAGGTGGATTTAGCCTGTTGACTGATCCCAGCAGTTCTGGCGAAAGGTCTTCTCCCACTTCCCCCCCCATCTCTAACTTAATTTTATACTATTTCCTTTACGTTATGGTGGAGTTTGAATGGCTCTAGTCAGAAATACCTTTTATTTCTTATTGGTGTAAGTTATCTGACTCTGCCTAATGGAAGGGAGGTGGCCGTGGCTTGGCTGTTGAGGAGGGGGTTTGTCATGGCTTCAGCAGTGGAACATCTTGATTCTCCCTTGTCAGACAGGTACTACACAGTCTCAGTACCACAATGTTCCACAACTCTGCTGGGACTTGAATGGAGGGAGGCCACATAGTCTCCACTTTGTTCCACACTCTGTTCTGTTTCTCTGAGCAGATGTTTATCATTGTATTGGGGAGCATGTTGACCTCAGTCCATCCAAGGAGTTGCAGCTGCTTTTTACCCACGAATTCTGAATTGCCTTTAGATACAACCCTATCCATCATCTCACATATATGTATAAAATGATTTAAGACTCATAGAAGTGTAAATAGCTGCCAATGGCTGGTTCACATAAAGTGTTTTGTTGTATGATCAGTGAAATGCTGAGCAAAATCAAATATTTGCTTGTTGAGATGCTATAGAACCTGCTACCAGCTGGTGAAACAATCAGCAGATCAGAAGTGGCAAACCCATCCCTCCACAACTCTGTTATTTCAGTGTTCTCAGCATGTATTTCTTTTTAGTATTAGGTTGAAGTTTAAATGTACATACATTTATGTTGTTAAATAATGCAAATGAAAATGAATGTGCCTTGAATCTCATTGCAAATCTGCTGAGGACAATGAAAGCAGTGCTGTTAACTTCAGTAAACACTTGGGTCATGCTTTGCATTAAAAAACCCTAAAAATGGAGTCTAAGTCAGCTCATATTTATTGAACTAATTCCTAACACTGCTACTGGTTTATTGAGAAATACAGTCGCACTCAAGATATGTCCCAGGAAACCTTCAGTCTTCAATTATAATCTTGTGATTTCATACCACGTTTTTACACCACACATACACAAAAAAAGGTCCAAAAAGCAGTTTCTACATTCATAACCACAGTCTGTTAAATGCTAATGTACCTCACTGACATATTATTTCAAACATTGAAATGAATCTAATACTTTTAGTTCCAGTTACGATTCACAGTGAGAGAATTAATTTTATCACACGGCATGTATGCATGCCTATCTGATCTAAACCTCCTCTGGCACAACTTGAGGCCCTTTCCTGTTATCCTGTAGCTTGTTACCAGGGAGAAGAGACCAACTCCCACCTCACTGCAACCTTTCAGGCAGTTGTAGAGATCGATAAGTTCCCCTTGAGCCTCCTCTTCTCCAGACTAAACAACCCCAGCTGCTATAGCTGCTCGTCACCGGACTTGTTCTCCAGACCCTTCACCAGTTTCGTTGCCCTAAATAACACAGATGAGATTTCAGAATATTGGGCAGCCTTGCCATTGTCACCCATCAGCTATCATGTGCATTATATTGTTATCCGTGGCTCCATTTATTCTGTACTTTTTGATTACTATACAAAGAAAATGTTACATTATTTGAAACATTAATCTGTGGCAAAGCATCACCTTGTGCAGCATAATATAAATCTAGTTCTGAATAGTGTTAAAACACTCACTTTCAGATCATAGTGAATTTCTACCCTATGGAAATCTGCACTTGATTAAATTATTATTTTCTTGACAGCTTTATAACTTTCATACTCTTTGACTATTACTTCTGATAAAGGCTTTCGTCTTGAGAGAGTGAGAAGTACTTCTAGAAAGCTGTGTTGTGGATGCTTCTGTGCCAAATGCAACACATGGCATGTGTTCAAAGCAGTTTTATCTCACTCTGAATAGACCTACCATCAGATTTAGCCCAAGTTAAATGTAATTGTTGTTACATACTTTTGGTAATTATATACATACAGAAAGGGCTGATTAGGTACAATAGGTCTTTACCTTTTATTTTGCTGTCCAGAATGCAATGATGGCTTGTCCAAGTGTTGTGGTTTAATCCCAGCTGGCAACAAAGCCCCACTCAGACACTTGCTTACTCCCTACCCCAATCTGAAGGGAATGAGGGGTCGAGAGAATTGGGTAAAGACAGTTTAATAGGGGAAGGAAAAGCAACTCATGCAAGCAAAACAGAACAAGGAATTCATTCACCACTTCCTATGGGCAGGCAGGTATTCAACTAATCCAAGGAAAGTGGGGCTCCATCACATGTAGTGATGACTCGTGGAGACAAACGCCATCACTCTGAATGTCCCCTCCTCTTCTTTCTTCTCCCCAGATTTGTATGCTGATCATGATGCCATGTGTTATGGTGTATCCCTTGGATCTGTGGGGATTGCTGGTCCCAGCTGTGCCCCCTCCCAACAACTTGTGCACCCCCAGCTTCCTCACTGGTGGGGCTGGGTGAGCAACAGAAAAGGCCTCGACTGTGCAAGTGCTTCTCAGCAGTGACAAAAACATCCCTGTGTTGTCAGCACTGTTTCCAGCACAAGTCCAAAACGTGACCACTAATAACATTGAAAGTAACATTTTCTGTTGTTGTGTTCAGGACAAGAATTTGGTCGACAAACTCACTCTAGATAAGCTAAAAACTTGTAAAGTACTACTAACTGCATTGTTTCAGGGTGTTGCTTTAATTCACAGGGCATAAAAGAGAGGTGTATACATCAAGGAGTTGATTCAAAGTCATGCTGTTCTCACAGCTGGGGGGTTATAGCCATCAGACCCTTGGGCTCTCCAGCAGGCTCCAGCTGTCCTGGCCAGACTGTAACCCTCAAAAGTCTACCCAAGACATGAAAGTTGTTAAATAGTGATCTTCTGGCTCCCAGGGATGGTTCAGGAGGGTGTGGATCCAGAGAAAATGGTTACAGGCTGGCCAGGACAACTGGAGCCTGCTGGCACAGGTGGAGCCTTTGGAGTTAATCCTGATAACACAGAATTCAGGGCAAAGATTTCCTGTGCAGTTTAACAGATTTTGAGGCAGACTTTAAGGCAGTTACATCTGCCTGTGCTTGCTGGCCTAGCCTTTTTAAAGGATACATGATCCTTCTCAGTACCGATCCCTTTGTTAGCTTTAACAGCCAGCATTTGTGTGGGAGGGGGAGACCTCATTTTTCCCCTTTTTTTCAAACAGGTATGAGCATTGCCACTTTTTTCCATTTAGCTTGTGCTCTCAGTTCATTTTGTTGCCTCATAAAAATCTATTTGTGTTTATTTACATTTGTATGAAGTCCTAGATCAGGCTGCTAATGGATTATCAGTTCCGTACCTCTTTTTAAAGGAGGCAGGTTGCTCCAAAAGATTGCTTGCAATACTAGAAATTCAATCTGGAGATTAATTAAGTGCTGCAGTTCTGGGTTTTGTTCAGTGTTGCATGTTTTCTCATATAGAGCTGTCATAAATTCTCTTTTAAAAGATAGCAGAACTGGATAATACAATCTTCTGGCTATTTTTATGATGTCTAAGAACACTCTAAGAGGAGGCTTATTTGTGTTTCGAAAAAGTAGTGGGAAGAATTAACTGATATAAAATTCATGTTGAGTTTAATGACCCCAAACCCAGTCTGTCATCAAATTTCCTACACTGATAAAAGGTGGGGTAAAGAGTTTTTGGAGGGAATTTACAGGGACTACAAGAAATTAAGTATTGTATTTGTAATATAACATTATTACCCTTTTTTATAAAAAGTCTATGTTTGAAAGATTAAAACATGGTGAATCTGTTGTTTACTTCCAGTATAAGTTCCTGAATTATACATTTATGTCAGCTTCCTCCTGGAACTGTATTAATATCACTAATTTTAAGAACTTGTAAGAGTTCAAGATTGTTCCCTTGTTAAGGTCACACATTTGTTTTTTATCTTTGTAAGTTTATTTAGCTTTACTAACTACATATTTAGCATAGAAGGAAATATTGTATAACCTGTCATAACACTAAGTGTGTTTTGACCATTGTCATCTTGTTTTCAGTTTGAATAAGTGATAAAATAATACTTGATGGTAACAACTTTGGTTTGGTTAAATGTGGAATGCTTGATATGCTAAATTGTTTCTAGCCATGTGCAATCATTGTGATTGTTGCTGCAGTGATGTTAAAAGAAGTCTCAGGACTTCAGTGTGTTTGTTTTGGGTTTTTTGTTGTTTTTGGGGTGTTGTGTTTTGTTTTACCTCTAGGAGAACAATCTAAATGCAAATTTTATACATGAATAAAATCTAAAAATTCAACATGAATGAGGCTTGAGAGGGAAAAAACAGTGGTGATGACACTTGGCAAGTTAGTCTGTCATGCACTTGGAATGTGAAAACATTTTTTCCTTGATTCTTTCTTATAGCATTTATAAAGTCATTGAATAAAATCAGCTTTAATGTGTTGATTATCTAAAATTATATAGATGCATAGTGGCTGAACTAGCCTGATCTAAGATTGAAAGAACTCTGCTGTGATGCTGACATGTTAGAGTTTTGAGCCTGTGCATCGAGTGTTCTGTTGGTTTCATTCAAATTAAATTTGAAAAACTGAGTTTAAATGACAAAGTCATGATAATGAAGCATAAAAACCTGGAAAGGGGATTTTTTGAGTTCTAGTAACTTGGAGAATATTGGAGTATATTATTGTTAAAGATTCAAACAAAGGTGGGGAGGGGAGGGGTCCTTCAGGGAATTTTTCTTTCCCTACCAACATAAAGGTTTTGGGAGTTGAAGTGCCAGGACTGAGAACAAAGGTGTGCTTGATGACTCTAGATTCCAACTTAATGGGGGGGCAGAGGTGAGAAACACGCCCCCAGCAGCTGGGAGGGGGAGTGGCTTTTCCTTTGTGCTGCTTCACTTCATTTTGGGCAGTTGCTTGGGAGAAGCTGAGCTGGTGAGAGCTCTTTTCCGGCTCTGCTCTTTGCCTTCCCCTCTCTACCTCTGGGCACCCTGACCTTCAGAGAGAGAGGAGAGAGAGGAGGGTCACGGCTGCTTTGGGACACACTGCAGACCTTTTTCCTGGGGACCAACTTTGACCGCAAGGAGATTTCTGGGAACTACCACCACCCCTCAACTTCCGGAGTTTCCTTTTTTAACAAAGGACAAGGAGAGAGTGCTCTTCCCCATGGAAAAGGTTCCATCCCTCTCCCACGTGAGTCATAATGCCTGTCGTCTCTGCCTTGCTGGGAAAAGACTAAGAACTAGTGGCCAGCAAGGTGCGACACTGCCACCTGCTGTCCGCAAATATAATTGCACAGGGAAGAATCAGATTTTTTTCTTGGGGATTGTTTGGGGTTTTTTGGTGCTGGGAGAGTAGTTCGACTTGATCTGTTCATAGTTATATCTATATCTATAGTAGTTAAAAACAGTTATCCTTCTTATATACATTTTCTAATTAAATTTCTTTTTTTAAAAAAAATTTAATAAGGGGTGAAGTGGTTACTGATGAGGAGTCCCCTCCTCTAGTCTTGGTAAACACCTTGGTTTTCCTTAAACTAGGATATTAATTCAAATGTTGTTCAAGTCTGCTACTGTTAAACTGAGAAACATACCATGGAAATCGGTAATGTCTTCTGTTTCTTTCTGCTCCTCCCAGTCTGACACAAAACTCTAATTGAGTAATGTACCCTTGGCACTGGATCTCTCCAAAAGAAGTAATTACTTGCTTTCAGAAAGATACCATCCCATGGCTATTAATATATTTGCCACATTTCAGACATCATAAGAACTTCTGTAGTTATTGCTGGAAACAGTATTTTCTTATGACTCCTATCACTGAAGCTCTCAAACCATAGAATGTTTGAGCCAAGACCTGTTTTGTCACCTTCTGCATTCTCTGCACCAGTGAGCTGGGGAGCATGCAGAAGCTGTTAAGAATCACCATGTATGGAGGTCCCAATACAATGAACAGATTGAACAGTTATGAGCAGACTGTTCTTACATTAAGCTGATTTAAGATAAAATACCAGTTTAAAATAGTTTTTTACAAGACTTGATACAGTATATCACATTTTCTATGAAATATAAAGATGAAGAAATGAGAGAATATTAATCTGTTTTATTTGGATCACACTTAAGTGGGTTCCTCCATTCATACTCTGTTCATTTGTGTTGCTGCACATACAAATGGAATCATCATGTTTCAGCATTTTTACTGCTTCAACCCTGTTCATAAGACAGAATAAGAACTTGGTGAAGGATGCAGTTTTTACAGATAGTCTTCCATGGAGTTTCCAGGAGTTCTGTTTACATCTGTTTTCTCTTTAATAAAGCTTTTTTGTTTTTGAACTTTGAAGGAAGTAATCTTGATGATTCTGCCCTTATCTTGTGAACTGCCCTTCTTTTTTAGAAATACCACTGTCGTTTTATCAGATCTGTTGTAATCCCTGAATGAAGACTGGCTGATGTGAGGCAAAGTAAAACTTTCTTTATAGCAACACAATGTGTGGATATATTCAGTGTATATATGTCTCAACCTGCTGATGTTTCATACTGACCTGTGGAGGATTACAACATATGCAGATATATAAATTGCACCTTAATCCATGTTTTGCTTTTCGTGTTTGGGGTTTTTTTTGTTTTGTTTTTGTTTTGTTTTGGTTTTGTTTGAGATATGGTAAGATTGTAATTGACCACTGTAAACTGTAGCTGGTTTGGGACTTTTCCAATCACTTTCACAGAACCCCTGGGAATCCAACTGATATGAGGAATGTATGCTAATATCTAATGGTTAGGATAAAATTAAACTACTCAAGCTCTTTCATTTTCAAAGTGCTCACTGGTTGACTAGAAAATAATGAAGAAATTGGGGTGTGTCTCTCCCACTTCCTAGGAATGTCTGTGCCCTTTTGCTCCTAGATAATCACAAACGTATTTTTTATTTTGTGTTAAATTTTAATACTTGTATTTTTTAATTTTAATTTTTTTGGCTGTGTGATTTGTGAATAAACTATGTCAAGGAATGGACGTAGAAATAAGAAATGCTTTCAACCTCTTTGCTTCCTACAAACTAACAAAGAAAAGCCCCCATCCAAATTAAAAATCTTACTGTGCAGACAATATTACCAGTCCCAGGAAAAAGTGTTTTTGTTCCAGATGTGAAGCTCTTTTCCTGTCTATAAGTAAATGGGTGATTCCTGAGCATACATAAAAAGATGTGAGGGAAGGAAAGATGCATCATAGATTGAGATTATTTTTGAGGATGTTTGACACATTTAAGTTAATTAGTCTTATGCAAAGAGTCACCATATAAATGAGCAAAGTGAATGAGTCTTTTTGTTTTCTGCTAAAGTAAGACTTCCTGAATTTAAGTTTTAGCTTTTTTGATACTGATCTTGAGTTCCTCCACTTTTGCTTGTCGTGTCTTATACTCTTCTTCCAGACCGACATTTTGTCAATGTGTCAATCTATATGTTTGGGATTGTGAGAAAGAGAGGATTGGTTTTAATTAAATTCTTGGCTGATCTCATTAGATAATTGTGGTAGTTTGGGCTTAAGTTTTAACTAGGCCTCAATTTATTAGGCTTAGACAATCCACATTGATTAGGAGAGATAGGTATCATCTGATTTAAGCAACCAAAGACATATTTCATACCAGATGATGCAAACCTGAGATGAATACAGGACTAGGAGGAGTTTCTCAGTTGCCATCATGTCTGCAGTGGAGGCAGGACATGCTGCAGCTGTTGTGCTGTCCTGGGCCTTGCTCCTACTGCCACTACATCATATTTTGTTTTAGTTTCAGGGAAGTAGAAACATTTTATTGTTATTTTCTCTCTCTTTTGGCTTGCTGGGTCTCTTTTGCCTTGCTGGGTGTCTCTTAGAGTATTTTATGAATCTAGAGTAATGAAATCTGTTTTCGGCGGGAGGTAGAAAATTGTTAAATCTAACTTGTGTAAGTGTGTGTTATATTGTAGTTGTCTCTTAATTTTTTTTTTTCTGTATAAATATATATAATTAGTTTAGGTTTAAACCTAGTTCGAGTTTCCAGAGTTGGTTTCTTTTTTCCTTTCTCCCTGTTCTCGGCAGGGAGAGGGAGGCTCTAACACTCTATGTTGAGCAGTTGGCATTTTGCCAGCTCAACCCAAGACAATAATGGAAATGTTTTTAGACTCTAAAGTGCAAAACCTGCATAGAATAACATATAATATAAAAACTTACAGTACATTATCATACTAATATTTATATTTCATGTCCTTATTTGAATCACATATTCTATGCATCTTTGGAATTTGTATTTACCTACTAAACTGTTCTATAGTCATTAGGATTAGAGGAGCTTCCATCATACCTGTCAAAGTATCAACTTTTCATATGACATGATATGATACTTTGGCTATTCTGTACAAACATTCAGATGTCAAAAAATCTGAAGCTTTTTACCTATAGATCCAATGCTGTGAATATATTGCACCAATCTGTATCTAACTTTGCTTAAGGTATTCAATGGATTTTTGAGGAATTCTGAAGGATTGTTCCAGACATAGAGCTAGAATTCAACTAAACGTTACTCATTTTTGGTCCTGTAAGAATGGGTCACTTACAATTTTATCTGCTGTTCTTGATTGGCTTCTAGACCTTCCAAATAGACTTCTCTTCCAGTTCATCAGCTCACAGAAAAGATGGTACCAAGTCAAGAAGCAGTGAAGTTTTTTGGTTTATGACTTTGCTAACTGAAACTACCAGCATATAAAGAATTAAAATTAAATCTTCTGCTATTTTATTCTAAAAATCATATAGAGAAATCAGAAAAGTAATTTTATGTTTGAATAAATTGTAACCTAAAAGTAAAATTTCTTACAATGTACTTAAATTAAAAAAAAAAAAAAAAAAGTTTCTGAACCAGTGCTGTCTAACCAGGATCAGAAAATGGCTCTGAAAATAAACTTCTCTGATATCTTTTCCTTGTTTTTTATTTATAAGGACACCATGTCCATACTCTTTTTCCCATCTCTTTGAGCCTCAGTTCTCCCCACAATGATTTACGGTACCAAAAGGTCAAAATGTTTTGCTAGTCAGTTTGACATAGTCTAATGCTCAGTGTAAGATCCTCACTGTTCTGGCCAGAACAGAGAAATGTAAAGGCAATGAACTTTTCACTACATGGCTGCAAGCAGTGTGGAATATTGGTAATTAGCTTCAAGGGACCTGTCAAGATTCAGTTTTATCTTGAAATGAATTAATTAAAATGAGTTTTAAGAACCTACAAGGAGTTAGAAATGCAAATATGGAACTAAGAGCCTATCTAAGATTATACAACTAGTCAAAGCTTAAAGTCATCTGAGCTGCAAAGTGACTGCCCAGGAACAGAGCAAGAAGATGGGTGCAAGAGTTGACTTGAGTAGAAGGAATAGCTGACGGATAATCACTGTGAATTCAGGATGAGACTGAGTGGAAATTATGAGAGTAAAAGTTGCTGCTTCTCCTAAAACAGCAGTAAACAGAGAAAAGCTTCTAAGCAAAGGTGTCCTTACCACCTGCACTATTTTTACCTTGTTTCTTTTTGAGGGATATAATCGAAATCTCCAGGTATGTGAAAATTATGGGGTATAGTTGGCCATTTTCTTTCTCTCAGGAAACAATGGTGGAGTTTCTGTTATAATGGATCTGGGGCTGTCATAGAACTTGGGTACTGCAGGGCTCTGAAACTCCTGTCATCACTCTCAAAAATTTGTGCTTCTCTTTTGCTTCCTGAAGATACAAAATAGTGCCATTATGTATATAAAAAAAAAAATTCTTTTTTATAAAAGGTTTCCTGTGTGGGTGACTGTGCACTGGAACAGATTGCCCAGAGAAGTTGTCTCTCACTGGAGATATTCAAGAGAGTTTTAAACATGTGCTTTTCTTGATTCAGAAGTATGTATTCCTACTTAGTCCAGAAATTGTATTATATTATTCAGTAAACACATGTTGCATTATAATCTTTTAGGCCTTTCCTGGAACAAATAGATCAAAACTTATCAATACTGTGATATTTCTTCAAATGTAAAATTACCTGGACTGTATTTCCTAAATCTTTAAAGTGGGTCAGTGAAAGGAATTTTTAAATGTATTGTTTCCTATAAGCAATAAATATACAAGGTGTATTATTCATATCATGAGTTTAGGACACGTAATGGTAGTCCTTAGACTTAATAAAAAAATGAACCATTGCTGGACGTAATATATAGTATGTTTTTTCTGTTACTAGCATAGACAAATAACTCCTAGTAGCACAGAGCACATCAATGACTTTTATGTTTAATTGTATTGCTTAGAGGCAAAATCACATCCCTCTAAGTCAAGGGCAGGTGGATGGATAGGTAGATGGATAGCGGATGAAAAACTAAATTGAGTCATTTGATGAGTGGCACACTTGGAATAATAAAAAGAAGCGAAGAAAGGCACAGCAAAGGACACAAACTGCATCACTCACAATTTGGATCTCTACAGCATAATTGCTGTAATCTGTGTGCACGTGTAGGAAACCAATTTTAATAGAAAGAATGGAAAATATTTCTGCACGACTTTGAAAGGGAAAAAAAGAAATCACTTGGACTATTTATGTATTTCTTCCTGTTATGTATTGACAATATTATTGGTATGTGGAAATGAAAAATAATGAGCTTTGGTTACACGTCACATTTTGTTAAATAATTTAAACAAGTTGTCAGCTTTTTTAAAAAAAAAATTATTTGGGGTTTGGTTTTTTTTTGGTTTTTTTTTCAGCTTTTAAGATGTTTTGCACATCCTTGGAGGACAAAAATAATTGGATTCATTTGGACCTACAGGATTTCTTGAAGATCAGAACAATTAAGAGCAGTTGAAATATTTCAGAGAGCTTGTCCCAGGAGGAAAGCAAGTAATTTCTGAGGCAGAGAAAGGTTATATTCAAACTTTCATCGTATATGGATCCCTTACACAGTGCAGGATTTTACCTTGATTTGCTAAAAGTCCTGAATTTTTAGCAGTTACCATGGTTATATGGCAGAAGTTTTTGGCAAGCTTTTGAAGCAAAGGAGAAAGGAGGTAGGGAGGAACTAGCAATAAAGTCAAAAGATAGTGGAAAGATCCACACTGTAAGACATTGTAGTGTTTAGTAGGAATGGTGAGAGCAAAGTGAAAGTGGAAAAGGACAATAAAAGATGGAGAAGTAGTTTTTTCTTCCTTGAGTTTCACAGTGGAAGAGGGAATTACTGGGTATGGAACTGTATATATGTGAGCAGAATATCTCTGTATAGCACAGTAAATTTATATATGTAAAAACCCACTAAGTTCCCAAAACTAAAGTGTAGTAAATGGAGAACGTTCAGCATTTTTGACTGGTGGCATAAATTGTAAAGGAATTAGAAGATAAATGCTAGAGGCAGAGCTTGTTTTTCTTATCTCGTAGGTAAGAGAATAATTGAGGAGAATGGGAGAAACTTTAACTTGGACCCATCAGATCCAGTTGTACAGTGTGGTTAATATTCTGGTCTTACTTATGATCAGAAGCAGTTTGCCTGCAAAACAGGTGCCAGAGTCTCTTCTCAGTACAACCTATCAAAAAAATGAATGATGTTGAATGGGACTTGAATGGTGGTTAAATGATTCCTGCATGCAGATCAGCTTATTGGGATTATTTTTACTCACATTTGTTCTCCTCTTCAATTACTGATAGTTGTAGATACTCAGTTTTATACTGCTACTAATTTGGAATTATGTTCATCTATTTTGGCAAATTTTCACATCAAGTCACAGGACAGAAGTGCAGGTTCTGGAAGTTGGTGTCTTACCCTCTTACTTGTGCTCCTCTGTCTGTTTGGCCTGGTCAAATATATTTGACTTTGTCCCTGCTCCATCTTATTATGTCCAAGTCTCCAATTTTCCCCTGTTGCATTGCCCCTGTGCTTTTGAATGGTGGCTTATACTTAACTCTGCATTTCCTATTTCTGTTTTCTTCCCTTGGAGAATAATATTTCTCTCTTTTCTTATCTTGAGGTACTGTTTTAAAAACTGATAGGAGTCAATTAGTATGTATTTTGACAACACCTTAAACCTTCTCAGGAGGAATCCTCCAAAGGAAGCCCTTTCCTCACAATTTCTCTTTTTCTGGTTTCTGTAGAACTTATGCCAGGTTTGGGAAGTGAGCATGTCAGATGGACAGCTTCTGCAGCAGAAGCAGAAATGCTAGAAAAAAAATATTGAGGTATCTTTTGTTTGCTAAGGCCTTAATTTTAGTCCTAATCATATGAAAAGCTTTGTGAATAGACTACCTGTCCCAAACACTTATTTGGAGTATGTTTGCTAATACTAAGCAAAGCGAGTTCCAGAGACACCCTGTTGCCTCTGAAGATGCATCTAAGGAAACAATCTTTCACTTCCTCTGTGGGTTCATTGGTACAGCTGTCATAAAACCATTGTGTTTGGATATCTAGTTCTTCTTGGAGAAGCATTTAGCTTTCTTGGAAACTTTTAAAGATCTTTTTAAAATGAATTATCACATATCCAAGTTTAATTATTTTTAATTCTCAATTCTCTACTTTTAATTATTGATAATGTATTTCTGTTGTAGTATTTAATTTTGATGTCTTGTTTTGGTATGATAAAATTTTCCTTTTCATGCACCATGTAAAGAGGTCCAAATCTGTTCTGATACCATTTTTGCAGAAGTATCCTGTACAAATTTAACAGGTATTTGAGTACATACAAAAGATGAAAAATCTCTGTATGCTTGGACATGATTTAGCATGTGCTACACAGACATCTAACCTGCAGCTCACTAATAGCTTTTAGAGTTGTGCTGTGTGTTACCTCTTACAGACAAAACAGCATTTCTGAAACTCTGTGACCTGCTTAAAATAACAAAGTTCAGAGAGAATATTAGTGCACACATAAGCAGATAGTAGTTGGCCATAGAAGCAAGTGTCAGCATTTTTCTGCATCAGTAGTGATTCATAAGTTATCATTGTAAATCAGCCCAGGAAGCAAACAGTAAGTGCAAGAAGGCCTGATGCACATCAGGGGTTTGATTAGTCATGATGTCTTCATGTCTCTGAGCAAGCAGATTCAGCTGGTGGTGCTGTATAAGCACTGCTGAATCTGTTTAGAAACACATTTACATAAGCACAGAGAGGTAATTAACCCTTATCAAGCAAGTTACCTGCAACAAATCCTCACATGCTCGTGATCAAAAAGGAAAGACAGAATTTATCCTCTGGCTTACAGAGGAGTCTTTGTTTTGTTATAGTTCTCTCACTGACAGTAAATATGCCACTTTTTCATTATAATCAGGTTTTTTTTACTTTCTGCTGCTTTGATGAATGGAACGGGTAGTGCAACAAACTTCTGTTCTATTCTTCTAGTATCAAATATTATATCTTATTGTCTCAAAGTCTTCTTTTTGTCTCTGATCAACTTCTTTACTTTTATTTTTACTTTGATCTCGTTTCAAATTAGGAGCCTTTTTGTCCTGGTTCTGACCCAGTTCAGTGGATTGGGGGTGGGGAAGAGATGTGTGGCCAAGATAGTATGCTATTGGATACCACCTTATGTCATTGCCAGGGTGGAGAAAAGGGACACTGTCTATTGAGAAGCAGGGATGTTCCTTTGCATTTGGGAGAAACAATGCGGGGGGGGGGGGGGGGGGGGGGGGTGGGCTGGCTGGTATTTGTCCAAGGATTTCTGTGTAAATCCTTTAATTATGTTATACCTTTTGTTATTAAAATTGTTGCTGTTCATTTTCCTATCTCATTGCTCTTTGCAGTAAATTGTTCTTATCTCAACCTATGATCTTTGGGTTTTGTGTTTCCAGCTGGAGAGGGAGGGAAAGCGAGTGGATGTGTTGATTGGTTTGTTTGTTTGTTTTAGTGGGACTGCTACATTGGAGAATACCATTCCTAAACCTTAACACTTTTCCAAAAGGAATTTGCTCATTTTGATTTTCTCTACTGTATAAGGCACTTCTCTATTATTAGCTTCTTGGGCTACAGGGCTAGCAAAATTAAGCATAAAATAATGTATGAAAATTAGTGTGTTTAGGCAATGAGACATAGCACAGAAAAAAGTATATGAATACTTACATTTAAGGAATTTATTAGTTTTTGCAGCTGCTGCTACAATATTTGAAGACAGGAAAAGGACTGCATCCGTTTGAATGTACTGACTGAATATAAAACTCAGCATACATGTGAAAGAGTGTCTTCTGACTTACTGAATTTTAGGAGTTAACTAGAAAATGAGTGTTCTTCCTTTGTGTTTGATCTCATCACTTTAATAGAAAAAAATGAGGCTGATTTTTATGTTGTTTTTAGGAAAAGATCCACAAAACTGAATTATTATTCATTTAGATAATATTGGAATGGTATTTTTGATTTTCTAAATGTCCATGGACATATTTTTCTAAATTTTCTTCTTTGTATTATTTTGAATGTGCAGACTTTGAACTGTGAATTTACTAGATTATGACAAAATATTGCTATTTTTCATATTACTTTTATTTTCCCAGTTATTACTGGTAGCTAAGAACAGTGGCTTCTTTATTTAAATCAGGCATATTTTTCTGCATACATTTGTGTCTATTTGATTTATGTTTTGACATAGCTCAACTGGGTTATTGTAAAGAAAAAAAAATTCCCTTTGCTTCCATCTTGCCAAAACGTTATCAAATGTTGGCTGGTGCCCTCTTCCCCTCTAGAATTTTCTGTGGCTAAGCAGGTACAAAGAGTGAATGGCTAGAAACTGACTTCACTATCTTCTTACTTATCGATCTGTACAGTTGATGGTGCATGCAATGATGCAGTTGTCAATGAAGAAAGTTGATAAAAATTATCATTGGCAGATGTTGAGTAGTTTTTGGTAAACAGTTCAATCTATCATATGCTGGAGATGAGTTAGTATTCTTAGTGGCTCAACTTACTAAGTGCTTAATGGAACATATGTTTCTTACTGGTCTCCATGTGTCTCTTGTTCATCTACTTAATTATTCCAACAGGTTTAACTACATATGTTTGCTTAGTTTGTGTAAACTTCAGATGCTCTTCTTCTATTGAAGAAAACTTAAGTCTGCACAAAACTTCAAGATGAACAAATGGATCCAAATTGGTCCTGGATGATACTTGACTATCAAGTGCTTGTGTGTGAACTAAATTATATTTAACTTGCGATTTTTATTGGTTTTGAAAATGCTCTTTTATTCAGTTATAAGGATAAGGAGAAATGTATTCATTATATGATCTTAAATTCAATTTCGGCCCTTTGAAGAGCCAGCTTTATCGTTTAATACGTAAATTTGAAGGCCCTTAGGCCTTAGTTTGTATTATAATTGAACATTTACTATATTTAGACTATATTAATGTAAATTACTATGTACTGGGTTTTTTTTATTTCACTGAAGCTCTCATACTGGCTCTATTGTCCAGTTATGTAGAGGGATTTCTTACAGAAAATGGCCATGAGTGACCCAGACTGTATGGACTCTGTGAGATTGAAACAGCTACCAGCAAAGAATAAACAAAGGCACAGCTGCTGCTGAGTGGGAAAGAAGAAATCACACCCCATGAGTTCACACAGCAACTCCCAGGACTTTCACACAAGAACTCTTGAAAGTTTCTCACAGAACTCTTGAGATTCACCTGAGAACCATTAGGATGTTTTATCAAAACACTGAACTTGTGAGATGAAATATAACCAGTAAGAAATGTTGCTTTATGGTGTGAAAATTACTATAGCCAATTAGCACATAGCTTTGACCCTATATAAACCGCTTGCAGTGTATCAATAAATGGCATTCTACCTAAAACCATATTGGTTAGTCATGTGATGTCCTTTGATCCTCCTCATTACAGTTGGAAAATTATTTATTTAGTAAACTTGTTTATAGAATGTTTTGAAAATAGTTCATTGAGATTTTCTGGAATTTTGAATGCCAGTAATTTAAATACTCTGTTCATTACTGCCATCTGCTAATTAGAAGTGCACTGTTCACATACCAAAGTTAAAAAGATTAAGCCTCAGGATTGAGTTCCTGGGAACATTTCTGTAAAACACTATAAAACTTCAACTTTATAATTGTTTTGCCGCTGTTCAGCTTTGCACATTCATGTTCATATATTTTTAATATGTTTGCTAATGTCTTTTTTGCTCATATGGTGTCTGAACAACTACTAGCTGCTGCTTATTTTGATTTGGTATCATTTTCAGGAGTGATTGTGATCTTGAGCTCCTCTCTTTGGCTATAAACAGTTTTTCAAGCAGAGGAGTAACCAGCATGAATTCAGTCAGCTGGCTCTCATTTGATAATTACATTCTATGGTTCTTTTGCTCTTCATTGTTTCTGCATAGGTGGCTGAAATTTATGTTGCCTTTATTTTCACTGCCTTTCAAACTGTATATATATAGGGTATCATTATGATCTGTATACTGTCTCAGGACATTCAGGTCCATCTCATCAGTACAGCTTCTAATTTTAGTATAACAGAGGTCATTCTCCAGAGATTTGTGTATCTCTACATTGCAGGACACTTTTCCCTAAAACACAGTCCAAGAACACAATAATGAAATTACTCTTTAAGTTGCTGATCTTGCACTACTTATGAAACTGCTCTCTATACATCAAAGTCATTAACCTGCTTATTGTCTGCCCCAAGAAAATTGTATTTGAGTTCCTGATCTTTGGATTCAGAATGTAGTTAATTTGGCATTTATCTTAGATCAAGTGGGATTGTTGTTGCTAATGGTGGTAGTCAGTTTAATGATAGATAAGCCAAACCATTTTCAAGGCATCAGTGTTGATTCTGAGATTCCACTATAATATGAGACATGTAACGTGTCTTGATAGAGAGTTAAATGTTACAGAAAATAGAAATTGTTTGGTTGTGAGTTAATAAATTATTTCTACAAGAGAGACTCACCCATCCATAAGCTGTAGAAAATGGCATATTCTGAAAGACTTAGAAATACTTTGCAAACTTTGGAATGGAAATTTTCCTACTTTACAACTTTCCTGGAAATTTCATCCAGACTAAAAGTTCTACAGGCAATTACGCTGTGTCTGTTACTGCATATTTGGATTTCAGATACAATTTCCTTTTTCAATTATAGGTTAAACAATAAAATCCAGCCTTTCTGAATCTGCTTTAGGTGGTTCTTAAACTTGCAATGTAAAGAGGTTAATGATCTTAACTGCATCTGCTGCATCTCTATATGGAAATATTTAAACCCTGCCCTTAAATAAACCCCACCCAAACAACATAAGCATGGTGTGTGTGGATTTAACTTTATAAACTTAGTTATCTTAATGCATTTGGTATCACTGATGAGCTATGCATGAGGTAACTCAAGATTTTTGTGCGCCAAAGAACTTGTTGACTGCCCGTGTTTTAATGTTTGCAATGCCCTGTTGTTGTAGTGGCATCTATGATGCTGACACCTGAAGGGGTGTGTCTTCCACAGAGAAGGAATAGAAGGAGAAAGAAGGAAGGGAAACTGATAAATGATACAGACTTCCTGGTTATCATGCTACTTTTCCGAAGTATGTAAAGGTGGTTCTATTTCTTTAGTTGAAAGGTTTGAAAAGACTTTTTTTTTTTTTCATTGAACTTGAGACGTATTTTCCTCTACTTTCATAAGCAATGAATTTGGGGATTGTGTGCAGAGAGTCAAGCTTTGCTATTTTCAGTGACTTTGGTTTCCATAGAGTGCACAACACACTGTTGTATCTACTGCTAAATGTTATTTTGCTACCCAAGATGACATCTAGAAAATTGTGTGAGGAAAGGTTATCATTTCATCACTGTGCAACACAGGTGGTAGTGCATTCTTCTGATCAAAATTATTCTTTACTTTTAGTAGTAAAGTAAAAGGGATTAGAGAAGATAGAGGATCATTCAGTAACCTGAGAAGATACGTGCATATTGTTCTAGGAACTCGCTTAAGCCAAAAAGTTACCTCTGACTCTTTGTGGTTGTGTATCCTAGATTAGTAACAAAAGTTTCAGAGGTTTTTTTTTTCTTCAGAACTATGTCTTCAAAATGCCTATTCTTTCCTAGGAAATTATGTAGAAAAATTTGATATATATTATTTTTTATGAGCAAAGGGTATTAAAACTACTAGGAGAGTAATTATTTGGAAAAATATATAGGTCCTACTTAGGGGAACTTTTTTTTTTTTTAATGTGGAGATTTAGTACACTGCTTACATTGGTTGCTGTGGCAAACCAATCTGCTTCCTTTTCCTCATAAGGACATGACAATTTTTCCTCAGTTTGAAGCAGACCGTGGTTTCAATCACTTATCTCTAAAACTACCTTTAGTATTAAATTGACTAATGTCTGTCCCTGATCTGGCCAGGACACGATTAATTTTGCAGTAGCTGGGAGGGGACATGGAGGGGACATGGCTAGGACATGGAGGTTATTTTATACAGTCATTGCTGGGGTTGGGGGAAAAGTACTCCCTTCCAGGGAGAAGGGATTCCTTCTGGTGGAGAAAATGTGGCAGAGGGAGCTGTCCTATATTGTCTAGTATCAGGAGTTTTTTTGTGTGAATGGTTGCTTTTTTATATCCTCTGTCATTATTATTGTTGCTGTTACTGTTCAATTTCTGATTTAATTTCTGTTTCCAGTAAATTACTTTTGTTGCAGTCCATGATCTTTGCCTTTTGTGCTTCCAATTCTCAACTCCATCCCACCGCAGTGGGAAGGGGGAAGGGAAACTGGGGGAGTGAGAGACAGAGAGGTATGATTTTGGAGAGTCTTGTTGGGGGCACTGAATTGGGGAATGCCATTCCTAAACCACAATGTCAGAGTATTGAAATGAGAAATACTGGTATTGGACATTCTTCTGTTGCTCTTAATCATATGACAGTGTTTTTACTCATGGCTTTCATGATTAGAATTCCTTCTTTTTGTTTATTTATCATGAGAAGCTTCTTATCAAATGGAAAGAAATACACTTGCCCCTTTAAACAGTGTAAGCTTTTCTGGTCAGCGGGGACAAAGATCATAATGTTAAAAGGTGTATTTTCTCTGGATTTCAGAATTTTTCTGTGTGGGTTATAGGAAGCAATAAAAGTTTAATAAGCTCAGATGCCGGAGAATAATAGAACTTTTATCAGCTTGTGTGATATAATGTCCAGATATTACTTAAGGTTTATTTCCAGACCTCTGAGAATGCTCTTTGTCAATTAAAGATCTTAGGAAAACAAACAGACACAAACCAACAACAAAAACAACTCAGACTTGGAGTTTATTCCATCTTATCTGGTTTTGAAAATATTGTACTGGAAATGCATTCTTTCACTTGATGTCTGTTATGGTTTCACCTAGATGGGCCTAAGTTTGAGTTTTTTGAAGTTCAGCCTGGGCATGAGGGCTGTCAGCTGATCTGGGCTGGGCTAAGCTGACAGCTGACTCCCCCTAGCCAATAGTGTTTTATTCCATACCATA
>JAWWEV010000083.1:83075545-83086337 GCA_035583235.1 Hafferia zeledoni | reverse complement strand
TCCTGTTTGTAAAATATATGTAGTTTTAGTATAAAATGCAGTTTTAGAGGTTTTTTTTCCCTCTTTCCTTCCCCTCTTTTCCTCCCTTTCCTCGGTGTTGGGGGTGGGGGGAGGCTCTGACCCTCTGTCTTAGAGGGCTGGCAGTTTGCCAGCTCAAACCATGACAATGTCTCAGAGAAAATTAGAAAATCTTTCACTCCTTGGTAATTTTTTGAAGTGTAATTGAAGGGATTTTGCATCAGCTTAGGTGGCAGTCTCTGTCCAGTATCTAGAAACCATTGCTGGCAGGCAGGTAACAGTGGTGTAATTGACAGCAGATGTTGATTTGTAGATTCACACCTGAAATAAATTCATAAACCATATTTGCAAGAATATTTTTGCATCTGAAATTGTTCTATATGTGCTCCTTATATCAAATGTTAGAAGCTGTCAGACACCAGGAGTCAATGATGACTTACATAAGCACTGTCTTTGCTTTAAAAAGAAATTAAAACACAATCCCACACATGAAATCAAGATATCCACTTAATTAAAATAATTGGCTAATTCTAATTAGGTTAGGGATGACTGGAACACTAGTTTACAAAGAGGATTACATGACTTAAATATGTACTGGCTAATCAGATGTCCATATCTACATCAGATTAAGTCTCAAGGGAAGTAGATAGTTATTTAAGCCTAAGAAAAGGTGTCTTGCTAGTTAAAATAATTCAATGTTCAATCTAAGTAACAAACCATTCTTCTGTATTGAATAATTAGCTATGGGAAGGAGTAGAATAAAAATATCTTTAAAGTAAGGATCCATAGCATTTGTAAAAGGAGTCCTATGCTGGGATGAAAGCAACCAATGTTATGCTGTAGGTAATCAAAGTAATGCTTTATGAGTTCTTTATTTGTTACATTAGTTTTGGAAAAAGATGCTGATAATTTTTGGCATAGAAAAATTTAAAAGTAAAAAAACTGTGGTCTCAGGCTTAATGTAATGCCTCACATGGCATATTCTTTGTGTAATGCATTCTTATATGTAAAACTAGAATTAATACTGTAAGCTACCATATAGGGACGAGAGGTGTGGAAGCCAAATTTATGTACATGAACAGTGTTGTTCTTGCTACTTATATTTGCTGTGTTAGTAGATGGAGTCAGATAATTCTTTAACACCTCATGCAAGGTTTTGATATAAAAATGTTAGTCATGAATTCATCCTATCTTCCCAGCTGATAGCTGAAATAGATAAACCATGTAAATGGCTGGAAGGTTCAACATAGAAGGTTCAAGTAATGTGCTCTGTGATCTGTAAATCTCTGTTATTTCATTGCTCTTAAAGAATCATTGTATATTGCATCTGTAATGACAGAATAGATCAGGAGTTTTCCAAAATCCAGAAATCTGGGCTGAAAGGTACAGTCTACAAGGGTTTTTTTTAATGTCTCCTCGTTAGTCTCTACAACAGCAAGCATGCTCTTGAATCTTACAAAATTGACCTGTGTCCCATTAGCTAAAGAAGTGGAAAAGCACGAATAAAAACTCTAAAAAGTAATTGTGCTTTTGATAAGAAGCTAAATTGGAGCCACATGTGCACAAACAAATAGGTCAAAAGAATTTAAATGCACGTTGTCATACTGTGTAACTGATAATATAGATATTGTTTCAGGCTATATTAATTTTATGTAGTTGTAACTAGTAACTCATTATACCTAGATTAGAGAGCACTCCTTTATAAAGAGATTATTTGTACTTAATATGCACTGATTAATCATGTAGCTGTATCTATTTTTAGAAGAATTGATGTCTCACAAAGAAGTTAATTATCTGGCATAAAAAGAGAATACAAACTTGTAATGTGCTATAGTGTGCTGGTTTAAAGGTAAACCAGAAGGAGAAATGAACCCAGCTCAATAGAGATTATAAGTCAAAGTTACAATTTAATAAAAATATTACAATAAATGCAACAACACAAAGAGAAATTGGTTTTAAGCCACAAAACGCAGAAATATAACCCAGAACCCTGGGGCACAAACAGAATGGTGTTTGTTAGTCCCTGTACTGAGACCCACATCGTCCCCCTGAGTCCAAAGCAGACATAAAGGAAAACTTATTGGTGCAGATGAGAGTAGCAGTGTGGTCAAGAATGGCAGTCACAGTCCTGTCGAGGTTCCGGTCCTCCTCTAGATCCAATGAGTGGTCCCAGAAGTCCCCAAACCCCAAGATTATATACCCTCAGGTCCAGGTGGGAATGCCCAGTATCTCCCCCAGGGTGAGGAGCTTCACACTGGGTGATTTACTCCGTGAGTCATGGGATATTTTTGGACTCCTTGATGGCCCATTAGCACACATCACCCTCAGGCTGGGTGTGAAGGTGCTAATGCCTCCACAGAGGGGAGTTATCACACCTGAATCATTGGTGTGAAGATCCTATCTCACAGGGTTCTCTAATGCCCACCCTATAGCCTGAGGGGTCAGGTGTGCCCTGGGCAGCTGCTGAAAACGATCCATTATTAAGGGTGTGTTAGAAATGACAGAGAGGGTGTAGAATACAGAGTTTTGGTTACACCCACAGAGTGATAAGCTGGTCCCAGCTGGTCTAACTAGGACATATAGGAAAGAAGGGATTTTCATATTCAAAGAGATTTGTTCTGAAGATTTCCTTTACAGAGATTGGAAATTGTGCTAATTCTGACTGGTTTTGTCTGAATCATGAATGATGGTAACTATATGAGACTTGATATGTTGCATCTGATAACATTACTGTATATTAATTTGCCCACTGCATTTGTTCTATAGTGAAAAGCTCACCAAGAGGAAGAACTCAGGTGCTTGCACACTGTGTTCATTTTCATTTGTCCAACCAGAGCATCACAACAGAAAACAGAACTAGACAGAGACTGTATTATATTAGTGCCATGGTGATTGCTGTGAAAAGGGAAAACAGACATCCTGAGAACTTGTATTGATTTGACCCTAGATTGCAGTGCTTTGATTACCTAAAAGGGTGTGGGGGTTGTTTTTCTCCCTCCTGCATTGACTGGTTTTTGACCGGTTGAATTCATAATTTATAATTAGGCCGTCCATGGCTTCCTTTTGCAATCTTGAATGCTTGTTCCTGTCAGATAGGCAGTCATTCTTCTGTTGCCTGTCCTCACTCTAGACCATCTCCTCTTCCAGTGACATGACAGATATCCTTCTTCCTACCTTTTATCCTCTGTGATTTGTAATATGGTCTTAAAAAATAAGCAGGTCAGTTCTCATAATTCTAGTTACCGTTGTTTGTATATTTTTAAGGGTGGCATGGTGGAAAAAAAGACTGAAGACTCTTTCTTGGGAAAAATGGTGTTTCTAGAAAAATAATAAATGGTAATTGCTTGCCGCAAATTCTGTGGCAAGGTGTTTCATAGAATTATAGAGTAATTAAGGTTGGAAAAGACCTTTAAGATCATCAAGTCCAACCATCAACATACCACTGCACCGTGTTCACCATTAACCATGCCCTTAAGTGTCATATCCACTCGAACACTTCAAGGGATGGTGACTCCACCACTTCCATGGGCAACCTGTTCCAATGCTTTATAACCCTTTTGGTGAAGAAATTTTTTTCTAATACCCAATCTAAGCCTTCACTGGCATAACTTGAGGCTGCTTCTTATCCTGTCACTTGTTATCTGGGAAATGACATGAACCCCACCTCACTACAACTTCCTTTCAGGTAGTTGTAGAGAGGTATAAGGTCTCCCCTGAGCCCCCTTTTCTTCAGACTAAACCACCCCAGCTCCCTCAGCTGCTCCAAAGAATACTTGTGCTCCAGTTCCTTCACCAGCTCTGTTACTCTTCTCTGGACACATTCCATCATCTCAATGTCTTTCTTGAAGTGAAGGGCCCAGAACTGAACACAGGAGTTGAGATGCAGTCTCACCAGTGCTGAGTGCAGGGGAACAATTCCTACCCTGGTCCTGCTGGCCACACTATTTTTGAATTTGAGCAGTCAAAACTAAAAAAAGGTTCTATAAACCCTTAGGAATGTACCATGGCTGAAACTTGCACAAATCCCTGTTCTCTGCTGTGTGAAAGGTTTCATTAAACAACACAAAAAGAGACTACTCTTTCTTCTTGAGGAAGTTAAATTTACTGTTGTCTGTAATACCAAGCAACTTATATATATTAAATGATGTCAGTACTTTCAAGGTGCTAATCTACTGAGGAGGTATGTACTGATGTTGTTGAAGTCTCTCTGAGGTACCTCATGGTAGATTAACATCAGACATCTGGGAACATTTGGAGCTGTGCACTATGTAGTCTGTTTGATGATACAGTGATGAAATTATTAGCAGGGATGGTTGTCTTCCAACATTCTATATGGGTTGACATGTGTACGCTGAGCATTGCTGTGTTGTCTGAGGACACAGAGAAATGAGGCCAGGTTTATTATTAAAATTAGGCTATAAAATTTCTGTAAAATTTTAAAAAGATATTTTTTGTTCCTTCCACAACTGGGTTTAATGGTTTTTATTAAAATAAAACACTGCTGTTAAAAGCTAGCAGGTAGCTTTAATAATGTGCGTCAAGCCATGTAAATATGAATGGGTACCCTAGGGTATGAGCTCTAAATCAATTAATCAGAGATTCCTAATAATGAAGCAATTAATTTGAGATGGGAAAAGATATTACTTGCCTTCCAGAGCTGACAAGTTGCATTTCAGTTCACTCCTTCCTCACTTCTTCCTTCCCTCCTCTTGGCAAAGCTAACTTTTCACTCACAGACATATGTGTCAGACTTGCCATCTGTCAGAGTATTGGCACTGCCTGAAGATACACTACACAAACACATGTATCTAAGCAGTTTAACTAGAACTGGATGCCTGCCATGCACTGTTAAAACTGTATTCAAACTTGTTTGCCTTTTATGTTGTGCTTTTCCAAAATAACAGTGGATTTGAGAAGGAAAAAATGACACAAGCCAACTGACAAACCCATCCCCCATTAAGTAGTGAAGTTGCAAGATGTATCACAGCTCTTGGTAAAGGCAACAAGAGTACGGAGGACAATTTGATGATGTAATTTCTGTGACTGTACAGCATGGTAACATATAAATCCTACAAATAAGATGTAATAACTGAGTACAAAATGAAGGTGTGAAGAATTAATACTAATCTTCTGGACAAATATGACTGCCACATGAAGTTGTGTGTTATGTAGTGAAAGCTGCTATGCAGAAACAACTTGTTGTATCTGTGGTATAGTAATGTATTCACAAATACCCTAGCTGAGCTGGACGTAGGCATACACCTGACCTTAGCCAACATTTTTTATATCAAAATGGAGAGTTATATTGGCAGGAGAGCAGACTGGAATTGGCTGCACTCAGCACCTTAGCAGATGCGCTCAGCAAGCATTAGGATCAGACTATATTGCCTCCGTGCAGCAAAACACTGCTCAAAGCCACTGGAGATTTTGCTTGACTCAGGTTTCCAAATTGTCCTCTGGGTCTGTTTTCACTCCTAATAAGTATATAATTTTCCCATGTATCTTTTCTTTGTCCCTTCAGAAATATTCTTAGACTAGGTAGTGTTTTGTGTGCTAAATTGAACATATCCTGAGAGTATGTGTTGAATTAGATAGGTTCACCTTTGCAATTGTACAGGTTTAAGAATGACATAGAATGCATAAGATGATGTTCAGTGATGTGGGAGTGAGGGTTTATTTTTCATGTAAAGGTCTGATGCTCCCTAAGGAATTTATTTTCTAAGGAAGTCTGTTTTTTTGTCACCTCACAGGCCTGTTCCAGCCTTCATAGTGGTTATTACAATATCATAGAATATTCCGAGTTGGAAGGGACACACAGAACACTCCAAGAATCACACCATGTTCCTGACAGTGTTGTCCAAACACTTCTTGAACTCTGTCAGGCATGGTACTGTGACTGCTTCTCTGGAGAGCCTATTCTAGTGCCCAATCAACCTCTGAGTGAAGAACCTTTTCCTGATATCTATCCTAAACCTCCCCTGATTCATCTTCATGCCATTTCTTCAAGTCCTGTCACCGGTCACAGTTATGGAAAGCTAGAGGTTATACTTGAACAATATTCTAGTAATTTTAATTTAGATAGACTTAACAAGTATGTTTCTGTGTAATAATAGAACCTTACAGTTATTTTCAGGGTTATTATGTTGCTTAAAACATTGGTAGGAAAGGGTAGCTGCAAGTAGTATGTTTCCAAAAGCAGTATGTTTTGTAATGAGTAATGTATAAGGTGTTAGGATTTGAAGTTTCTGAATCCCTGTTTTCGTTTAGGAATCCATTGTTATTTCCCCACAAAACAGTGTACTAGAGTGTTTTTCTTTTGTCAGCCTGAACAAAAGGTAATTGGGAGTGCATTGCCAGACAGCAATCCTTTGAATGTTCCCAGATCAAGAGATACAGCCTGTCTCTAGCTACCAGCGGAAGGAATATTTTCAGTGATGTTTGGTAATACTTGGAAGAAAATGTTGAACAATTTACTTAATTAGTAATAACAGTGAGTGAAACAAGTGCCACTAAGAATCAGACTGTAATCTGTATTTATAAAAATCCACAAAGTGTGATTTGACATTTTCTGGATAGCTTTGATAAATGTCAACATGAATAGCAGGAACTCCACTCATAATGCCTAATATGCTGATCAGATTTCCCCTTACAGTTAAGGAAGAGGTGAGGCTTTGGCTCTTGTCCTTTTCTGCTGGCTCAGTTCCAGAGCAGCAGGACCTGTACCAGTGCTAATGTGGGACAGATTACTGGAGGCAAAAAAATTATCTTCCAGAAGCTTCAGATCTACCATAGTGTCTGGATCCGGGAAGCTGATTTCATTCCCAGCACTCTTTTGGAGTCTGTATTTTCTGAGTGCTGTCTTTTGAGTGCAGAACTGGTTTTCAGGCCTTCAGCTAATTTTTTAATATGGAAGTTGGTTAAATGTTAGATCATAGGTGATAAGTAAATAACCACATTATATCAGACTAAGTAATTTGTTGGTTATTGTGAGAACTCACTCTTGCCTCATATTTGACCTTTGTAGTATTGGAAAGAGTTCTTTATCAGAATATGTAAATACTTAAAATCAGCTCATCTGTAAGATAGTGTTGCCTGCATGCACTTATTCCTTGATGACATTGCCTTGAGGACATAAATTTCCTTTCCAAATGAATTTAAAATTATTTGTGTTCAGAGGGATTTGGTTTAGCCTGTTACCAAAATTCTTATCACACCGCCATAGAAAGCAGTGAATGCCTTTGCACCCCTTAGTTTTGCTCCCTGAAGATGACTTTAAAAATTGAACTGAAGAGTCTCTGTTCTTTTTTATCAGCTTAACTGTTTTAAAAAATATTTATTTTGATTATATTGTATGTTATTTTATTCTACTCGGTGATGAGCTTAACTAGAAGTGTGGGAATTGGGCTGAGTTCTTTCTACCGTCTGCCTTGTGCCTCATTTCTCACTTCCTGTCTCATGTGGATTTAACACTTTGCTATTGCCTTCAGAGGCTGTAAGAGTGAGATGCATTAGTGCATTCAGGTCATGAAGCTACCTAGGTAAGTGTTAGATAAATCAGAGTACGTCTTCGCAAAATCCTCTTATGCCTTATTTGAATTTTGGAAGTCTTGTGAAGGGAGAGAGAGAAGACACTAGTTGGGAAACAAAACATTTTTTTTTACCCATTTGCCTACAGATTAAGATGAAACTGATGAAGCAGAAGAATGTCAGTGGGTAAAAAAGTCTTACCATGGCAGTTTTCAGAATTAGAATGTGACAAAGACTTCTTTAGATGCAGGAAGAAACTTTATTTCTTTTGAAACTTCTGATCAGTTCCAACTATGGCTGCTGGCTCTCTTTATCTAAGGATGACTTTTTAGTATTTTAAACATAAGATACCAATGAAATTTTTCTACAACTGTTTCATCTTCAGTAGAGACATGTTTGGATGCATACCTTCTTGCTTGGAAACTAATAAACAAGCTTTTCAAAAACCTAGAGCCCTCAAACCTCTCAGAATTTTTGAGGACTTTTAGCTTTATACTGATCTAGTCATAGCTGGTTGTTATTTTCACAATAGGTCAGTTCCCAGCCTGGTATGTGTGGAAATTTTTCCCATTTTCCTGGTTTACTGATCTTGATAAAAAACAAAACCAAAGAAATTTACAAAAATTTGTTTCATCTTTGAGGTAGAATAACTTAATAATCACCCTAAATCAGAGCTTTTGGGTTCAGAGTCCTAATGAACTCAATACGCTAGGACACGTAGCACACAGGAAAAAAGAAAGAGGCAAAGTTATCTGCAGACAGAAACAGGAGTTTTACCTCAATGTGGCAGGTTAACATCACCCTGTGAATGATAATGCATTCAACCTGAAGCTCTGAAATGCTGTAATCTCTCTTGTGACTGGGAAATCAAGAAGGAAAAGCTGCACTGCTGGTATAAAACAGGCAGTGTAACAGCTATTACTGACAGCAGAAAACTCATTCTCGCACCCAGGAGGTGTCTGGAAGCTGACAGCATCTGTGTCAGGTCAGGTATCTCACAGTTCTATATGTTTTCTTCTTTATTGTGATGCTGCTTAGTGCTTTGAAAAATTCCAGCTACCTATTTCATGAATAAAACTAGGGGACCTATATATTAATGGTTAATAAAATCATAAAGGTCACAGAGAGGTAAAATAGTTTCCAACAGAAAAGATAGGAAGCATCAGATGATGCAGGTGTAATGTTCATAACAAACTGATAATAGTGGTTCTTTAACTCACACAGATTTTAAGTAACTTCCACAACCCATTGTTTATTATGAATACATAGGACTTATGAAAAACAAATAGATTAACTTCATAAAATAAGAAATCTACAAGAATTCTTCCTATGCTAACTAGCAGTGCTTCTTGCTCACATTTAATTGCAAACTGGTGTGTGTTCATAGAGAATCACAATGCCTGCTTGCTTTCTTTGTTCCCAAACTCCTGCCTGGGCATTTTATACTGACCACTGCTGGAGACTAAGTACTTGGCAGTTCTTTGGCTGGATTATGTATGACTGCTCTTTGGCAGCAGTATTGCATCTGCTAGGCTCAGACTCATTGGGCTGTTGGACAGAGGGTTTGGCATGGTCTACATCAGCATGTAATTCCACACAGTAGGACAGGATCATTAGGCTGAAGCCAAAACCCCTACACCTATGGTACACATTGCTCGGGGTTTTTCTTTGAACTTGCTTTAATATCATCTTCTAGACTGAATATCCCCCTCATGTATGTGATCGTGATATATTTGATTCAGTAATAGGGAATAGATGGTGGTTTTTTGCACTGCTGAAGCAGAGTTTCCAGTTTTATTTCCTGTAGAGGTAATCTAATTTGGGCTCACCCAATCTATCCAGTGTGCTGAACCAATGCACAGCAAGTGGAGACAGCAAGGGATTTGTTTCAAATTTACACTGATACTCTGAAGCAAGATATTAATGTAACTTAGTTCTGCTTTGTCTCGGCTTCTTGCAGACAGATTTTTATTTCCATTTGTGTAGCAGTGATGTTGGTAATGGCTGCTATTTCTGAGTGACTCTTTTATGGTACATGGGGCTGACCTGGTGGTCCCACCATACAAGTCTAGTAATTAGTTAATTAGAATTATTAATGTGAGTGTTTAATAATCATGTCTGCAGAAATAAGAAAATATAGAGCAAGTTTGTAACAAATGTTACTGAAGTCCATCCTTTTTCTTGGTGACACAGAAAGATTTCAGTGACAAAACTCCTCACTGAAGTGTGAAGAACAAATTCAACAACATGGTGATGTGAATGTTTTCTCCCTGTGTTTTTGAATTACATCTCTGTCACATAACAGAGGGAGAAATCTGATAACAGTTATACAGGCACTGTAGAGCAGATCTGCAGAAGCTCATTTGTATTTAGTATAATGGTGCTGTCCTGAGGCAGCTGATGTAAGGCAGTGACAGAGGCAAGACCTTTCAGGCAGTGCTGGAGTGTAGGAAAAACGTTTGAGGCCATGAACTCTGGGAAGACAAGGACCAGAGAACATCTCCTTTGGCCTCCCTAAAGATGAAGTAGGTGGGGATTTTCATCAGCCTTGCAGAGTGGACTGCCTGGCTTTGGAATTGGACTGATAATCAGTGGTTGTAGCACTGAGGAGGAATGTGAATGCCACAGCTTTAAGGAGAAGAGCTCCTCAGCAGTGTTTTACCTTTGCCAGCAGCTCCTGGTGAGTTTTTGCAGTCACTGAGGCTGCAGTACAAAACTAGTCTGTGGGATCTCATCACACTACAGGTAATGGTGTCATGATCATGTGGCTAGAAGTATTGAAGGGGCAAAAATCTCACTTGTGGCTTCTGTCCCTTTGGTCTTTCTCAGATACCTTTTTCCTTCTGAAGTAGGATTCTGGGGAGATTTAATAATGGAAATAATTGAGTGCAGACATACTGAGATTCTTAAAACCTGGAGAGCAATGAGTCTGGCATAATTAACTGAAATAATGGGAATAGTCTGTGAGTAATATATTTTGTATTTTTCTACACAATATCACACCCCTGGAGAAGATGGCTAATAATTTAAAAAAAATTTAAAAAATAAATCCATCGCATTTGTTGGCCCTCCACCAATGAGAGAATAGACACCATGAGATTCAAACCAGAAATAAGCATTTTCAATTTGGAAAAAACAGTGTAACATATGTGATTAAATTCAGCCATTCAGATAGAGATAAAAATTCTGTATTCAGAAGAGATTTTCTTTCTTTTCTCCCTCCTTCCCCCCTCCCCTCCTTCCCCCC
>JAWWEV010000083.1:83029940-83075445 GCA_035583235.1 Hafferia zeledoni | reverse complement strand
TCCTTCCTTCCGAATTCCTTCCTCTCCCTCCCTCTCTTTCTCGTTGTGTTTCATTCTGAGTTTTGAGATAAGCAGAGCTAATATACGGGAGGCATATTTAAGGATTTCTGTGGTGCATCATTACTTGAAGTCTTTGACATGATTTCTTTCATGTAATCATAGATTGTTTTGGTACTAAAAGACATGAATTCTGACTTTTGGTGGTTGTTTTCAGACTTTTTTATGATATAAAAGAGTGCTAAATTAAACTGAGAGCTAACCAGATGAGATGACAAATCTCACAAATCACTTCTAAAGACTTTCTACAAAACAATTATCAAGATGAATGAAAACCTTCAACACCCAATGAAGTCAGTGAGAGCTGAGAGTTTCCTCTGATGGTATGTCTGGTAAATTTTAGGTTTGAGTGTTCTCTGGAAAACACATCCTACTTCAAGAGTGTGATACAGCCTTTTTAATGGTTAGTCAAAGATCTCGATCTGACCTTAGAGATAGTTAAGCTAGGTGTTTAGGTCATAATCCATGATTTACAGAATTTTTATTCAGGTTAAAGGGAGTAAAGTGTTCTTCACTTTTAGGGCCTTCAGGTGGATGATGCGAGTAAGACCTTCAGATACAAAACATCTTTATTTGTATGTAGTAAATCCTCCTGTCCTTTATTCAACTGTACAGACAGAATTTTCAACATTCAGGACCTCAGCTTAGAATGACTTTGATGCCTAAGGATTTAGTGTGTTTTTCGCAGATTTTTAGAATCACATATGTTGCACAGATTCATCTAGATTGCTCACGTTCTGAAGTCAGTTACTAATGTTCTTTCCCACAAAATTGTAAGCTTTCTCATGCCCTGCCAAGGCCATGGTGTTTGTGAGAAGCAACCTGTAGATAGCAAGAAGACCAAACATAAGAAGAAGGCCTAGAGGTCCTGGAAGATCTCCAGAGGGCAGTCCTGAAGACCCCATGGGTGGGGCACTGAGGGAAATGAAGATCATGGTTGATTGTCAATATCTCATATGTAAATTGGTAGAGAAGTTATAAAAGTGTAACATTCCTGGTCAGGGAGTTGTAGACCTTCTGTTTTGTACCATGAAAGCTTTCAATAAAGGTATACCATCTATCTTTCTCCATTAATATTGTTTCTGAGTGTCTATTTCCACAGGAATTTTGGCATCAGGCAACAACTTTGTGAGGTTTCTTTAAGTTATACTTGACACAAATCAACAGTTAAAATCGTCTTAGTCTAAATAATATCTTGTTCCTAAAAGCTTTTCCACATTAGTCTATTATACTCTAACGATTATAGCTGTACACTACTGTCATAATGTAGTGGTGAAAGAATAAGTCATGCATACATAACTTTGAACTAATTCTATCTTTTGAAAAATAACCATTTGCAAGCTTATTCCCACATCTGATGTGAGAATGATTCTTCTTTTGTAGTAATGCTCCTCCAAATGATATAAGATAAAACCCATGGAGTCTATTGGACAAACTCATATGTAAATAGTGGAGGTTTGGTTTGTAATTCTGTATAGATTGTGACCATATTGTACTCTCTTCCTTTTACAATATGTGATAATCAGCTGAACATTTCATGTATAATAGTAGGGTGAGTCTGTGTAATGGAGTAGAATAAAATATTTTTGTTTAAATAGGTAATTTTGGGCTTGTTACTGAAAGTCACCTTATGTTAGTATGGTCACATATTTTGGGAAAGTATTTGTGAATATTTGTGCATGACAGAAACTTTTCAAATTTTGAGGCAGGTATAGTTCTGCTAGGAATTAAATTCCTCTCCATCAGCATTCAAATTATAAAAGAAAAAAAAACCATAACAGATCTGCTAATGCTGCAACTACTCTTTCATGCAAGAATGGATTTTAAATATTTAATTTAATAAATTTTGTGTTTGTTTTTTGGTTTTTGGTTTTTGTTTTTGTTTTTTGTTTTTTTTTAATGGCATGGTTAATCTGATTATGAGGAAAATTTTTAAGTGTGAGGAAAAGTTTGAGCAAAATACCAGGAAACACTTGAGACATTATTGTGAGAACAAGACTCTTAGGAAAAGTGAAGGCAAATGTTTTTTAAAACTTATCTGAATCCACTTGGCTGAACTAGAGATGTTGAAATGGATCCCAATCTGTTAAAACTTTCACACATCCATGTTTCCAAACAAATACTGGACATCACCTGTCCCATCCCAGCAGAGCTTGTCAAGAGGCTTGAGAACTGGTGCATTATAACAATATACTCTTAAGTAAGTGGGAAAAAGTGCTGCTGCTCTTCCTCGCCTTGATGGTAGAACATGGGACACAATGGACTGCATAAAGTACAAGAAAGAGCCTGGTCTGAAGAGAAACACAGTGAAGAAGACAGGAGTAAAGCTGCTGCAGACATTTAACTTTTAGTGATCTAGGAAAGAAGCAGTAAGATGATAATGGTGGAGGGGAAGGAAGGAAAGAATGAAAAGAAGAGAAAGAAATGGACTATGTAAAAATGCAAAGTAAGAGTAGTAAAGATATACAAATACAATAAGAAGACATTAACCTCAAGGTATCACCTTTGGTTAATGAGAACTGGGCTGCTGGAAGCTGAGAGAATATGTGAATATTATGTATCACTATGTGCTATATACATGCCTTTCTATTTTTTTCTTGCATTTTTTGGTCCTAGCTGTTATTGGGATAGGGTATGGCCCTAGATGGCTTTATGCAATGATGCAGGAAGGACACTCTTTTATTCTTGCTATATTTTGCAGTAGTAGTGAGGGGACAGAAACCTGAAAACAAACAAACAAAAAGGAGGCCTCCTCATCGTGAGCAAAATGCATCCTTAAAATTTGATTTCACGTTTACTGCCTGAGGATGTGATTTGAAATCTCACCAATGCTATAAGAATGCCAGAGTCTGAGTTTAGCTCTGGTGTAGCCTTAGGCAAACTATAGCATCTTGCTACACGAATGACAAATATGGAACAAAAAATACAGACCAGCCTCACCCAAGATATTAAGGGGATGCTTGTATCAGTGGTTATGCAAAGTGTGTGTTGCATGCTGTGTAAAAAATATTATCACGATTCCATTATTATCAGCTGAACTCCTGATAAAACCATGATGCACTGATGGGAAGGCTTCTGTGAGCCTGCCTGCCACCAAAGTGAAAGCAAGGGACCATTGTGTGAAGTCGAGTTCAACTGTCTCTATTTGTATTGTCAACCATACATTCATAAAATGGAGTTTTTTCTTGGCTTTGTTAAAAATATTTCTGGAGTTCATTGCTCTTTGCTGTCAGATCAAATATCATTAAAGGTAAGGAATTTAAAATAAATTTCTTTGGGAAGAGATGTGTCTATTCTTGCACTATCTTTTACATATATCTTTCTGTGCAGGCATCTTTATGTGCTTGCATCTGTAAGAAAAATAAGTTATTAGTGCAGAGAACATTTACATATAAGCATGACATGCACACATACAAATAAATGTTTGGGTTTATTTGCAGAGGATGGTAATTGTTTCCAGCCTGTATCACTTTCCTATTAAATTACTGTTCTAGGTTAGGGCTGCACCTGAGGAGGAACAGCCCCAGACACCAGCATATGCTGGGGCTGACTTGCTGAAAAGAAGCTTTGCATAAAAGGCCCTGGGGGTCCAGATGGGCACCAACTTGGACATGAGCCAGTAACACTTCCTTTCATCAAAGAAGACAAATGCTATTCCAGGCTGTATGGGGAGTGTTGCCAGCAGGTCGAGGGTGGTGATCCTTCCTCTCTGCTCAGCACTGGTGAGGTCATACCTGGAGTGCTGCGTTCACTTCTGAGCTACCCAGTACAAGAGAGACACAGACATGCTGGAGACAGTCCAGGGGAGGGCCACGAAGATGATTAAGGGACTGGAGTATCTCACATCAAAAAGGCTGCAAAAGCTATGACTGTTCAACCTGGAGAAAAGAAGGCTGAGAGGAAATTTCGTTAGTTAATGCCTGAAGGGAGGATGCAATAAGGCTGGAGCTAGGCTATTTTCAGTAAGTGCCCAGTGACAGGAGTAGAGGAAAGAGACATAAACTGAAACACAAGAGTTTCTGTCAGAACAAGAAACACTTTTTCACTGTGAGGGTGAGCACTGGAACATGTTGCCTAGGGAGGTTGTGGAGTCTCCAATCTCAGAAACATACAAAAGCTGTCTGAACACATTTGTGGGTAACCAGCTCATCAGTCTGTACAGTCACAGTAACGTATGTTTAATTAGTGGGAAAGCAGAGCCTATGAATAAGTTGACTGTAATTATTTGGAACAGTAATCATATTTCTTTTGATTTAAAGGAAGATATGCACACACTTATGGTTTCTCTCATTACTGTGGGGCACCCGAATATAAAAGAAAAATAACAGTAGTTTGCTGCAATAAACCCCTGATTTTTATAAGGCTAAAATGGTAATTTACTACAATGGAAAAGGAGTAATGAAATTTTCTTTAAGATTGATTCAAGGAGTTTAAAAGAATGCAAGTCATAAAAACAAATATAGTTTTGAACAGGTATAAAAATTCTATAGATGATTTTATATTTAAGGACAATGAACCAGTCTGAAGACTGCCCATTAACTTTCAAGGGCCATTGCACAGATAATGGAACTCATCCTCTGAAACATTTATTCTTTTTGTCTCATAGGCACACATGCCTGTCTCTGAACAACACCATTCCCTGCAGGAGGAAAAAGCTGTTTCTTTTGCATAAAGGCCAGCAGGAAAAGTAGCAGAGAAATAAGATAGGAAGAGGAATAAAAAATTCCCATGCCACAATGAACAATTAAAATTAAAAACTACTGAAACCTTACATTTTTTACGTGAAAAAATCCACAAATTGAAAGTGTTGCTTTAAAAAGATGTATCTTTTGTTTTATTGGAAATTCTGCAGTGATATTGAGCTAATTTTTTTTGTGTAGAACTATGGAAAACTTGATATTGCTTTCTGTGTCTCATCTGCCTCCTTTCTGCAAAGGCTTTAGCATCTTTTTGCTATGGAAAGGACAAGCCTGTGAGTCTGTGATTTACTAAAACTGACATTGCTACGATTGGAAGACTCCTCAGTAGAAAGCAATGAATTCTGTAATTTGATGCTTTGAAAATATAAATGAAACAAAATTGGGAACCAGACATGAAAAGTGAAATCTATACATTAACAAAATTTATACTTTGAAAATTATCACTACTTATGGCTTAACTCAATGAAAAGCTTTAAGGGGGTTAGTCTCTCCTGCATTCTTTTTTATGCCCCTAATTTCACTACCTCCTTGTGACGGAGAGTATGCTTTAATTTCAACACACTTGAGAAACTGGAAGAAAATATAAGGTAGTGTACATCTAACTCTCTGAGATGTTATGAAACTGTACTGCATATTCACAGAGGATAAGTATACAACATATGTCTTTGATTTTCTGTTAAGAACTTTTCAAGTGTTAGTATTTTTAGTATGTTCATTATTTTCCATCATTACCCATGCAAGCTACAATTTGTAGAATAATCAACAGAAATGGAAACGTCAACTTGTGAATTTATTGCTATTGCAATGTATTTATGTTGTAGGTATAGAAAGTGGAAACCAGTCAGTCAGTCTACAAGCACAACAAGTGCTCTCAAGTCCCTACATTTGGCTGCATAGATTCTGTTTTCTTGGATGCATTGATCTAGGGTGTCCTAGCCTCTCTTAATGAAGGAATTAGGAACACAAGCTACTCTTCAAGTTCATACATGTGTCTCAGTTTGCTTTCTTGCTTGCCACTCACCCTCCCTGCCTCTTTCTTTTGCAGGTTGTTTCCCCATGTGCGAGAGGAGATCAGCAGAGGAGGAGCATCAGCAGCACTGAATAATCATTTCCCTGTCCCTTTCCCTGTCTCTAAAACAGCTCATGGTCTCAAGTTCCAGGATGAGCTACTTAATTGGTACATGCGCTTTGGAGAAGGCAAACATTTAACCTACAGCAAATACTTCCCATGGAGTTGGACTGAAGTGAAAATATGATCTTGAAATGATACAGGTTTGATAAATTTAAGTAAATATAGACTGTCTCAGGTATTTTCTGATATGAGTTTCCTGTCCTTCCTCTCTAGAAGGAGGAAGAAACAGTTTATTTGGTCTTGTAACACATGCTGCAGTAAGGGTGTCATCTGACTGGGATAAATGGAGAAAGGGTGATTCTTTGTCTATAACCCTTCATACTGGGCACAGGAGTCCTAGGAAAGTAATCTACAAAGCAGAGATCAAAGACCTGTTATAAAATGGCTTAGCAAGGAGATTCTGTTCTGTGTAATTAACTCTTTTCAGGCATGCTGGAGTTGCACACTTGCCTGTTAACCATTGGAAAACTTTTTAAAATTAAACAACTTGCAATATGTCACTAATCAAGTACAATAATGTCGTGTCTTTGGAAAGGAATTAAAACTTTTTTCCTTTATTCTCATACTTTCAAATAGAAATAAAGACAGGGGATTACTCTCATTAATTCCAAAGAAACTGAAGACAGAGGTAAATTCAGCAAACCATGATTTAGTCCAAGTATGTCAAATACAGAGAGTAGTCACCAAAAAAAAAAAAAGTCTAAAAACCATCTGTGAATGTGTTAGAGATGGAAGCTGATTTTTTTTTTTAGTGACTGAGTGAACCTAAGACAGGTTCCATTTAAGTAAAAAGTAATTTAACTGATTAACCTTTAGGGTCCTGGAATATACAGACATAAGGACTTGTATGATTACGAATTTTGTGTCTTTAAAAATCCCTTTAAGTACTTCATGTGCTTTGTACTCTCAGAGAGTAAGATTTGCATGATGATTGCAGAGTGAACATTTGAATTGCAGTAACATCCCAATACTTCATTTCTACTGGAGAAAAGATAGTTAAATCCCATTCTTAAAGTGTGTCCAGTCAGTGTCCTAGCAGACACCAAATCTGTGGCAAAAACAATCACAGTACCTACCAAGCAATAGTCAATGGTTTAGTTTTGCTCTTTTATATTTATAAATCATTGCTTTTTATGCCCAGAGGAGTTTAAAATTTATGCAGAGTAACCTTCTTTTTTCATGGTTTTCTTATGACCCTCTTTTAACTTTCGTATTTGTACAATTTCAAAAAGAGGTTGGTCCTGAAAGTTGCTCTACTTTAAGAACAGGTAAATAAACACAACCCAGTCTGTTTAAGCCTTATAAATTTAGATGATCCTTGTAACAAATGCTCTTGTGACTCTGCATTCATTCAATGTTGGTACCAGCAGTGCCACTTAATTGCCTTATTGTTCCTGGCCCAGTCGATCTGAAACACATTTAAAACTAGGTTGATGGGACTTAGAAGACAATTAATGCTTTAAATTATCCAGTGTGCATTTTTATTGCTGTTGGAAATGGATGTGTTGTCATTTCCATGAGTGAATTCTTTCTCATAGAAAGCTATTTGTTTTTTAAATGGGAATTAAAATGCATGATTTTTGTCATTTTGTAGTACTTGTTTTCTAGAATTGTATTCTTGTAGGCTTTAATCTCCATGTTTCATACAGTTAAGGCCCAGTCCTGAATCTATTGAAATTTTTCTTGAATGCTTCTTCTTAAATGGGTACTGTAGGCCTATGACAAATACAGGTCCAGATGTGCAAGCAGATGTATTTGCATAGACCTATACAGAGAAATTTAGGACATTACTCATCCCAATCTCAGCTTTATAGTAAAGGAGCATGGCCTTTATTGGTTTGACAGACTGCACAAGAGACTGATGACAGGAATAAGGAAACACATCTTATAGTGGTATTTTTGTCTTTGTAACAATGCAGTTATGTTTCTTCTTACTGTGTATGTTAAGAAAAACAGAGAAATACTTTAGGTTAACTACTTTTTTTTTCCTGGTGACACAGCTGAGTGTAGACACATACACAGAGAAATCAAGTGGATCAGGGTGGGCTTGTCATATGTTTCTAGGTACTGTCCTCAGCTGTCCTCCTGTCTTGTGCTGCCTCCTATCTGCCTCTACTTCACTGGTTATTCTACCTCTTATGTTTGTAATGGTTTGTTGTCATGACTTGACAGTTTCTGATGAGATGTATGAAGGATGACACACATTTTGGACTGTAGGACACCAGGAGAGGAAGAGTAAGGTTTTAAGAAACAGGTTGTTAAATTTAAGCCTATCATTCGTCGTGATTTTAGGTAGAAATTTAAAGCATGCATGAAAAGATCCATCAGTTCCATATATTATAAGAGTGAGGAAGATAGAATTATGTGTGTGCCATAAACAATTGCTTAATGTGAAAATATTCTCCAATGAAAAGATATGTATAGCTTGCATTTTTTTTCAAATTTCAGAGATGTTGGAGGTTGTTGGTTTTCTGGTGCTTGTTTTTTTTGTTTTGCTTTGGATTTTTTGTTTGTTTTGTTGATTTTTTTTTTTTAACTTGGGACATTGAATTCATGTGTGATAAAGTAAACATATGTATAAGTCCATTCATGCTCATTAGATATTTCCAAAATTACAGGACTATTAAAAAACCCTAAAGCTCTGGATTTTTATCTTAAATTAGTGTGCAGTGTCATTATTCAAGGAAGAGGGGTGGCTGAATGCATGGCTCATTTTGTCATTGACATGCTAAGCTTTTGGCTGCAAACTGAAAAGCTTTGATTTTCTGATTTCTGATAATAACCCCTTACATATTAGTTGGAATATTTTTGCATTGATTCTGTTCTTGATCGGTTTTTTTGAAACTATATGTTGATATCTTTAATTTCATAAAGCACATTTGTTCCCACCCAGATGGAGGTTTTCATAACTTGATATCTATCTGTAATTAATTTTTGAATTATCAACCCCTCTTGTAGATATAGAATCTTCAGTCCTTGCCCTCTGCTTAGTGTTCTGATAAGATTGTTTTTTCGTTTTTGTACCATAAATAACTTTATTGTTGTGGGCACATGCACTCTTGTGCATTAATAAATGGATTGAAACAACTGAATTTGTGAAACTAAATAACCAGCCATCACATATAAATGTAACTGATGTAGATTATTATACTGCATGTGTAAACAAGGCATATGAGCAACTCTGCTGATTATCAACAAGAAAAGAGCTCCAAAGCTCCTGTTGTGATCACTGTTGCTATTCAGTTTTTCCTTTGCTCTTGGTATTGTGCTTTTATGTCCCTTATTCTTTCTGATGATTCATGCTTTCTTAATTTATGGAGGTGTCAGTGAAACTGGTCAGACTGCTCCTCTGCTGTGTAAAGAAGAATTTCTTTGCTCCAAAAGGTGAAAGGATAGTAAAGCAAGGACACACCAGTGTTCTACGAAGAGATAGTAGTATGGTTAGACCACAGTCCCTGGACATGAGGTGCATATTGCATTTATATAGCAGTAATGAAGAATAGAATTTGAAAATCTGGTATTTTTTGTGTCTTGGTTGTATTAGTGTCCTAGCTGTAAAATAGGTAGGAGTGTATTTGCTTTTCAGTGCCTGCATCACCATACTTACTGTAAAAAAAAAATTCTCTTCTGTTTCTTTACATACTTCTCCTAGATATTTGTATTTTCTGCTTTCTATACTTACTCTATGTTGTCTCTTCTAGGAACATCACACAAAAAACCCCAGATTACATTTTCCTTTACACATTTTGAAGGTTAAAATTCAGCTCTCATTCTTTGCCCAGTCTCCTAGTATCTTTAAATTCAAATTCTCTCAGTCTGCCATGGATGTGACAAGATGTGAATTATGATGCAATAGAATACTTATTCTTATGAAGTATAAGGCTAGAAGTCAAGTACCATTAAATGTACAAATGTGTGAATGGTTGTGCCATAAGTCACTTAAAATGTTGTGTGATTCTAAGTTGGTCCAGTGCAATTCTTTACTTAAAAAACCCTCCAAACATAAAGTTCAGAAATAGTTTATTTTAAATTATTTGGTATTTACTTTATTGAATGCAAATTGAATGAGTTAAAAGGATGAAATATATGTTCTGTATTTTAGGTTAACCCTAAAAAATCTATAAATGGGTTTAGTTAAAAAAGATTGTAGCTGTGCATTTTCAAAGCTGGTAGGATTACTGTACTGTGCAAGATGAGAGTCACAGAGTGATTTGGGTTGGAAGGGTCCTTAAATATGTCTAGTTTCAACTCCCCTGCTGTGGGCAGGGACATCTTCTGTTAGACCAGGTTGCTCAGAGTCCCATCCAACCTGATCTTGAACTCTTACAGGGATGGGGCATCCACAACCTCTCTGGGAAAACTGTTCCTGTGTCTCACCACCTTCAAAGTGAAGAGTTTCTCAAATCTAAAACCAAACCTACCCCTTTTCAGTTTGAAACCAATCCTCCTTGTCCTATCACTACATTCCCTTGTAAAAAGCCTCCCTCTGGCTTTCTTGATGGCTGCCTTTAGGGATTAGAAGGCTGCTATAAGGTCTTTCTGAAGCCTTCCCTAGAGTCTTTCTAAATTGCCCCCTTTTTTCTCACTAGCAGGGGTATCTGAGGCTTTTGAACATCCAGTCTGGTATAAGTAGTAAAGACAATACATCCTGCAGTCTTTTGTTATGGTTGCTTCTTGTACTGACTATTTAGAAGTTGATAAAAGTAACTTTGCAGTAAAAGAGTATGTGGGAATATTCTATCAGTATTATAAAGCTCAGTATTTAGAGATGTGTAAGATTTAAACCAAGGTGGGTCTTTTCTTCCCCCTCAGTTCTCACATGCTTTATGCTCAGCTTAAATAGGAGAACTTGAACCTTTTTTATGTGTGATGCACACATATGTGAAGCCAGAAAATGCTGACTTCTTAGAATGGGAGCACTTACATTCCTATGAGTGTCTTCCAGCTGCTGACATTTGGTAGCTGGTGGAAGCATGTCTAAGAAAAGGTTCTCTATCTGAAATAGAGAAATCTTTATTTTGACCTTTTTCTCCTTTATCTTAGTGAAAAAAGTAATCAAAATTTATTAAACTCTCTTTGGAAGCATGATACCCAAGACTACTTTTCATGAAGATGCTCACTGAATTTTAAATATTTAAGCTCAATTTTAGTGGAATCATCCCCCTTCTGACATTTGGATTCAGATTAAAATGTTTCCAAAGATTGTCCTACAGCTGCTTTTCAAGTGCTCAGACTGTAGAAGTAAGGGAATATTGCCACATTACTTCTAGTTCTGGTTTTACCTACCAGCCTGTGACAAGGTCAAAGCACAGCACAATGCTCTGAGTTACAGTTAAAATGAGATGTAAAATATTTCTCAATAAAGTTGCCTGAATTTGAAACAAATGGAGAAAAGAGGTATTATATTTTTTCCCCCTGTTCTGGCACTGTAGGTAATTATTATTGCATTTCCCCCTCACTGTAGCCAAATTCTGAAAGATGCTAAGCACTTGGTGTTCCAAGATAATTTACTGTGTATTGGAAATTTTCATTCAGGTACTTTTCATGTCTGTCCTCCTATGGATATATTTGCTGGTCAATGGATTTTATGTGATTAGTGAGGTGTGCAGGTATAATTTCTTGTGATGGGGGATTTTAAATTATAGAGTTCCACAATTATTGTCACTACTAACTTCTATAACCATGTTGCAGATGTAATGCACATGTCAGGATGACTCTTTTTTTTTTCCCTTTGCTTTTTTCTCTGGACTTCTGAACATCCACTTTTGTTTTGGAAAGGTATTACATTGGTACACATGGTGAATTTTCACTGACTACTACTTGTATGTGTATAAGTGCAATTACACTGCCAGCTCAGAACCAAGCCTCAGAAAAAACACAGTATGGAGCTGGAAGTGGACAGAAGTACTCAAAAGGTGGGATTTTAATGGTATTTTCAAAAGGGACTGAATCAGTTCAGGTCTTGGTTTTGAGACATTTACAGGCAATAAGGCAACTAGGCTATTAGGAGGTTAGTTATTTATAACACCTTCAAATTATATTTTGCCATGTGTGTGGCTATGACTATTGTCCCTTTAATCAGAGCATGGGCAACATGTTGGAAAACACTAGTGGAGAATGTTCTTTTTATCATAAAAGTCAGAATTCTGAAGTGGAACTTGAAGAATTTTAATTAATTTCAAAATAAATAGTAAAACTGCTTCAAGCAGCTGAAGATATGAGCAATAGAGAAGGTACATACTTAAGACAAAACTTCAATCTTTATTCCTTCTCTGACCATGTAGACATTGATAAAGGCTTGGGTCCCCCCGCCTCTGCATACACACCCTGCACCCCCACAAGGTGGTTCTGAGCCAATAATAACTGATCTGGTGTGTAACAGAAGTTTGTTATAGAAATAAGTATTAGTTAACCCAGCAAAAGCAGTAAACGATATTTTTAATCTTTTAAAGTGTCTGTGGGTAATTCTGTTATTGTTTTCTCTGTCTTCCTACTTTCTCACACATTTGCAAACTCTTAGCCCATATAAAACAACTAAAATTGCGATTGTAATAAATTTTGGTGCATCAGTCAGCTCCAGAACTAATCTTCTATCTTCTAACAGTAGTAGCTTGTGGTAAACCTTACTGTCTGTGGGCTAAGCCAAACTGGAAGAATGCATTCATCTGCTTCTTCCATACAGATTCCTCAGTGTGAGCCTCCTGTCCCTGCAGGTAATAAAGGGTTCACTTGGAAAACATGCCAAATTTATCTACCAGTAGAGTTAGTGAGAATATTGCTTTTAACATCTACAGGAATAACACTAAGAGTGTCTTAAATTCTTTCCTGGTTTATAGACTTCAGATTGTCCTGGGTTTTTTCTTCTTTCAATTTCACAATAATTTAAGAAGATAAAAAAACCCCCCTGTCTGTACCTAGCTCAGTGTTAAATTTTCAGTGATTTCTTCTGAAGGCTGCTGTTTATTGGAGCCCCTTGGAAAGATAAAATCACTTGAGACATATATATATACACACATAGATATATATGAAGATGGAGATGGTGACAGTGTGCTGTACTTTTTGAGATATCTGTTACAGATACATGCTAGTCCACTTGTCTCTCCTTTAGTCCAGTTTTTCTTGACTGCCCAGTAAGGACGATGATGATTTTTAAATCCTGTTTGCTGGAATTACCAAATCATTATTTTAAATAGATTGGTCTTGAATTAGTTACAAGGATTGAATGTTGTAGTCTAGCAATTAGTTTGTTGGGGTTTTTTTAATGAAGCAAACTCTTTGTGGTGAATTAATTAGCAGTATAGCACACCATTCATATTGTTTTTACAGTACATTTTCATTCACATTCTGACAAGTAATTTTACTGGAACAAATTTTATTTAGGTCTCCCTTTCCTGTGTGGTGAAAGTATGAAGTATTTTGAATGTTAGAATAATATTATTGCATTTTAAGGATATACAACTTTAGCTGTTTGGAGTAGGATATAATGATGACAGACACTCATGATGTTTTAGGAAATATTGGTACTTTAGCTCAACTTTAAAGTGTGTTTCTGCTTCTTTGGTATTGTTTTTTTTTTTCTTCAGCTATAGATTAGGGATGTTTAAATATAATACTCTGAGTTTGAAAAATAAGTAGATACTGTCGTTGTAAATTTTATTAATTTTTTTAATTTATTTCTCTCTTAACTTAGTGCCAATTTTTGTATCTGATTCAATGTGATAAAAGATTTATTACAGGAAAAAAACCCAACAGTATTTAGTTGAGTGGGTTCCTAACTACCCTGGCTAAAGTGGTTCTGCAGAGGTCTAATTATAGCACACTGACACATCACACATTTCATTACTCAAAAATCTTGTTGTAAGGCTTCTTATTGATGCCAGGTAGCTGTGGTTGCTTGAACACTTTTGCTGGGTAGTCCACTATGCTGCCAGAAAACCACTTCACCTTTCTTTCTAAGTATAGCACATGTATTTCCAGTAAAATCCTGTCCAACCACATTTTAGAACAGTGGATTAAAACTGATTCAGGTGCTAAGCTGAGCAGGAGATGGTAAAAATAGTGCTGCTGTGGAAGGAGGTGAGAAAAATCTGGCTTGCATCTAGTGGAACAAAGGTGGAGAAAATAGATGTTGAATTCTTTGACTTGCTCCGTGCACCAAATACCGAGGAAGAAAAATTCCTCAGGCAAAATGGCAAACTTAGGAGACAAATGGACATAAATTAAGCATTAGTACATTTTTAAGCTGAAAACAGGGAGAAAATATATGGTTGTGAAATAAGAATAATAACTATGAAGAAGTGGTTTAAGTTTCAATATCAGACATGATTTCTACAATTTCATTGCAATGGGATCTGGCAGCCCTTTACCATTTTGAGCATCTGCAATTCTGAGCTTTACTGAGCAGCTCTTCTGTCTGTGTCTCTCCTGAACTCAGACAGAACATAACACAGCAGGACACTGATCTCTCTGGAGTCACTGAGGTCCTGCAAATATTGGTGTGAGCAGAATCCCAATGATATACACAATTCCAGTAGGAATCACATGCATCTTACATCTTGCTTTTTAACAGCTTATGTATGACATCGAGAAACAAATTTAACAAAAAATAGCAAATAACATGAAAAAGTTCACTACAAAGGAGCAAACTGTCATGGAAAAAATACTCAACTGAATGAATAGATAAGCAAAAAAATTTGCTGGTGAGTGAAAGATTTACATTTTTAAGCCACAAATAAAGTTTTCAAGGAGATCTGTTCCATTGCTTAGGCAGTGGTTAATTGGTTTTTCTCAAAGCAACAAATTTACAGCCTGGATTTGTCTGAGTATTGATGTGGCTTCCTGCAAAGGACGTTTATCTTATGTGAGATAAATGGCATAGACTAAAAATGGTCTCTCTCTAAAGGTAGTGTTCCACTAATTTAAAAATGATTGTGTATTTTGCCATGTGGGAGAAGGCAGAAGCATAGACTGTGGTGAGGCTTATTGACTACTGCAGGAGTGAATACTTCCTAAACAATTGCATCAGTGAAAAAAAAAAATCAACCAAAAACGTTGAGAATTTGGAAAGAAAAATACAATTTTTTAATTCTAAATATTAGCAAATTCTGTCAACTTGAGAAATGGCATGTGCACACACCTGTATTGCCTTTCATGTTGAGCATTTGGTGTAATAAGGCTCTCTCTACTATAGTGCTGCATAGCAATGATATTGACATAATATATTACTGAATAGTTAAGTATTCCTAAATACTTTCTTTCACAAGACCTTTCATTGCTTCTTTAAAGGCATAAAAAAGCCAAAAGTAAAAACTAAATATTTCCCCATGTTTTACAGCATTGTAAGCTTTTCTTTTTAAATACTTAGTTTAGATGCAGTTTATCAACTGCAGCCATTTACTTTTCATTGGTAGATTAGATGACTAGAAACTATGGATCAGCTGAGAACAGGATTTTGTTTCAAATGCAAATTATTTCCTCAGGGGTTTCATTCTTTCCTGTTACCTTTGGACTCCTCTTCTTTCTTCCTTTTGGCTTTTGCCCTACTGGCTCTGGACTAGTGGGGTTTTTTTGTGGGTTGTTTTGTTGTCGTTGTTGGGTTTTGTTGTTGTTGTTGTTGTTTTGTGTTATGCATGGCCTCCTGACCATGCAATTAATACTTTTAAATTTCATTTCACTTTTTTTTAATGTTCATCTACTGTGTTCCTTATTTCATATTTCATCTTTTATAAGCTTCCTGGTACGTTCTCCTTTGCTCCTGGTATCTCCTGATGGCATCTCTTTTTTTTTTTTTTTTTTTTGTCTGATTCATGATATCTTTAGATGGTTGAGTATTGTTTTCCAAGTGAATAGCTTTATTCAGTGAAAAATGCACTTTCAGTCAATAGGAAACCTTTGCAACTGTTGTAAAATGTGGTGAATACTTTAGGACCTTTAACTTAAAAAGTGGTTCCACAATAAGATTTGTGGAAATATATCCAAAGTTTTTCTCAGTCTGAATTCACTGGACATGCAGCAGCATTTATAAAAATGGAGGAAGTATCTGATCTTTTTCAGAAGCTTGTTGTAGTCACCAAAATTACTAACTAGTCTTCCACATCTGGCAAGATGGATAAACTATGAACAAATAGACCCTTGAATTTTTCTTGTTCTTTCCTGCATAATTCAGGATATGATATGAGAATGGTCATTCGTACAGTCAGGACCATCTGTGTTTCAGACCCTATTCTGATGATTAATTAGATAGATGCCATAAAGTGAAACTGTTTAAAAGGAAATGGACACAAGTCTGCACCAGAATAGGTTACATTTTAAACTTTGGGGAAGAGCTCTGAAGGTGCAGAGTGGGGAATTTTAGCCCACTCTCCAGTGGAATCCTGTAACCAGATGTTCACAAAGTAGAGAGAACTTTATAACCCTCTTTAAGTTTTAGATGCAGCTGTTTGGTGTTCAATTAGTGCTCCACTTCAACAAAAAAAACTTGAAAATGTGATGAAATAGTTTTTCTCAAAACTTATCAAAACATATGGTTTCGAATGCTAAATATCATGCCAAATCTTACTTTTGGCTGTGCCTGAAACATATTTTCAGTACTTTGGCCATTAAATTATAAAAATCAGTCAGCCATTGAGCCATAATCTAGACCCAAAAGATCAGCCCAGTCATCATCTTTGTCAAATTCTTCAAGTGATTATGTCAGCAGCAGCTCTATTGCCTTCATTAGAGCTTTAGCCATGTATTATATCAAACTAGAAAGAAAATTAATTTTCTTTAACAACAGCAATTGACTTTTAAATCTCTACCTGCATATATTCTCTTGGTTGAGAGATTCCAGTGTGCATGCAGTAAATCTAACAAAATAATTTGTTTAGTGACTAATTTTTTTTTTTTTTTTTCAGGGGGAACAACTTTGGAAAGCTTGTTGTTATTGCTATTAAGCTATGCTATGATATTCTCCTGCCTTTTATTGTGAATACACAAAAACACTTTCTATAAAAATATATACATAATTCTTAAATTTATTTTTTTTATTTCTCACTGAAAAAGAAAAAAAATATTCACAGCGCTTGGAGGAACTGAATTTTTAAGCTAGGTTGTTGATGGCATAAGCCATAAACTAGAAAGCTGTGTTCATGGGTCAGTGATCACTTCATGACTGGAGATGTATGAAAGTCTGCTGAGAGAGCACATCACGCCCTACTCTCATTCTAACATCATTCAGTTGTTTTTGAGAGGTGAGAGATTTCTATTCTATGCCATATCATCCCTTTTTATTATTTTTAACACTGGCTTTCTGAACATGGTTTTTCCCCCCACCCTGTCCTTGTTCTCTTTTATTTCCAAGAAGAGGTGACTATGAGGAAGGAAAGATACAAAAAATATGATAGTGACAGGATGTTGATACAGGCAGTAGTTTAAAGAATGAGATACTCAGTGTCCTCTGCTCTTGTCTTCAGTGTGTATTAATAACAGTGTATTATACAAATAGCTGTACCCAGGTTACCTGGGACATGGAATAAACCTCCCTCTCCCTCGGTACAGCTCAGGCAGTTTCTCACTGCCAATACTGTGATAGGGTTACCTTTGTTTATGAAGTCAGGTAAACTGAAATAGCTGCCTCTATTCTGATAGAATTGATTTTGGTTACCAAAATTATAATAGCTGGATCCATTTATATCTCATGGGATCCTCCTAATTTACACTCTAGATGCTTGATTTTTCTGGCCACAAACCAACACTAATTGTGGTTGGTTTTGTTTTCTGTCGTAACATTTGAACAACTACAGAAAATGTTTTTTTTTTTCCTTTTCTGTTGTGCTTTAACCTATTCCTGAACTACAAAGAACTCTGGTAATTACCTCTATATAAGTAAAAGTTACCAATCTTCTCAAAATGAAAATACAGAGTAGTTGTCATTTTCATAGAATGATAGACTTTTGTTTAGACATACTTAAATCAAAAAAGCAATGATAAATCCACATGTAATACTTAGATGAGCAAAGTGCTAAACACTTGCCCTTATCTTTGTTCATTGTAAAAAGTAGGTGTTCTTATCAATCCTTTTAGTGAAGAAACAAAACAAGGAAGACAGACTTTCTGGTGCATGGATGACACCAAATCTCAGTCAGAAATGGATGTTTTAGTGCCATTAAAAACTTGCAGGTTGTGGATTTCAAAACCAGTCTGAGCCTCATTTTTCACACTGGAAAACTATTACATGTTTATTTAGTCAGCTGTTGTGACAGTTTAGTAGTAGGCTGACTCTGCTTTACATGAGAAGAGTCATTTTAGGTGTCCTATTTAGAAGTTCTTGAAAGTAAAGTACAATAGTAAATATTCTCAAACTAATTATACATCATCATACCCATGCACTGTTACTTTATAGCATGGACTGTGCTCATTGTCAGCTAAGTCCATACAGGCAGGGATTGACACAGAATTTTTAGCCTTAGTGTTTATTTTTAATTCTGAATAGTTAAGTTTCTAAATAAAATATATCTGAAGTATTTTATAGATTCTTTTAAATATTCTGAATGCCACTGTGATCTAAGCAATGTCTTTTCTAACATCTGATTCTACATAAATAAGCTAACTTAAAAATTGCTCAGTTTTTTTTTCATCATATAACTGAGAGTTTCTGATGAAATACCTGTTGCCATGTTGCTAACTTTACATTTTAAATATTTTTGTTTAGTCTCTGTCCACTGGGATTGTCAAATTATAGAAGTGGAGAAGTAGTATACAAAATAGTTAGCAAGACGGTACATTTTATATTTTCATTTGATTATGGGTGATTTTATCCAGTGCATTTAATCTTCTTGCCACTTCCATGTTCACCCTCAGCTCTTTTCAATTCTTCTTTTTTTTTTTTTTTTTTTCTCTTCAGTGGGGGTTTCATTTCAATAAGTGGAATTTCTGTCAAATGTCTCTGCCTTAAGAGGGTTTTGGATCAAAACTCCATGTAAGACCTAAGTGCTATTTCTTAGAAGGGACACTTGAATTGACACATTGAATTTCAGTATCCCATTTGAAATATCCCAGACAGGTTTAGTTCAACTCTAATCTGGAGCGTTTAAGAACAACTGTCCTGCACGCTATTTTGTATTTTAAGTATTTTACTTTCATGTTTACAGAAGATATATCCACATACATTCTGGAGAATGTTTTGTCAGCTAATTTGGTTTAGGTTTAATCTCTAGGCAAGATTCAAGCAATAAAAAAATCTTAAATGTGAGATTGCTGATTACTTTGGCTATGTTTTCAAATCCCTGAACTTTTTGTGATTGCAAATTTGTCTGATTCTTTGTGTCTGTAGATTCTTAAGGTAGTACAAGTAGTTGGAGCACTGTCAAGTTATTATTTATAATTAACTTTTAGATTTGACAGTTTTTTGAAAGCAGTGTTTTTATTGATTTCATCTGGACTGTCTTAAAGATTTGAGTTCAAGTAAGGTATAAAGAGCTTGTTTAAAAAGCTACAATTTATAAGGGAAAGAGGAATAGCAGAGAGAATGCTCTGAGTTGCAGGAAGAGGAAAGTTTTTCTTCCTTTGGGAGAGAGGATGGGGAAAATGAGAAAGAAGGCATATTTAGAGTTACTTATGAGGCACTTAGCAAGGGAGACCAGAAGGTGATATTTTGCAATCATTATCCAAAGCACAGAATTTTGCAGTGATGGGGGACTTCAGCTAGAGTAGTAACTCTGTGGAAAGGAGAAAGCCTACTGCAAATTTTTGCAAGTAAGGGTTTTATCATACAGAAGTGGGAGAAAGACTCCAGGCTCTTCTGTGATTGTCTAATTACTAATTTTAGGCTTACTCTTGTATTGTCAAGTGAACAATCTTAATCTATTTTTAGAAAAGGAAGAAGATTAAATAAACATATAAACACACAGAAAAAAATGCCAACACAATAGACTTAAAACCAACAATTTAAAAAAATTAAAAAAAAAATCATCTGATAAGCAAGTACACTTCCCCAAAGTAACTCTTGCACTCCAGAGTAAATAAAAAGGTAGTACACAGCGAGGCAAACTAGGTCAAGTTATAAACTACATGCATTAAGTAGATACACAGAAACAATGCCTGAAAGACTGAGGCACAAGTGTAAACCTGGCTATTGAGAAAATGAGTTTTATAGAGGCTTGCTGCTAAACAGCAGGGATCCATTCAATTCCACTGGCATTTCATAAGACTGGTGCTATTTAATATTTTCATTTGCAAGTTGCACATTGGAAAAGAGAGCCTGTTTATTAAATACACAGATTATGCCTTCTCAGAATGAGGTATGTTGGAAGAGAGCATTAGAATTCAAGGTGACGTTGACAATTTACAGAAATGTCCTAAAATTATGGTGAAATCCATAAAGGTCAGCACAAAATTTCCTGCTAAAACAGGATTAATCCATTGTACAAATGCAATATAGGTAGGTAAGAGCTCTGCCAAAGTGGATGCAGGGAGTAGTGAATCAGAGCTGAACTGTGATTAAGGTGTTGCAAATAGAGAAAGGAAAAAGCAATACTGTATTGGGAAGTGCTAATAAGACTATCGTTTTCAGATATGTGAATCCATCCACCCACTGCTTTTGCTGTCTGTACGGCTACAGTTGTAGAACTGCTCTCAGTTTTGGGCTTTGCTATTGAACTCATCACCACACACACTTATACATGAACACAGAGAAGCACAGAAACATGACAGTAGGCAAGGGAACTCCAGTACTCCAGTTAGAGACACGAGTTTCTGCCTGGCTCTTCCCAGGCCTGTCACAGAAAAGCATCAGCCCTCACCCCAGCATGAAACCCATAAAGATGAGTCAATGGGACAGATTCTCCTGAGCACCTTTTGGACTGAAGGAGGCTATTGCTGAGGGGTTATGGGCCTTGTTATGAGGTGCAAGGGGAAGGGCATCTCATAATTGAACAGCTATTGAAGACAGCATGGCCTCTGGATACAGCTTCAAGAAAGGTCATAAACCTGGGACAGCAACCAGAGAGAGCTGCTTGCATGTTTGTGTCTCAGTAAGGCAACTGGGAGGCCGAGGGATCAAGGACACAGGTGCAGATAGAATGTCTAAGGCCAGTTACTGAAGAGATACATATTTTGTTTATGTGTGTCTATACATGTATGTATTTTCTGCTAATTGGCTTTCATCCATATAAGGGAACAAGTTCAAGCCATTGGTGTTCTTTTTGGTTGTGTGAGTGCTGATGTTCGTGTGTCTGTGTGGCCAGTCACATGTGTATCTCTGTGCATTGTGTGTATGTCTATTCAAAGTACATACATCACCTGTGGCTGTGCCTGGGCTGCCAGTATTGATTCACCAGGTTCAGCAATTTGTGACAGGTATGTGTGGAGAAACCTGAGAGACAGATAATGAGAATCATGAGAATTGTGAAGAAATGAATTTTCTGGGTAAAAAGAGAAGTAAAGGAGAAAAGTGCATACTTTAGTACATAAGAGGAAATACACAGGGGAGGGAAATAATCTGTAGTGCAGATTCAAGTACTTGCAGTAAAAGAGGTTTAGTTTAAACATTAGGCCAAACTACCCAATAGATAGAAAAGGTAAAGCTCATATGCTTTGCATGGATAAGCTGTTGAACTGTCTGTAGAGTTTTTTTAAGAGTAGGTCCTACAGTATTCAGTGAGGAATGTTGTTGATCCTGCTTTTAGTTGGGTAATAGTTATGGTTTCCTTTGTGCTTTCATGCTTTAATCTTATTTCACTGATAAATTTCTATGTTTTATGATACTGGATGTGTATCTGGTGATAGCAGCTTGAAGGATTTGTCCTGTTCAACCTCTAATGTCCTCCAGCAAATGGATGAATTGCAAATCCTCTTCAGGTAAGAGACTCAGCCTCAGACCCAAGCATTTAAAAGAAGTTTTTGGGGTCTCAGTATTTGTGTCTAAGAGCTTTATGTGGAGAAAGCTAGAAGTCAGGGCCTGAAGGCAGATTTTGAAGTTGACCAGTCTTTTTTGTTGACATGCTGTTTTCAATGTAAATGCAATTCTTATTTTGCCCTTTTTCTGCATTTCTTTCCTTGGATGAGCATACATTGCTTTGCAAGGTGCCCTTATTCTGTGTGAATTGGTTTGAAGCACTAGACAGATGCCTCTTGCTCTTTGATGACAGATATTTAGAAGGCTGAGGGCTATCAAGGCAGGATTCTTCCAAAATCATCGGTACTTATCTGTCTCATCCGAGTAGCTGTGCTAGTGGTTCATGGTGCCCTGCTATATGAAGCGGTAATTATTTATTGATTTATTTCAGCGCAGAAAGCCTTCCACATTCGTTCTGTGGGATGAAAAAGGAGTCTTTAAACCACAGTGTCAGAGAAAATATCTGAATGATAACTCTAGGATAAGCAACAGCAAATGGGCCCTTCTTCTAGCACTGGATAGAGGCTGAGGCAGCAGGCTACTTTGAAATAAGTTCCCTCAGTAGATTGCTTTAGAGTGGGGGAAGAAAAGGTGGTTCTGGTTCTTATGGGAGAGAAGTAACTGTGGAGCTTTTGCAGAATGAGGGCCAGGAACTGAGGTGAGAGCAACCTGAATGAGGAAGAGTGAACAGAGTTGATGCTAGATCATGGTAGTCCTGTTGGAAGAAATGTAGACCCAGAACCACAACTGGTCACGGCTCTAGGAAGGGGAGGCTAATGTGGGGAGGAAAGGGAGCTAACTGCTTAGCCTGGTATCAGTTGCTCTAGTACCTTGTTAGAACACTGCTAATGTGGGAACTGGCCTCTAAGGGTAGTTTCTCTTACTATAAAATTTTGCTACTTTATGGTAACTTGGGCTGCACCTGTGCACCTCAGAGTGTTTGCTTCTTCTGTGTCTGCTAGACACCTCCACTAGGACAGTCATCATTCACATTTTCCTTCTGTGAAGGACCTGAATGTAATTCCTCCTAAAGATGGAGTCACTTCTGGTTTGGTAATGGGGACAGTGCATCGAATCAGTGGTACCTATGAATGAGCTGAAAACAGTGGCAGGAGCCGTAAGAGACACAAAGCTTAGATAGGGAGAGACAGTGGGCACCTAATATGTTACAGGCTGCAAAAGAACAGAAATTAATTTCACATATGATTTTGTTTCTAGTACCTACTGAGCCTATATGAAGTGGAAAGAAAAACATGGTTGCATGTAGCCTAAGGCAGTGGCATCATCTGCAAAGGACACAGAATGGAGACTTTTTATATGTCCCCACTTTCTTGACATATGTTTTCTTTTTGCCATAATTAAAATAACGACATCAGACAGCTTGTTACTTTACTGTCTTGGGAGTATCAACTCTCTGCTGCTTTGTGGATATGGCCTTGCTGGGATGGTTGGAAGGTGGACCATGAAACATGAGAGATTGAACTCATATCATAGTCTAAAACACCTACAAGTAAGAGGCAGCATCTTTTTCTGAGAAGACATTATACATACATATCTTAAAAGAACTATGGCTATTATAGTATCACTATACTGCTCCAGAGAGGTAGCTTGCCAGCTGATTGCCTTTCACACCGCTTCCTCTTATCAGGCTAAGTAACATGCTGTGGCACACTGAGGATTCAAAGGTGGTCAGTGAAGTTGATTTGGAAATCATTTAAGTAATCTTATTTTGTGGTTGTTTAGGGAGAAAGCTGAAGCAGGGTGAGACTCTTCCAACAGCACCACTGTACTGAGAAAGCAACGCACTAAAGAAATCCCCATCAGAAACCTCACTGAGTGTTCCACATGAGAGTCCTTAGTGGAAGGACTGCTCCTTGACGTCAGTGAACCAAGTACTTGTGCCTTGTTCGGTAAGGAACAAGGAGGCAGGAATACTTTGGCAGGCCAGGAGGTTTTGATGTTAGTCCTTGCTCATAAGTAGTAATGATATAATTGTGGATTATTGTCAATGTGGATATTATTGTAGGTGTCATGCAGCAGTAGGGAGCAAAAGATCAGTAGTACTGAATGGGGGTACTTGTCCTGCCTCCAGAAGGGGACATTGTACTCGTGCTGCAGTATAGGAAATAGCAAAAAAAAAACCAATAAAAATGCTATGATGTGGAGTCAGGGAATGGAGATTCAGTTGGTCAATCCTTCTTTGTTAATGTGCACTGGAAGACATTCTTCTCCCAGCAATGCATCAGGAGGATTTTTTCACAGGTTTCTGCCCATCATCCAATCTGTGTTTGGAATGTCTATTAAATCACTGCAGAAGGCTGAGGTCTGGCCTACAACAGCACCTATTGCCAGCCAGGGTGAAGGAAAAGCACTAAGTTGGAACAGACAGGAAGGAAAAAGAAGAAGAGCTGCAAAGTATGAACAAGGTTCATGTTGGTAAATGTCAGTAATCCAAGATGCAGCAAGAGCTCCAGATTCCTAATATTGTATAACATCTGTGTAGTTCTTTTCTTCTGTGTAAAATTAGCAACTGCATTTTAATATTTATCATCTTCTACAGACATCAGGCTGATCTCCAAACAATGAATTGGCTGAGGAGCTGAGTATTTTTGGTAGCTTAAGCCTGTCACTTTAGGCTCCTCTACTGACTCTGAAAACACTCAGTACTTTTCTATAATGTCCTATCCATGAAGTAACCCAGATGGAGCAGTTACCTCTTCTTACTCCTCAGCAATGCCTCATACCTCTGTTTCCTCTGTTCAGGCACACATAGTCACACTAACTCAGTGTATCAGGACAGGATCTCTCTGGATGGAGAGTGGGAAAGGTGGCCTTGGGAGCAAATTCAGCACTGGAATACAAAGCACAAATGAATTCAAGACTAAAAATCCAAAGCTGGTTCCCCAGTGTCTTTAAAGATGACTCCCAAAAATGCTGATGTTAAGATTCTGTCCTGATGTATGATAGATCTCCCTTTTTAGCAACAAATGAAGCATTCCAAAATGGTTAAAATTATTCATTTTGGTTCTGCCCTAAACTTCCTTGTATTTTCTTTGAGGAGAATGGTATATGCTTTTCTTTCTGGTTTTTAATATCTTGCACAGTTTTATTTTAGAGGCCATTCCCTTTCTCACATTGTTGTCAATGCTAAGGGTTGAAAAGATTTTGTTTTTCTTCTCTAACATATCCACTCTCTTGAAAATATTTAACTTCAAGAGATATCCTACTGACCCCTCAAGATCTTCAGTTTCATAAGCAGAAAAATAGAAAACAAATTGTAATAAAGCTGATCAATTGGTTGTTCTTAATGGCTCACTTAAACAGCAGTCATGCTAGTTTTAGCTTAATTATTTTATGTTATCCATCTTTGGCCAAAGGGATCACACACAAATTTATTTAAGTCCTTGTGAGGACTTAAAATCGTTTGAATACTTTATTTTCATTTTCTCCTCTGCACTTCAAAAAGCAATTTTGAAACCATACAGAGTCGACCAATTAGCAATGCAACATTTCTGTTCAATACTTATTCAATTACTGCATCCTATACAGAATTAAATTATCACTCTTAGAAAGACAGGTGTGCCCTAGATTCAACATTTTGGAAATGCCTGACTAGAACAGTGCATTGAAACAGATCTCACCCATAGCATCAGTGTTGGAAATATCTCTGTTGATGCTACCGTTGTCATATTTGACTCCTTTATGGTAGCATCACACTGGTGGGCCAAAGTCACAATGGCTGAAGGAATGATAAATTTATGTCTTGATACTTCTTTATTATTGCCATCCATTTCCATGAGTGACCAACTTGAAGAAGACACTCTTCTAAGCTTTAAACAATATTGCTGTTATTCTCTTTTCTCATTGGTGATGCCACATATCGTCATTGGGTATCACGTGTCTACTTTTGGGGCCTATGTCATTAATGAAACTGTGGAGCAAAATTTCCCCCAACGTGATTCTTTAAGTACTCCACTAATGTTTATTTTTTGGGTTTTTGGGGGGTTTTTTGGGGGGGTGGGGTGGGGTGGTGGTGGTGGTGGTTCATTTTAATCACCTTAGTGTGGTCTAATTCAGCTTAACTTTTTCATTTTTCATTTCATTCCTGCCTTTCCTAACATCTTATTCAGAGCTCTCCTTGCTGATCTTTCACACTTTTCATTCCATTTCCATACTTTTACATTTGGATTTCTGCACATTACAAATACTATTTAGGTATTAAACTGGATATTTATCTGGTTGGTTTTTATAGTAAAGGGAAGCTTTCTTCTTTTTCTATAGATTTCAGATTTGAGAACTTCTGCAACTTGAACTTAAAAGGGATTCTAGATCTGATTTCCAATGAAGTTCAACATTTTAACTATCACTCTCAGTTTTGTGGCTCTAATAGCATGGTGCTTTGGGTGAAAGTAAACAGATATTTTGAAAATTTACCATGATGCAGTTGTCTGTTGACCTTTGCAGGAGACCCAGTACATTATCCTTCCTCTGATCAAGCAAAGGACCAAAGCACGTAACAAGTTTATCAAGAAACTAGTGAGGTTGCTAAAGGAATTGATGAACTTTTTCCAGCACTCGAAACAATCTTTTCCACTTCCAATGCTGTATGTTATCTCTGTCTTGATTTAATGAAATTTTTTGTATGATCTGCATGTTTATTGATGCCAGACAGTCACTGTAGCAGCTGTGACAGTTTAGATTTTGACACAGTGGAACATTACTACATCTTAGTTAAGTGCCTGCTGAAGAACTTTCCTGTTTTACTGTAATGTCTTTGGAAAAGGGCAGTCACCAAAATTCTCCAGAAATTGCATGAAAATTCAAGGCAAAATCCAATGTACATCTCTGTCTGGATTTACCTTTGATTTGAGTTGAATAACTATCTTTTAAATAAAAAGTTTGTGACAATGATGTGGACACATGCAATCTAGACTATTCAAGACTGTTTTGTATAGGCTCAAGAGGCCTGCACATATTGCTCAAAAAGTATATAGGAACAAATCAGTAAATATATTCACACATTCAAGTGGCATAAAAGTGTTATAGCTACCTCAATGTGCAGTGCATATTTCTATCAGGTGAAAATCTCACACAATATCTCCTCAGAGTAGCTTTATTTTTGCTCAGATTCAAAGCTTGACAGTTCAGCCTTTGCTCCAAAGGCTCTGAAGGTCAGTGTTGTGTGAGAGAAGGCACCTGACAGAAACACAATGGCCTCCTTGGAAAGAGTGTGTGCTTTTGTTCTGTTACCAAAGAAAATGCATCTTCCTTGGAACCAGCATCGTTGCTGGCAGTCTCAGGGGAAAGGGGAAGGTGCAATTTACACTTTTTCCCTGAAGAAGGTCTTAGCAGAGCAAAATGCAAAAGCCCCTCCTGCCACGATTTGCAATGTAGTTACTTTAAGGGGAGACAGATGAATTCAACATGTAGGTCTGTTCATCTTTGTGCTAAGGAGATCTCCAGCCTTAGGTAACATGCCTTCTGAGCTGCCTGGCAGTGCTGCTCTGCTGAGCAGTGGTGCGTTTGTTGACAGCCATACTGAAAACAATAGCAAGTTTTAGGGATTTAAAAATATTTATTTGCTGCCTTGAAATGTCTCACGTCAAATTATGTTGAAATGACATTAAGGACTGTCAAATAGTGTAAGGCATGACAACAACATAATAGTATCAATAGAATTCCTCTTGACAGGAAAAAAATGCATAGGTCAAACAAGGATAGGCTTTTTTTTCCCCCTTCACTTGCTGCTAAAGTTGTCCTGATTCTGGGGAAGGAAACTGCTTCCAAATTAAAATCAAAGAAAAGAAACAATTTGTAAAAGTAAGAAATATTTGGAGTATGAGATAAATATTTTTTCTTTTTTAATGTCATTTTAACTAGTTTATTAAGTGAATTTTTCACAGTCTTGATAGAATGTAAGTACATTTTATGTATGCTATCAAGCTCATCTACCAAAATGAGTCCATTTCTTCACTGAAGAAGGTGGTTTGTGGTTGGCCAACTTCTATTCTGCACTGAAATACCCTTGTCTTTGTGGCTTCAGAAAATAAATGTTGTTTAGTCATATAATTCCAAGGAAAACTTTGTGTGCTTTTGGTCTGTTACCATAGGAAAATGCATCTCCTCTGTGACTAGCATGGCTGAGTGTCCCAAGGGAAAAGAGAAGGCTTGATTAACACAGTATTCCCTGAAAAAGGTCTCTCTGGGTAACTATTGTATCAAGCTAGCAGGGCAGGGTGCAGGAGCCTTTCCCACTATGGCTTGTATTGTCATCTTATTACTTATTGCACTGGAATCCATGTAAATGCTCTATAAAATAGTATTCAAATAGCCTTTATGAAAAAAAAAAAATAAAGCAAGTTAAGTAACTCTGGAAATTCCTAGAACCTTCTGTTCATTATGGATGAAGTTGGTAGTTGTTTTCAATCACAAGAATACTGCATCTTGTTGACTCATATTATTTAATACATGTTTATAGTTCTTCTAGGGTGCTTATAATTGTCTCAGTAGCCTTTATGATTGCTTTTTATTACTACATTTGGGTGTAGAGCTGCATGTGTTCTCACTGTCTATCAAGAAATCTGAGCTAGGAATTGCTGAACAAAATCCTCATAGTAAAGTAGAATGAATATTGCAAATAAAACCAGATAGTTAAATTTTCAGTTTTACAATCCTTTTTATTTGTGATCATTCAGAAGAGTGACATTCCTCTTTTTTCCAGAAATATTTTTGAAAACCAGAACTTTGCCACTAGGAATAAACATATCTCAGTGAGCACATTAACATCAGAAGAACTATGGAGGCTTGTCGTAAGTGGCTGTGCAGTATTTTAGCATCAGCTCGATTTTGAGCAGAAATTCAGTGTTAAAAGGGCTTTTTCTCAGAGATTTTAAGCTAAATGCATATTTTAGTCCTTTCTTGGATTGATAATGTGGCAAAATCTGGAAATAGGAACCCTGAAGAAGTATAACAGAAATAGATAGATTATCATACTGATATTTTGTTTAGTACTGGCTTGAACTGTTGAGCAGAAGAGAAACCATTTATTATTTTGTAACCAAAACTAAAGAAGAAACCAGTGAAAACCCCATACATCTTATTTATAATCCAAATAATTACATTCATAGAAGCTTTTGAGAATTTATTCCAGAATTTTTAATATTAATTTTTTATTTTTCAGTGATTAGTAGATGTTTTTTATTTAGTTAGTCACTATTCTACTGCCAGGGAAGTAGCTCTTTTACTGAGCAGTGACACAGCTGTATCCGTTGGCAGGCCAGTCATACAACCCAAGCAATGGCAAAGCAGTGAATTTACAAATAAACATGAGACAAATGTTGCATGAAAACTCCAGAAGTGAAATAAATTTCTAGCAAATCTCCTGGTTTTTTTCTCTACTCCTAGGCGTTGTTTACATTTGCCGAGTACTTTTGGTATGTATGAATGGTATTCTTTTTGCAGGAAACTGATCTGTAAATATTTTATTTCTTCCCCCCCGCCCCGTTCAATCTTTCCCTTTCTTTTTCCTCCATCATGGTTTTCTGAAGAGGTATAAGACTTGGTTCTTGTGCCAACCTCCATTTGGATATGAGCCAAAATCTGTGAGAAGCTTTTCACTGAGTTGTGCCATTCACTTAAGAGTTGGACTTAATGATTCTTGTGGGTCCCTTCCAACTCAGAACATTCTGTGATTCTGTGAATTCTGTAGGTATTGAATCATACCTCTAATTCTGTGAAGTTTTGCAACATAAGCAAAGAAATGTATGTTAGTACCAAAGACATATCTCACATCCGTTGATATATTTTCAGTAAAGAATAATTCCATGTTCATCACAAACTTACGGTTTAACCATACAGTGGTAAATATGAGTACAGATTATTCTATCCAGCTGAAAGGATAGTTTATTCAGTAGTAGTTTTGTGAGATAATTGGATAGTATGAAAATAGAAGAAAATAAAAATTATTACTGGAAGATAAAAAAAGAAATACTTTAATGCAGCTGGTTGTATTATTTTATGGGCAAGACTAACTAGTATTTAAAGACTAATATATTGAAGTAAACTCAGTTATTTTATTGAGTGTTGAATGTTTCTAAAGACTTCAAAGGGGAAGACTCCTTTAACGGATACATCACAATCATTAAAGCTGCTGTGCATAAGCCTACCACATGGTGACTTGGAAAAGAACAGCTTGAGTTTTTCAGTCAGAGCCCTGTCTGAAGTTTTGTGATTGTCTGTGAGAAATAAATGGTACTCTGGGCACTAATGGGTTTGGTCCTGAAGAGTAATGCGTATTCAGTGGTTGAGAAATTAAGGCACTGCCTAGGAAATTTATCTTGCTTAGTGTCAGCCTTCCAAAGAGACAGAGGATTTTGGGAACAGCCTGATAGAAACCCCTGAGTGACAAGTCAGACAATGATTAAGGGATGAACTAAGACACATGAGGAGAAACCGTGCTCCTGATTACTCACATGGGGGTGTGCAAAGTCATCTCTGTGCAGGGTTTTGTGGACAGAATCAAATTTGCACTGCCTGTGTTGCCAGATGCATTCAAGCTGATATTGCCTTAAAAGCTGTTAGACTGTGGGTTTAAGATGAGGTCTTAAGCCTGAAGTACAGTCTGATATTATTTGAGGCCTCAGAAATATGTGATGGGTTTTTTTTGTTGTTGTTGTTGCTTTTTGAATTTCCCACATCTGCCTAAGGTTGAAATATTAAAAATAAAGTCTGTTGTCTCCCTGTGTTACATCCCTGTCTCATTGCAGACTACAACTTGGAAAGGCAAAATAGAATGGAAAGGGTCAAACCTGAAACCGAAATTTTTCTATATTTCAGACTAGTCTATGGCTAGCAGAAACAGGCATGCTAGTTGTTAAAAAAACCCCAAACCAGCTACATCAACAACCATGTGTGTATGTTTTGCTGACCTTTGTTTCTAATTCTTACTGGTAGGAGCTACCATAATATTGCAAACACTATACGAAGTAATAAATGTTCATATTTACTCTGAAGTTATGCTTAGAGATGAGTTCTTGGAACAGTTACAAAAAGTCTGTGAGCAAAGTACAACAATCAGTGGATTATCCCTAGCTTGTTTTACTCAAATTAGTGCAAATTAAGAATTATTTATTCCAGACTAAACTATGTAAAGTATAAAATATTAAAGTATGTAAAATAAAGGGAAATGAAGTAGATAAGCTGTGCTATTAGTGCAATCTGTCACCCTTATATGTTGGTCAAGATCTGAGAGAAGTGTATGGTCCTGACAGATGCTGTCCCTCCACAACTTCTTTAACTGAAGTAGAAAATAAGTTGAAGATCTTAACTGAACAATATCCTTCAAGAGCTGAATGCCAATTTTTCTCCAGTGGCTATTTTTAAACTAAATGTTGATAAGTTTCTATGAACTTCAAGCAATGCAATTTCAGAATCAAAAAAACCTACTTAATCTCACAGTAAGAGTTGGGATGAGCAGTGAGCTGGCTTTCAAAGAAGGAGTTTCTGTAATACTGGCAATGAAGGAAATACAATTCTGAGTCACAAGATGTCCATTAGGACCTTCTGGTCCTGCATGCCTACAAGTGAGAAGAAATAATGCAAACAGTTTGCATAATCATCTCTTGGTTTCCATGTAAGAGTGAGTTGGAGTTTTGTTCTTTGAACATGTGGAGAGACAAAATGAAAGCATAAAGTAGGAGAGAAATGAAGGGGAAAGGCAGAAAAGCTATGGGGTTTTGGTGTTCAAGGTAACCAGGACTCAAAAGAGGTGATTTTCAATGCCAGGCTCTTACAACAGCTTCAGTGACCACTGTTTCCCTGCAGATTCTCTGCTTCCTCTGTGCTGTCTGTTCTGTAAGAAAAGAACAATTATTGTGGGCTTAACTGCTGAATGCATAGGAAAGAGGGAGAACTAGTGACAGAGATGGGACAGATTAAAAAGGGTGAGATGAGTGAGCAGAGAAAAACATGACTCACTTGTGAAAACTGGGCTGTGACAAAAATTTGGTATGGAGTGAGTGTTAATGGAGGATAAGGGTGAAAACTGAAGCAATTAGCATAAGAATTGAGAAAAAGTGACAAAAAGCAGAGGAAGGAGAGGTTGATGAATAGGAATATTATTAATTTTTGAAAACAAAGGGTAATGATCAGAAAAATAAGTAGGAAGAAGGGGAAAATTGACAAAGAAATTTGAGTGAAAATAATGAAATTTAGAATAAACCCCCAATTATTGTTAAATATTTTTATTTATAACTGCCTTCTGAACAGTAAAAATAGCAACATGTGGTATCCTTTATATGATGTGTGAAGTCCTTCAAAATCATTATAATGAAGGCTTAAAAGAATATAAGCTAGCCAGGACAGGAAGGAGTCACACTCCATGTGTCATCATAGAAATATGAGAAGTGAAAATAACTTTCCTGTATTTTCTAACATACTTATGTTTTTCTGTAGGTATACTGGCTTTTGGTATCTGAAAAATGTGAATAACAATAATCAGTTTTTGCCTTTGAGCACATTATCTTCCACCTGATTAGTACCATAGTTGTCCTCTTGGAAACATGTAATTTGGGAAAATTAGCCTCAAACAGGGTGTTGGCACTGAAATGAATGAGATACATTTTGTCAGGATAAAAGATTCAGTGTTTCTGGGAAAACGGAAACTGAAAAACTGTTCAAAATGTTAAGTCTGGTCATACCACTGAATGGTATTAGAGTAACTGACTTTGGTGTGTTTGTAAATAGGGTTATGACATCGCTGGGACCAGGGATTTCTTAGACATGAAAAAATGTCCTGCCTTCAAATTATCTTCATCTAAACTCCTGTCTTATTGTTCTCATGGTTCATTGCATAACTAATATATGAATAAGTAGACAAAATATAATGGGACATTTCTGTGATATTCTTTTTTGACTGAAGGATCCTTTCATGCTTCACATTGAAGATGACATTCTTCAGTCGCTCTCTGTCCTTCTTTGCTAGTACTAAAGCTGTTTTCAAACCAGAGCAAAAGTCACTTTTTTCTTTTTCAAGGTGTGTCTGCTTCTTCACAAATGCCTATTTATGTGACAACTTTCTGGATGCCTGTCCAAGTATTTTTCTTCTTGTGCAATCTATTTCTGACTACGGATTTCCATCTTAGCCCCATCATGTAGCTGTTTGGAGTAGAGCTAGTTCTACCTGTCAGTGGACAAGGTATTTTTAGAAGTATCAGCTCCAAAGATCTTCTATGAGATAAAACTCTTACAGGAAAAAAACCAAAAAACAAAAAAACCAAAACACAACAAAAAACCACTGACAAGTAAAATAAAATACCTATGAAGACTGCGAAAACTTATCTCTCTGAGTTGAAAATTCCTTACACTACACTCTCATGTATTTTTAAAAATGATGCAAATTCTACATTTTGGTAAATATTTCTATGTGATGACACTATTATCATGATGGCTGTGGGTCTGATTGTCTGGTAAATTTAGGCAAACAAATATCCACAGCTGTGCTTAAATCACTGTTGCTCAATCAACAGATCCTACAGTTGACTCTCAGCATTGCTTTTAGGATAATTTTTGTCATCTTTACTCATACAGTGGACATTGAGGTCCATATTGTGCATGACTAGTGATTAACATCTGCGCTTGCCAAGTGTAATGTATCATAACTGAGATGAAAGAAAGGAGGCATCTTGGCCAAAATCAGAATACTTAGTGAGAAATGCAGTTGTTCAGCTTATGTTGCCGAAGAAAGTATTTTGGATGAAGATCATTAATGCAATTTTCACTTTTTTTCTCATGCATTAATGGAATGTCAGTCATTATAATGCAACGATACAAACCATCCAACTGTAGATTTACAACTTCTTTAGTTGATTCACTTGAATAGCAAATACACCTAATTGCTTCAATATCAGATTTGATATAGAACAGATGATACCTGCATGAATGTAAGACATGGCATTAGATCTCCCTGTCCTTTTAGGTTAAGTATGGTTGCACAGTTATTACTAAGAAATCAATTTATCTGTAACGGCATGGAGTTGGCTTTTAGCAAAGTTTTCAAGACTGCTTTAAAGAAGGTAATATATTCATTGAAAAGAATGGATTTACTTCTGCATTTTCTTAAGCTTCTCTCCAGGCAACTGCCTGACAATTTAATAATGATGGGATATTATTTCGTGTTCTGCATTAGTATTTTTAGCACCAACATTTCTAATGATTGCCTTTTGTAATCACTGTGTGAAGAGTTTTCCTGAAATATCTTCCAGGTAATTTTTTTTTATTGTTTTCTTTTAAGATGGATTTTCATTCTTTTGTTGTTCAGAGTAATTAACAGAAACTAAAGTTATTTTTAACTTCCAAAACAGCAGGTACATTTCTGCAATACTATTGCATGTTAGTCAGACCATTTTTGCTTACTTGAGAATCACAAGGAAAAGAAGTTTCTTTTACTTTATTAATATTCTTGAAAAGTCAGTAGAGCTTTTATTTTGATCTTCCAGATCAATTAATATTATTCTTATGAATTTGAACAGGGCCTTTCTCAAACCTAAATATTTTCCCTATTTCTTCAGGAATTACTTCTTGCATGAGTCTTTGTTAAAGCAGATAATAAATGTTCTTTTGCTCCCAGGGTTCATACAAGTATGTATTCCCATGTCTTGCTTTACTTTTGAACCTGGAATAGCTGATGAAATGTTAGGACCTCTGGTAAAAGGCATTGTTTTCAGATAACGAGGGATTCACACAGAGAGACTGGATAAAAGGTTAGATATCTGTTCTGTGAAACCAATCTTGCCTGAAATATTAGAAAAATCTCCCTAGTCAATACAAGAATCCGGAGTGACCAGGAAGCCCATTTTCAGTGTGTGACATGAGATTTAAACTGTGCAAATCTCATTAGTATCAATGGAAGAAGTACAAGTCTCAATCTGTGTGCATTTCCCCAGAGTCTAGTCCTCAGCTATCATCCTGGAGAGACAGAGCTGGAAAGAGAACATCTGTGCATGCTTTGCAATGTTGACTGACAGCCTGTCTTCTGAAGTCCACTTGCCAAGATGTCACATCCTCTTACCAGCAGCTGTGTTTGGTTCTTTCAACTGTACTCAGAAGAGCAGTGCTTCTAAGTGATACTGATGACCAGTTTTGATATGAAAATATGGTCAGATCTGCAACTCCATTGGTAAGTCAGGATTTTGTAGAGAAGAGATGACAGGAGAATGTCCACTTCAAAAGTGGCTGCATTATGAAGCTTTTCTAATTATTAGACAGATGTGAAGATTTTAGATGTTATAAAAAATAAGTATTTCAAGAGTAGGGACTTTGGTAGATTTTTTTTAACAATAAAACCTTCAAAAATACACTTGAATGTCTATGGTAACTCACATTTGAAATATTGCTCATTTTCACTCTTTTTTTTTTTTTTTTTTTTTCCCCCACTCCGTGAGGATTGGGTCCTGCTTATTTTATATTTATTCATCCTCCATGTTTCCAAGACATGGTTCTTGTTGAAGGAGGCATGCCTGTTGTAGCTTCACCACTTTGTACTGGTGCAAAAGCATAGATGATGATGTTAAAAGGAAGCCATGCACCTGTAGCCCTTTTGTACTCTGTTACTTGCATAGGCTTACCTTCCAAGAAGCATCTGTCTAATCCAACACACTCAGTTTATGCTTAATTTGCACTTCTGCCTTTACAACTTCTGTTCCCTTCCTCTTTTTAAAATTTATTTTCTGATGACCTCCAACTGCAAGTTCAGAAAGCTTCCCTAGGTACTGTGTCATATGGGTTGGCCCCATGTGGATATCTAACATAGAATAGTAGAATGGTTTGGGTTGGAAGGGACCTTATAGATTATCAATATGATCCCCTAGATAAAGTAGCAACATATAGTCTTGAGTGCAATCAAAAAGGTCTTCAGGGTCTTAGGACACTGAGTCTGGGGCACAAATTATATTCTCCTCTATACTTCCAGTTGAAGGTAGTAAAACTGGAAGAAACAAACAGGAGCACATTTATGGTTTTACAGAGATGAGCTAGGGACTCCTGAGGTAACAGAACCCAACAGGAAAACATCAGGGAAATATCTCAAAGGAACTAAGGGGTGTTCCTCTAGGAAGGTGACATGTCTGACAGCCCAGCTGAGGTACACACAACATGAGCAACAAGCAGGAGTAGTTGGAACCCACCGTGCTGCTAGAAAGCTATGACACGTTTGCCATTACTGAAACTTGGGATGAACCCCTTAACTGCAGTGCAGCTATTGATGGCTGCAGGCTGTTCAGAAGAGTCCAGAGAAAGGAGAGGGGGAGGGCTTGTCTCTATATCAAGAGGTGGATTTTGTGTGAGGAGTTGTCTCTGAAGAACAGCCATGAGCAGATTAAAAGCATCTGGGTAAAAATCAGGGGCTGAGGCAATGAAGGGAACCTGGTGGTCAGTGCCTACTACAGGCCACCTGATCACAAAGAGCCTGTTGGCAGAGCCTTCCTGCTCCAATGACAAGAGATGTCACACTTGCAGGCTCTTGTCTCGAGGACTTCAACCACACCATCTGCTGGGAAAGTGGCACAGAGAGCAGTAGGCAATCCAAGAGACTCCTGGAATGCATGGGGGATAACTATTTAAGTCAGGTAAGAGCCCTAACAGAGGGAATGCAATACTGGATCTGATGGTCAGCAAGGTAAGAAAGCTACTGGGGGACATTGGGGACATCAAGCCTGGAGACAGCCTAGGCTGCAGTGATCATGCACTGGTGGAGTTTGCAGTCCTGACACATATGGGTCAGGTAAAGAGTAAAGTTAGGCCCCTGAAATTTAGAAAAACAAACTTCCAGCTCTTCAAGGAGATAGTCAATAGGAGCCTGTTGGTCAGACTAAAGGGAAAGAAGCAAATGCACATGAATTTCAGTTGTGTGGGGATGGGGTGAGGAAGGTCAAGGCAAAACTGGAACTGAACCCAGAAGAGGATACAAAGAATAACAAGAAGAGCTTCTACAGGTATGTTAAGCAGAAAAGTAAAGTCAAAGGAGGTGTACTTCCTCTGATAAACAATGCTGGAAAACTGGTAACAATGGATGAGGAGAAGACTGAGGCACTCAACAACTTTTTTGCCTCAGTCTTTAACAGCAACCTCTCTTCCCACACCTCTTGAGTGGGTGGACAGCAGGATGTGGACTGGGGAAGCAAAGTCCTTCCCACTATAAGTAAAGATCAGGTTCACAATCACCTGATTGTGAATGTACATTAAGTCTATGGGACCTGATGAGATGCATCCCAGAATCCTGAAGGAATTGGCTAATGTAGTTGCCAAGTTACTCCCCATGATATTTGAAAAGTCATGTCAGTTTGGTGAAGTCTCAGGTGACTGGCAAAAGGGAAACATTCTGCCCATTTTTTAAAGGGGTAAAAAGGAAGACCCTGGGACCTAGTGAGCTGTCAGATGCCCCTCTGTGCTGGGGAAGATCACAGAACCGCTCCTCCTAGAAGGTATGCTAATGGACACAATGGTCTTTAAGGTCCCTTCCAATCCAAGCCATTCTATGTTTCTATGATTATACGATGATCTAGTTCCAAATCCCCTGCCATGCTAGACGAGGTTGCTCAGAGCCCTATCCAGCCAGGCCTTGGAACACTTCCAGGGATGGGGCACCCACAACTTCTCTGGGCAACCTCTTCCTGTGCCTCACTGCCCTCACAGTAAAGAATTTCCTCTCTAATATCTGATCGAAACCTACCCACTTTCAGTTTAAAGCCATTTCCCCTTGTCCTATCCCTATATACCATTGTAAGAAGTGACTTTGTAAAAAGTATAACCCAGAGTATCTCAAATGTGAGAGATCTGTGTTTTGACACCTAGTCTGTGCCCACTGAGCTCTGGTTCTGAGATTGGCACGTTTTACTTTTCCCAGCAAGTACAGGTAACTGCAGTCTTTTAGGCTGCTTCCCAAAGCAGGAGAAATCAGTTGCTGAGACCTGGTAATTTTTGAGTTTAGGAATTTTAATATATTGGAATAGCAAAGTTTACATATAGTTGGTTATTAGGCCACATTCCAAGTCAACACCTCTGCTACGAACTGATTTGAATTAGACACAGGGAAAAGAGCACATTTTCCTGCTTCTGCATTAATGCTGTTTGTAGCTATGACAAAGTGCTACGTGGCTTATCCCTGTAAATACCTCTTAGCAACATGGATCATCCTCTCATCTGAGGAAAGAAAATCTCCAAATAGTAGCTTTTGGTGGTGCTTTTAATACTAAAAAAAAAAAAAAAAAAAAAAAAAAAAAAAAAAAAAAAAAAAATCTTCCTCATCTCTTTTTATGAACTGGTTTCCAGCCTTCAATTTGTTTTCATTAGGCAGACATCTTTTACCTCATTACACTTGACCTTTCTAGATAGGCATTAAATCCTTTATATAATAACATTTCCATGCATTTATCTGACCTCTTTTTTCTTCATATTCTGGTGATTATGAAGGCCTAAAGATTATTTGGCAGAATTTCTCCTAATCTCTCACATTATTTTCATGTTGTCTCTCACACAGTTGTTTTGGTTTTTGTGTTTTTTTTGTTGTTGTTGTTGTTGTTTTTTTTTTTTTATAAAGGCTAACCTTCATATAAAACCATATTTAAATAAATTATGCTTCATACTGCGACAACTGAAAAATTCTCTTGTATATAAATTATTAATATTAAAAGACTGTATTAGCTAAAAAGTGCTGTAATTGTGCTGCTGTGCTTTCAGTATCTCCTGTGTAAGTTATTGCAATTCCTCAGTACGAGCATTGCAAGAAATAGAGAACAAGTGAAAAGGAGCAAAAACTGAAAACTTACTCATCAAAATTAAATATACTCTCAATCTAGATCTAAATATCTATAAAAATCTCCTAATTTTTAAAGTTGAGGAGCTGTATTAGAAGTCACTGAAGCACAAAACTATCTCAAATTCAGGCTCATTTGATTTAATGCCTTCCTATGAAGAAGTGAGCATATTAGGATTCCAGTCTTTATCTTCCTAAAATACTGATCTGTGCTTCTTCTAAAATATCTACCTATGTGGTATTAAGCAGACTTATCAAAAGAATAAATGTCAAAAAATGTTATTGAGCAATATTTTTAAAAGTGACACTTCAGCAGTCTTCACTGACATCAATCAAACAAGTATTTTGATAATACTCAGTAAATAGTAAATAAACACTGATGGCTGGCTATGTTTTTCAGGTATGGAGATACCTGCATTAGGGAGCAACATATTTCCTTTTATACAAGATTTGGGCCCACAGATGTCAGTCTTTTCAGCAAGTGCCACTGGCATCTCCTTAGTGAAGAACCAGGGTTTGGTGGTGTTTGTTTGTTTGTTTGTTTGTTTGTGGTTTTTGTTTGTGGTGTTTTGTTTTTTTTTTTAATTTGCCTGGCACTGGACACCAGATGAGAAAGCAGCTAGACCATTCCTTTGCTATTGGTGTATGCCTGGATCTGTCAAAAGGCTGTATTGACTCCCACTTCTTGTTGCTTCCCATGGTTTCCAGCTTCCCCTCAATACTTCCATCTTGTTGATCCATGATTAATATGTGAAAATGGTGTAGGGAGCTCATCAGTTTAAACTGCTGTGCAGTCAGGTCAGTATTTGATAGGCAGTGATATGTATCCCTATGTTCATATGTTCAATGCCTATGTCATGTGATGACTTGGCAGTGAATTATGTATAGTGTACTTATTGGTGATAATGTGAAGGAAAAATAAACTGACATCACAGCTGATTTTCAAAATGTTCTCATGCTTGGAAGTTAGTGAAGAAAATATTATCTCAACTTGAATGTTTTGGGGTTTTTTTCAAATTTTTGGGAAAATTTAAGGTGAAAGTAAGATAGATAATGAGGTATGAAGCAAGTTCTGTGCTTTGGGGAGTTCTTTAATCCCTCACTGTATACAACAATGGAATTGGAGGAAGTTTATGAAAACATAAAGTAAATGAAAAAAATCAGTGGGGAGAAAATAGTTTTCTTAATGAAAGTACTTAGCAGGGACCAAATAAGCTGGTTTCCTGAAGGAAACTTTTCTCATTATTCTGTATCTACCTGAAGATGTCTCAGACTAGACTTTACATAACCATGTTTTACTTGCAGAAACACTTAATAAACCCATGTGAGTTATAACTGGAACACTTGCACTATTCTCACAGCTTTTAAAATGCAATTTGGATAAAATTTCTTGCTTTAATTTAGCTGTACATCAGGTGTTACTCTTCATAGTTTCAGTTATTATATAACCTCCTGAGCTGGGATTTGGACTATTTTAATTCTGTGCTGCAAGGAGTTCAAGTAAGAGTAAATGCCATATTTATTTCTGGATCACTCACCATTGTAGTAGCTAAATTCTCAAAATGTGTTTACAGGGAATTTATGGACTCAAATTTCAAACTGATCAAAGCTACCAATAGAGTATCAGAAGTGCTCTGTATTTTTCACACTACAACTCCTTTCCCTGCTTTTAAGAAGTATGGGCCTTTTTGGGTTGATCATAAAAGTATTTTTCATCTAAGTTGCCTCAAAGAAAAATGTGCATTATTACATAGATTCAGTAAGCATAGAATAACAGGTTGAAAGGGCCAAGAAGGTGCTGTAGTGCACCTCATATGCTCAAAGCCAGGTTGCTCAGGACTGTAGCCAGATGGGTTTTGCATATCTCAAAGGATGGAGACTCTACAACCCCTTTGGCAACATATTTCAGTGTTAAATCACACTTAGAATAAACTAAGATTTTTCTTACATTTAAATGCATTTTCTTGGTTTTTTGTTTGTTTTGTTGTTTATTTGTTTGGGGTTTTTTTTGCTTAATTTTTTTACTACCTACCATCAGGTATTTATACACATTGATGAGATCCCCCGTGAGCCTTCTGCTCCACATTAATCAATTCCAGCTCTGTCCACATGTGTCTGTACCCATGTGTCATGTGATGATTTTAATTTTGTGGCACTTTCCTTATTTCAGTTCACTAATACCAACCTGTTTCCATAGAATGGCATGGCATTTAGCTGATCCTTTTGTAGTGATATAATTGTTCTTTTTTGTTTACCTTTTAAAGAGTAGGAAACATGAAAGAAAAAACACTAAAAGCAAACTGTGCTGCAAGAGGAAAAGATAACTTGCCAAAATAGGTTCTATTGTGCTACTCAAGGTAAATACTAGTCACCACTTATAGCAAAAACCATTTTATGAGGAGGAGCATGTTGAATTGCCATACCTTTCCCAGTCCCTGTTATATTAGTTGTTTGTCAAGGCTTAGATTGTGCAAAGACTTACCATCTCTGGGTATCTGGAGACTTGCTTTCAAAGTAGATGCACTGTTGATGCATTCCTGTAAGTGTTTTCAACACATAAAAAATAAATCAACCTTGCCATTTTTAAGATGAATAACAATAGTCTTAGTGGACTGAAAGTAGCCAGGATTTTCTATTGTTTTCTGCTTTACTGAATCAGCTATTTTCAGTAACCACAAAAAATACTGTTGCTTCCCTGAGTGTCCATTTATATACTGCAATTTTTACTGCTGTTAACTGCTAACCATCATCAATCCTTCAGATTAGTTTTAATTTTTTTCTGAGTCACTGTCACCCCAGAGTTGTGCCACTAGAAGTTCTGGTCCATAGATAGGAAACCGGGAGGAAATTTTTGTGCTTTCCCAGAATATGCCCAGATGGGAGCTTGGTAACTGGAGAGCCTATTAAGCTCAATGACAAAGCTGCTTAGCTCCACAGTCAAGGGGGCTGTGGAATTGTAGGGCATCAGGAAATCATTTGTCTTATTTATATCAAAGCTTTTTATGGAGTCAGCATTGTGCTGTAGAGCATCTAGATACTGAAGAGTCAGCGTTCCAACACAAGACTCTCCTAGTAAAAGATTTTCAGCTGAATCTACCACTTCATTGCATTAATATAGAATTATTACAGAAGTGTATTTCATGAACTGTGCAATTCATGAGCAATGAAATTTTAATCCAAATGTATAGCGATTTTGAGAACTGTGAGAATGCATCTTAACTTGATAGCCCTGCCACCTTGAGTCTTGACATATGCCTATGGAGAGAGAGCAATTACATTTACTATTAGCTGACAGGGGATGATGTGAGAATAAGAGGAACAAAGTTAGCTAATAGAGAAGTTTGGGGATTAAACTAAACCTTTACAATGTGCTCATCCTTTATTCTGTGAAAGAGAAAATGGTATATTGTGCACACAGCTTGAATACATTAATCAACAGTCTCCTGGGTGAGAATTGCACTAATGAAAATATATTTCAAGTGACATATTAGCTGGAAACATCACTGTGTGTGTCTAGGTCAGACAAATTAATTTGGAATTTGGGCAATGGGAACAAACATCAGCTGTATCTCCAGCCACGCATAAATAACAAAATAAATAAAATGATTTGCTAAGGGTTTCCGTGGTGTTTGCAAACATCACCTGTTTTGATTAAAAGAGGTAGCTGTGAAGTCATTGTGTTCTCCAGATGACTTACTGAGTACCAGCAGGTGCCCAAACCACATCCTCTTTGTGTTGTCACGGGCAGAATGACCATTCTTAACATAAAGTGCACCACATCAATTTTTAAGATGAGTCTGGAGATCTGCCCAGATTATACATCTGCTTGTGTGCTTTTCACCTCAAAGGGACAGTAAAGAGTTTTTAAAATTACTATATGGCTTTTTCTTGAGCATATGCATCTATAATCAGTTATTGTGACTTTCTTTCTTGTTCTCCAGTTCTCCAGAAATCCACCCTTCCACTTCCTTTATCATGCTAAGGCAGGGTTCATCTGAGGACTGGCCGATGAGTGAAAGAGCCGTAAACTGTGGATGCACTGAAAAACTGCAGGTCTACTGACCCAGCTGTAGAACCAGTTACTTGCTATAGGTGAGTAGAGACAAAGGGAAAGCCTAAGATTAGCTTCACAAGATTCACAATTAATATATTGCTGCCTATTCATGCAGCCCAACTTATGCTACTGTTCTGTCTGCTATTCCAAATCTACTGGTTTGGGTTTTTTTTGTCCCCTCTTATCTATTTCCTTCCCTTTTTATTAAAAAAAACAAAAACAAAAACAAAAACAAAACACCCCCCCCCAAAAAAAAAAAACAAAAACAAAACAACAAACTTTTGAATGCTGATATTTTTAGGGGTGACTAATGCATTTTGGCTAACCTGTTTTCATTCCTGTCTTGAACCCAGGAATGTTGGCAATGGCAACTTTTTGTTTGTATTGTAGATATTTACATTAAAAATATAAGTGTAGGTATATAAGTAGGTCAGCTTGTGGATACATTGGTGCTTATTGATTACTTGTGATGGACTGCATCATGCAGATCCTGCCTCTTCCCTAAGTATCTCCATATCTGCAAAAGATGCCCTTCAAAAGTGGCAATTTTAAGCCTTGCATGCCTTTCACTTCTAGATACAAATGATGTTACTTTTCAGGTTTGTGGGAAGCTTCTCATGTAATGGAGGTAGACAGATGGGAGGAGTGGGGTTTCTATGATCCTATACAAAAGTGTTTCATTTGGATTTTTTGTGGGAAACCTTGCATCTATGTCTCAGTTTCTTATGCCCCTATAAATTTTATGTATTCAAGAATCCTCTTATATTTGCAGGATTATATGCATTTTTGTGTGTGCAAAACAGACTACAGTTAGGGCATGTCTGAGCTTCTACTTGACTGCCTAAAACTGGTCTACTGGATTAAGTCATCCTAAACTATGGGACAGTGATCCTATCCTTGTAACCTATGCTGGGTTGACCCTGTCTGGATACCAGTGCCTACCAAAGCTACTCTATCACTCCCCTCCTCAGTTGGACAGGGAAGAGAAAATATAGAAATATATATACTTTTTCAATGTATAAACTCTTTTTCTTCATCTCTAGAAAGCAGCATTACTTTCATTCAATAGCCTGTGTAGTTGCAGACTAGGAAATCTGTGACATGGAAAAAAAAAAAAAAAAATCTTACCTCTTTAAGGCATCTCATAATCAACAAGAATTGTGGAGTGTTGTCTGGAGCACCTATTTTTAATGGTACTGACTACCTGGTCTTCTGGGGATTCGTCACTTGCTTTTTAAACACATTTGTGCCTTTGCCCTCCATATTCCATGGCAGCTACCCTTCCTCTCCATGGGAAAGAAATTGTCTTTATTTGTTTTAAACTTACAACATGACGATTTCATTGATCATTCACATGTCATTGTCTCATGAGAAACAGTAAAAATCATTCTTGGCTTAGCTTCTCCACATCTTTCAATACTTTGTTTACCCCTAGCATACCCCTCTTTGTATTTCTTTCAAAACTGAACTATACAGTTTTCCACACATCTGATCATTCTTATATTTTTTGCTGTTTACCGTACCTTTTCTAGTTCTTTGGACTGGTATTTGTATGGGGTAATTAGAATTAGACATACCATAGCTTAAACAGTAGTAGAATAACACTGGTGATTGCTACTTCTTTTAAAACAATTGCAAATTATTTATTTGGCCTTCTTCAGTGGAACTTTGAATTTTCAAAGGGCTCAAGATTACAAGATGCCTTTTTAATTAGTATCAGTAGAGTAGATCACTGTAGATGCAGTGCTAAGGTTGTTTTTCCATGTGTGCTACTATGCACTTGTCTATAAGGAATTTCATCTGCTCCTGCTTTTATCACTTTATTATCTCTCAGCCCCATCGGTACAGCAAGACCCTTTGCAACATTTGGCATTCAGCTTATATTTTGATGATCTTGAATAATTTCTGTCTTCACTGCACTAGTCAGCCCTTTTCCCAGATCATTTATAAAGATGTTGAGGTGAGCAGGTTCATATATGGTCCTCCTGGTAACTGCCCTTCTTCCTCCACAGAGAGAAGCAGTCACATAATTCTATCATACATTGCTTTCTTTTAATAAATTAAATTGAAAGAGACCTTTTCTTTATTTCTAACAGCTAACATTTTAAGGAAACAGTGTTTGGGATTTTAGAGTTTTATGACAATTCAAGTACACAGTATCAGTTGACTGTTTATAAGTGATGCTCAATGAAGTTTCCTCAGCACCCTACTTCAAAAGGGTACCCTGAATATGCTTGGTGAATCCAATACTGGACATCTGGATGTATGTCCTAAAGAATTTGAAAACACTGCTTCTGTGGAAGAATTTCAATTTTAGAATATTGCTGAGGATTGAATCACCAGTCCCTCGCAAAACCCCTTACAAATTTATGTATATTGGTGTACATATAGGTATAACTGAGATTTGTGTTTTAATAGCTCCTATATTATTTAGGTGTGCTATAAGATGTACTTTTCTTTTCCATTTATTGATAACATTGTGCCCTGCCATGAGTCAAGCTCAAACCCCAACTTATGACTTGTGGGTGGAAAATAATAATTGAGGGATAACAGTAGTTATGCCATCTATAAACTCTAACTTTTTGAAGTAGAACTGTGCCCTAGAGTCCTACTTTAAAAATCACAAAGGACTTGTTGTTATATATGAGATGCTTTGTGTGTATGTGATATTCTTGGGAAAAGAGAGGACTCTATTTTTGCATATGTGGCCGAGGTGGATCATACTGCTTAAAGCATTATTGGATCAAGGGGGCACAGGCTTAAGCTCTGCCAGGGGAAATTGAAGTTGGAGAGCAGAAAAAAACTCTTTACAGAAAGAGTAATCAGGCATTGGAATGGGCTGCCCAGAGAGGTGGTGGATTCACCATCCCTGGAGATTTTT
>JAWWEV010000083.1:82965160-83018736 GCA_035583235.1 Hafferia zeledoni | reverse complement strand
GTGAATTGGTTAACCAATAATGTGGTGGTATGTTGGATGTGAGAGAGTATAAGAAGTCTGGATGTGACTGTGTGAGAGTTAGATCTACTAGGATGTGAGATGATGTAATAGGAACTTCTAAGAACTAACTACTTCTTCTGTGAGCTATGAGAACTGTCTCTTAATGTGTCTTGAATAAACTCTCAAAGTTGTGAGCCTTCTGATCAAGCCTTCTGATGTCTGCTGTGCCTGAGCTCTTCTGACCGTCAGTCCAGCACCCAAGCTTAGTATAAGGGGCTCCCCTATATGTCTGCTAGTAACATGTTGTATCTTAAGTCACACATAGGCTGAGCCAGCTTCAAAAATCCTTTTGCCTCATTCATATTCCTTGTTGATGGCAATTTTATGTGTTTCTCCTGCTACACGTCCATGCTTTTTCAGGAGTGAGCAAGTATCTTCAGATGATGCATTCTATGGACTTGTGGAAAAAAAAAACAAACAGACCTATGAGACAAACTAACACAATGATTTGTATAGCACGAATCCCACAACCCTTGTCAGTTTTTTGAGAAACTTTTGAGCAAGTATTTTTTGGAGGCAGAGGTACGTCATGACATTTGAAGCAGGAAAATATGCCACAGCTTTATAGTGATACTGAATATTTTGGGGATATTTTTTAACCTGAGCATTCTGTAAAATTTAAGAGATTACTGAGTGTCAACTATTTACATGTAAATATGCATAAATGGGATATCTACTGATAGTTGATGTTGCCCACAGGATTCTCATCTAGAGTACAGGAAAGTTTAATCTTAGTGATATTGAGGTTTCTTAGACTTGTAGCAGAGTAAGTGAAAAGACCTCTCAAAGGTGCAATTTCTATCTAGTTGAGACCTGTGTTAACTGACTTAATGGAAATGGAATAGAACTATATCTGTGATGACTTTAATGCAGAATAAGACATTAGTTTAAAACACTAGGTGGTAAAGCAATAAAGCATGAGGGTATGCTACTTTCTGAGTCTGGAGTTTAGTGGATTTTTTTAGATTGGAGGATGACTATAAACTATTTGTGAGCTTGAACTGTTTGAAATTTTATGCTGTTTATGAGATCACTGGGGTTCAAACAATTTTCATACGCTAGGAAGGTCCATGCAAATAAGTGTAAGTTTAAAGAATGAAGAAAGGTACCACATTTATTTTTCCAGAAAATAACACCACATTTATTTCTAATTCATTATGTTTGTGAGATTTTATCTGTTCTATAAGGCCATGTTATTGTAAATCCCTTGAACTTCTTGTCCTGCCAGGTAAAGAGCTTTCAAATATGAAAGGAATTGTAAAGTATCACTGAACATTTACTTTGTAAGCACAATTGTTTGATTATAGTAATAATGCATGTTAGCTTTCCGTTGTATTTTCTGATCATCTAAATCTATTATTAAAAAAACTAAACAGAAATTAATGCTAATGTTCAGAAAAATCCCTAGAAAAAATTTTAAATGCATTAAATCTAATCTCTGTCATTCCTGTGATCAGCAAGGAAGCCTGTGTGCACAGACTTTACCTTTTTGCCCCAGTTTCCCTGGAATTTCTCCACTTCTGGCAAATACTCTGAATCCAGTTCCCCTTTCCAATTCTTCTGAAACCACCAGCCCCTCTTAAGGCTTTCTGTGACAGGGATGTTGCTCTTAAGTATCCCTTTCAAGCTGCAGGGGCAAATTTCATTCTTGACATTTGTAATGGCATAAAATGTAGAAACACTAAAATTGGTGTGAATAGTGAAGGAAGGGGAATGTCAGGATGTGGAAGCAAGAGAAGGAAGGGAAGAAAGGCTTTCAGAGTGGCAGGTATGAATAACACTAGGTTACCTGTGTTATCAAGATCACAGAATATCAGCATGCAAATTCTCAGGGCACCCACTGTGGGAAACACCCACAGAAGAAACTAGGACAAGAGACAGCCTGCATCCAAGTAGAACAGCCTCAAGCCATTAAGAAATAATGACAAAAACAAAGAGAACAGATTTGGAGACCTAACATACCAGGAGACTAAAGGAAATTCACAGAAGTTGAAGATGACGGATGCACAGACCTTCTTAGTCATTATTAGATCGAAACAAGCACACAGTCTCTTGCCTAAGAAAAAACAACAAGTTGTAATGAAGACTCAATAGTCAGAGACCTTCGCCTTCCTCTGTCGTTACAAGAAATTCTGGCCCAACCACTGGGTACATGTATCTTGTGCCTGTATGCTGAAGTCTGCTAGAATGTAAGCATCTCACTGCATTTGAGGGCCTCGCTGCATGAGCTAAACTTGTTTCCTTTTGCAGTGAAATGGATTTTTCCTCCCACAGCTGTTTGCATTTGAAATGGTTGCATTACTGTTGCAGCATTTTCCACTGTTTTTCTTTACTGTGAAAGAGGGTTTTATCTCTTTTAATGCTTGTCAATATCATTGCTTAAAATAGAAAGTCAGGATAGAAACCAGAGGACTGGCTGGTGCTACATGCCTGCATGGATTGTTTTTCCTACTTCATCATGTGGTGTGGGTTTCACAAGACACCTGTGCAAGATGCTGGTCATGGTGAGGAGAAGAAGAATAATTAGGAATACATCTAAAGGAATAAGCCTAGGAATTAACACTTGTGTATGCCAGCTGGATAAGAAAAGTATGTAGATAGAAACAGCTATTCAGGGAATGAAGCAAGGAATAATAAAATATGAGTGTTTTGAGGGAGAATGTGGGATATAGATTTTAGGACAAGTTTAGAAAATACTCATATTCCAGTATTCCTTTAGCCAAACAGGTATAAAAAGAATCTTTGCCTTGAACTGATTGTGGAGGTTTGTATCACTGAATAAAACCCAGTTGTGAAATCTGGAATGTGCATTCTTTGTGGATTGTCAAAGAGGAACCTGAATAAAAAAATAAGGAATGTATTCTTTATAAGAAAATGTGAATAAGAGAACTATAACTCTGTTATAGGAGGAGAGGAAAAATGCATTTTTTCCTCATATGAAAATAGTTTGATCTTCCTGACCCCGTAGCTATAAGACCCCATTGTGAATAAAGAAAATATAAATTCCTGTTACAGTGCATTAGCCTGAGAGAATGCAGAGAAACTTTGTTCAGCATGTGTCATTAGAAGATGAGAGATGAAATGGGGCCCTAAAAAGGCAAGCTTTTTATGTGAATATAATCTATATCCTTCCATCACACACATCTATAATAGAGAGCTCCTAAATCATCTTAGAAATCAATGATTAGTGAAATTACCTAAGATCATCTCTTCACTTTATGTCTCACCTTTTTACCTATGTAGTTTAATGGGAAGACACTTATGCAAACTTTTACAAATAGCCTTTTATATTACACAGCTGTGAGGTCTGTGTTGGGTGGGTATTTTTAAAATCCATGCAGCGTTTCCAAAATATTTAAATTTACTAGATTTTATAAAGCTGAGATTCCCTCCTGTATAAGCAACTAAGTATGCTCATGTTAAAAAATATTCTTCCACGCCAGGAAAAAAGCATATGCATAAATATATGTTTAAACATTTAAAGTAATTTATGTTTGAAATGAAGGGTATGTTGAAGTGGTTTCTTTTGGGTCTGACACACATTGTAGTCAAGCCAGGTACTACATGTATTGCAATGATGACAAGAAGAGTGAAGGTGTGCTAGAATGGGTACTAAACCACAGTCCTGTGAGCACCAGGACTAACAGAAGTTTCATATGTTGTGAATATGCAGAAATGCTATACTGAGAATAAACAGCAATGCCAGATCACTGCCTCCCTCGTTACATGTTCTGTGTTTACTATATACATGTCAAGGTTCAGTTTTCCTCCCCAAGTATGTTCCTAGAAAAACAACTAAGTAAATTGAATTTCTTCATTGTAAGCAAAACAGTCATAACTACCTTACGAATGGGATTTTCCTGTATCTCTCTACATGCTGCTCTGTATGTGGATAGAAGAAATAAAGAGCACACCATAAATTATTTCTGCACAAGTAAGGACAAGCAAATGGTAATTGATACTAAATAGAACTGCTGCACCCTCTGTGTGTGCTTATCTATCTAGATATCTATCTAGATAGTTATGAGGGTTCAAAAACCTGTTGTAGGTATAGAGGCAGGCAATACAACTGCTGTAAGCCTAGTTAATTTAGAGGAGTTTTTAAGATCTAGGTTGAACATAGTTCAGGATGAGTTACTAAAGTCAAGACTTTTACATCAAGGAAACTTACTCTTAAAAGAGTGATACTCTGGTTGAGGAGAACATTCTTGGTAGGGAGAAAATCTAAAACTATCACTAGAGTAAGTTATATCCTCCAAGCCTTTTAAGATACTGAGACTGTTTTCCATAATGCAGATAAAAAAAATCATGAGCCTTTGTACTTCCTTAACCTGAGGCTTAAAACCAAAAATGCTTTTTCATGTTGCCAGAAAAACTTTGCTTAGAACATACATGTGAATGGAATCTTCAGATGTATTTTGCTATGCCATGTTTTATAAGAAAGTCCTCCATTTTCTTGACAAGTTCTAGAATTACTGGTGTGTGTATGAGCTGTACCTCTGCTAAAAACATCATTGTGAAGAAACAGAGAGAAATGGTGATGAATAAAGGTTAACAGCTATAAATGTTGATTAAGAATAGATATTTGTGATTTTATATCAACTTTATCACTTTTTACAACACACTTAAGTTTCATTCATATAAATGTTTGTGAGAAAATTAATGAATACTTATGAGAAACAATCTGAAATTCATTGTTGGTTTTCAGCATCAAACATCAGTGTTGTCTTGATATAGGTGAAATGCATTTATTTAACAACCCCTGTGGAAGCCTTTGACTCTTCACTCACCTGGCTTAAAGCTTTGAACATTAAACTTCTGTGCTTTTGCAACTAGTACAGGCTGGGGCCTGACCTGCTGGAAAGCAGCTCTGCAGAGAAGGACCTGGGGGTCCTGGTGGATGACAAGCTGTCCATGAGACAGTAGGGTGCCTTGGGGGCCAAGAAGGTCAATGGCATCCTGGAGTGCATAAGGAAAAGCATTGCCAGCAGGTCGAGGGAGGTGATCCTACCCCTCTACTCATCTGTGGTGAGTCCACATTTTTGTAGTGTTGTGTCCAGTGCTGGGCTCCTTAGGACAAGAGAGACATGGAACTCCTGGAGTAGGTCCAGTGGTGTGCTATGAAGATGATTAAGGGATGGGAGCATCTCTCTTATGAGAACAGGCTGAGGGAGCTGGGCCTGTTCAGACTCAAGAAGAGACAATTGAGAGAGGATCTCATCAATGTCTGTAAGTACCTGAAGGGAGGGGGTTAAGAGGATGGAGCCAGGCTCTTCTCAGTGGTGCTGAGCAACTGGAGAAGAGGCAATGGGCAGAAACTGACGCACAGGAAGTTCCACCTGCCATTTTCTCTGTACAACTGCTCCAAATACTCATTTCTGTGCTCTGTACAACAATTTTAGAGCAGTACTTCACAGTCTGGCTAGATTACCTCAGGCAAAGAAGACACTATCCTTAAGCAGCAAATTAAGGAAGCAGTACAATGAATCTCCTCTCCTATGTAGTGGAGGATAAAATGGGAGGTAGTTATGCAGATTTAATTCCCTTTTATATGTAAAGAGCTTTGAAATCTTCAGCAGGGAGCCCCAGGGCTGTGCTATTTTCTGTACTGATAGTAAATGAACAGAAAGAAAAAATTATATGGCCCTAAAGTCTGTCTCCTGTGCTTTATTCCCTGAGTGATTAGGTTGTAGTGATGGTTGGGATATTGGGCAGCTTCACTCTCAGAATAAGTGGCAAAAAGATTCCTACAGTTTGGTTTGTAGGATTGTGAATTTCATTCAAGGGAGTAGGAAAAGGAAAGAAGAGGAGTATATGCTATATAAAATGCTGTATAACGAGGTGGTACATGATTTCTTAGTTCCTTCTTTTCTGAGTCTGGGGGAAATACAGGCTACATGAACAAGCAGCTTAGCCTGAGGGCTTTAGTTAGCTCCACTTCCTTTGATTTCACTTCAGCTGTGACTTGCTCCTCATTGGTCTTCCCTTGAAAGATGTTCCTCCTGGGACCTGCAGAGTGTGAAAAGTGCCTGTGTGAGATTATTTGAGACAGATATCAGTGAACCTTTGTACATCAGGATCTCCAGACACCGAGGTCTGGAAAAAGCCTGGAAATATTTCATTGCATAAAGAAAGGATAACAGAAAACAAACATAGCCTCCAGAGTAGCTCAGATTATTGAGATACAAATTTCTATGTTCTTCTTAATTCTGAGAGTTTCCTCTGCCACCAAGATGTGGATTGTTCACCACTTTCCTCCTCTGCCAAGGAAAGGTTGCTTTCAAAGTCATGTGAGCCAATGCCAAAGATCCTTCTCCCTCATTGTGCCCAAAATGGCTGCAAAGTGGGTTTTGGTACCCACCATTGTCACTGTGATGGTAGTCAAGTGATTCCTTTATTATATTTCACAGAGATAGCTGTTACACTTTGCTGTTTCCTGATGCTGAATTGCATTATACAGCAGTCGACTGGAACTCACTTCTAAGTGTTCTGGTTTGCTAGGACGCCTATAAAACTAGGAGGGGCAACTGATTCGTTACTCCTATTTCTTACTTGAATCTCCAGTGTCTCACCATTTACTCTTTACATTTTCATCTTTTTTTTTCAGGATCTCACAGGTTTTAATTTTAAACTGTGGGCTGTGCATCATATATAAGACCTTTCTATTTATATGTTTTCATCCTGCCTTTTCTGGGGAACACACACTTCTTGACTGAAAAAGAATAACTGAACTGCTAAGGCTTGCAAGTACTATTGGAATACATATAAAGATTATTTTGTGTTATTTCAATTTCCATGAGGTACTTTACCTAGTATTTTATTTCACACTGACAAATGTGAGAGACCCTAGTCTCTGATGTGTTTCATAACAAACAATTACATTACATTTTCTGTGTATTTCCGTATATCTTTATGTAATATGTACTGCCCATATGTAAAGATATATCCAAAAACTATCACTGTCTCAAAACAATGATGGTTTTCTGTATTATTCATTCAGAAAAGATACATCTTAGCTAGAAGTCTTTTTATTGAAGAAATTCTCTCATTGCTTTTTTTCAACACTTGATTTTTTTAACAAATGGCAGGGTGGTGCTACAATGCAGACAACTCAAGGCAGTTGGTTCAAATACAAATCTGTTGCAGATTCATCCATAGATCATCCTGAGCTCCTCTGGAATAGTTATTCTTTGAAATTCTTAACCTTCTTTTGCTTGAGGCTGTTGGGTTTTGTTTTAGTTGCGTGTTTTTTTGTGGTTTTGTAGTTGTTGTTGTTTGGGATTTCTCATTGCTTTTTTTAAAATATCATACTGTTTCTTAATTTTATTGCTAGAAGTAAAAGAAGAATCAAAGATGATTACTATAAAGAAAATTAATTTAGTTGAGATATCAGATTCAAAGGAGTACCTTATGTAAGTAAAGATAGGCTGTTGGAATAAGTCCAGCTTTTTTATTAACAGCATCACATAAACTTTGACTTTCTTCTCCTTTATCTCCTCTGTTATTCTACTTAAGTTTGATTCCTCAGGCTTTGGAGTTGGTTTGGGTTTTTTTTCTAATGTGGCCAAAGAAATTTTTCCACAAATTCTTTCTATTCCTTGTATGAAATGTTTCCTGTCTCTTCATTCAAATTCTTTTTGAAGGCATGTCTTTTTCCTGAGGACCAGACATGGTCAATCACTGTAAGCAGGTCATGACCACTGTGTAAACCGATAAATATAAAAGATAAGGTGAGATGAGTTGATAGGATCTGGAGAATCTTCAGGGGTTGTCTCTTAAAAATGCAGTTCCTCAGGTTAAAGTATACTTCCCTTTAAAGGACCTATGCAATAAATAGGAGGCATTGCAGAATATTCTTCTGTTCACATTTCTGTGAGCAAGTGAGTGTGGACATCTCCACTGATTTTGGAAAATGCTCTTGCTTGCTTACTTCATAATTGGGGAATTTTGAATGGTTGGAAGAATTTAGCTTTGCTTTTCCAATGCAGTGAAGGAGGTAATGAATCTTGTTTTCCATAGGATTCGATTCTGGTAATGAATTCTGTTTAAGGTTGATGTTGGTGCACGGTCATTGGCATGAATATATTTGTAGAACATGGAAAGAGCTCAGCACTGCATAAGTCCTGTGAGGAGTTCTTGGTTATTTGACCACTTAGAGTCAACCATTTTGTTTAGTTGCCTCCCTGTCAATTTAGGATCTTGATTTCAAGTGCTGAAGTCAGAAAACCTGCCTCTAAATTATGACTAAATAGGGCAGGACTAATAGGAAAATCTAATATGAATTTGAAAACTCTTTGCCCCTAAAACTAAGGAGAAAAATGGACATTGAAAATTAATTTGGTCTATTTATCTCTGTAAGGTATACTTTTTTATACCCACATTATTTCTGACAAATGTGTCTGTCTTCAAAGGCTTTCCAATTTTAAAAGACCCTCCAAGATAAGGTCAGCAAATTTTTCAATTGATATTCCAGTATTCTAAGTAAGTAGTCAACCTTTAGCATTTGGAAGTCTTATCTGGTTCCAAACCTGAATATTTCTCAATTCAGATGTCTTACTGTCTGCAGTACTGATCATCTTGGACTGTCTGCAATATGTGCCAAAAAGATGTATCAAATTTTGAATTCTAACTAGTCATGCATGTAGTTATTAATACAAAGCACATGCATATTTTTCTTTTAATTTGGAAGCTACTGTTATTTCCCTGTAGTCTTTCCTCCTGTAGGCTAACCCCATTTGTTTTGTTTTCTCCTCTTTTTATACTCTTCCAGTCATTTGCTTTGTTCTTCACTAGACCTGCTCCAGCTCTTTCTCCTCTGTCTGGTGGTGCTCCTTAGGCATTTCTGAGGCTGAGCAGAAGGATCAAGGACTTCTTTTATTCCTTGCTATATGTGTCAATAGAAAATGTAAATAAGAACTGAATGAAACTGAGTTGTCTGACATTATTTGTTCTTGTTAACACCTTATTCATTTCAGTTATCATTGGATTCTGAGATTGGGAAATACTACTTCACACTGATACAACATGAGAAAAGTTGTGCAGTATGTGATTTAATATAATAATTTTCAATTTTTACCAAGTGAATTATGACAAATTCAGTGTTATGTAGGAGGTTTCCATGTTTAAGCATCTTCATAAGACAGTATCTGACCAATAGCAGTAACTAATAGCTCTGAATTCTCCACTGGTGACGAGCAAGGCTGGTCATGGTTAGAAGGCATGTGTTAGATAATAACATTTAAGATGGAGTTTTACCACTTCAGATCGTAATATAGAGTAATTACTATCCCCTTTACTGTGTCAGGATGATAAATTCCTTTCAGGAAAATATAAGGTCAGCTTTTGAGTGTCAAATGTTTCCTTAGAGTCTGTAAAAATCAAGTAATAAGGAAAATAAATCTAATAGAAATATGTTCACAAAAATATTATATCCTTACAAGAGTTTAGGGAATCTTTTGTCATAGCAAGTAATTTTGTAAATTTTGGTTGAATCTAAACCTGCAAATGGACCCAACCTAGCCTCTGTCAAAACTATTTTACATTTTTCTCATTATTTTACTGGGCAAGAAACTAAAATATTAATTTTTATCATAGTTGGTCTGAGCTTAAAATCAAATATTTTTGAATTTGAGCTGAACTGAATTACCTGTTTTTCTTCTACAGGGTACTGGGGAAAAAGAAGAAGAAAAAAAAAAGAAAATAAATGCAAATTTGCAGACTGTCACTTAATGTCACGAAAATCTCGGTGCAGAACCAATGCGTAGAATTGTCCCATTATTTTGATTCACTACCGTACTTGTAACTGGTAATGTGATGGGTTTTGTTTAAGTGCATGGTGTAGTCATTATAACCAGAAGTTTAAAAAGTTGCTCTCAGGACAAGACATATGTGTCACAATATTTTGAGAGATTTCAGCTTTTATAGAAAGGATTTTGGCTGATTATCAAGCACTAAGAACATAATTTCCTTGGTCCTTGCCCAGGGGACCTTCTTCTACTCTATACACCACTCTGACCAGTCTGCAACAAGTAACCTTTGGATCTTAGGTTTTATCACGGATGAGGTATATGAATCTGGTTTCAATAAGTGGAGCTGTGAAAATGTATAGAAAGAGAAGAGTATATTGGTTTTGGCAGGGAAATGGAATGTGCACTGGAAGGAATTTGTACTTAAAATAATTACCTGGTTATGTTCAAGGCCAGGTTGGATGGGGCTCTGAGCAACCTGGTCTAGTGGAAAGTGCCCCTGCCCTTGGCAGGGAGGTGGAACTAGGTGGTACTTAAGAACCCTTCCAGCCCAAATCATTATATGATTCTTGGGTAGATTGATAAAAATACCCCAAACCACCAAAACAAACAAACAAACAAACAAACAAACAAACAAACAAACAAACAAACTCAAACAAAAGCCAACCAAAAAACCTGAAACCCCAAACAAGAAACAGAAAGGATTTTAATCAGATAATATCCACCTGGCTTTACATTAGTTAACACCCTATTGAGATGATATAAGTAAGGAACTATGTTCTTTTAAAACTGGAATTTCTTCTAGTTCTTACACATTTTAATATCATTTCCCCTGAAAAGCATGTTGATGCTCCTTAAAATATATAGTTCAATAAAATGTAGAAATATATAAAGAGGATACTAATTTCATAGTACATGTAAAGTAGCAACAGAAACATCTTATTCTAAAAGAAGAATATGCGTGCATTTTAAATGCAAAGTACAACAGATAAAATATCAATCATTCTTTATCTTTACCTTCAATATTAGCCAGGCCTGAAATAAGATTCTTAAAAAAACTTGATTGTTGTTGTTGTTGTGCAATAAAGGGACTGAGCTGGCAATGAGCTGGCAGTTTTGAAATATTTCCATCTTAGTTTTACAGAGTTGGAGGAAAGAGTATTTCTGATTATCAGTTTAAATTTTCAGAAATTTCTCTTGATTATGCGCAAGTTTATGACACTGTGGAAATTCCCCATGACTGACGAGTACCTCTGGAACTTTCAGTAATTTTTGAAATGGACTCTTGATAGGATGTTCTTTTATTTCACTCTCCTTTTTTTAAACATTCTTTACATCAGTGTTCATATCTGGCAATTGTTACTCTTTGAAAATGTCTTTCTCAGTAGCTTTGAACTACCCCTATGTCACTATTTATGACCAGAAGGATGTCCCCCGAAAATATCTTTCTACTATAAAATCGTACTTGTTTGGAAGATGTTTAGAATTATATTAGAATGAGCTAAATTTAGAATTACTGTACTAAATGAGCTCAATTAAAGTTTCACATAAATATCCCTCTTTGTTTTATGCTCCAGTACTATTTTTATTTCTGTGTGTACTGTTTTTCATGCAGTCTGATTAGTCAAATGTTAAAAAATATTATTTTGATTGCCCTTGTTCTCCTTTTTATACTGAAGTTCATGCTAACTAGTCATAACTGTTCCACTGGACTGGACATTTACAGCACCATAACTCATAGTCTGATCATTGATTATATCTCTTTTTGCCAACAAGTGGTATTTCTCATTTTTGATGGTTGTTTTTTATTTTTTTTTCCCTCAGTTCAAAGCTTAAAAAAAGCCAACCTTGCCTGAGAATAAATCTCATTGGCAATTAAAGGTTTAAAGACAGACCAATCTTTTAAAAATATCAACTATTTACCTGTCCTGCTTTTCATTTCCTTGTGTATAAAAAATGGTTTTCATAAAGTAGTTTATGTTCTTGTCAAAAAGGTAAATATTCAATTATAATTCAGGACAATACCCAATCATCTTAATGTATTTCATAGAAAGAGTCAGCATACTTCCCACCAATAGATGGTAATTACTGTGCTCATGAACATCCATTCATGTACATTATAGGTTCTTTTACTGCTCCCTGTTGCTAGCTTCCAGCTATCTAATTAATTTGGTAATGTAAGACTTGACAGGTGGTTTTAATTTTCTGGACCACTGAGAGGGTGACATGAGGTTACAGTTAGGGAATACAAATATCATCACCATATTTATTTTAATATGATTGTTTTGGCTGGTTTTCTTGCAAATGTATAAGGATACTTTACTGGCTTGGAATAAATAGGGGCAAGGAATTTTAGGCTGTTCATAGGGTCAGGCTGTCTGATTAGTAGGATAAGAATGCGATTTACAAAAATGAATTTTCCTGTGCACTTTACCTGTCTTACAATTTTTGATGTAAAAATATTTTTAATGGATACATATCAAGCTATACAACTTTTCGATGCAATAGCAAGAGTTTTTCAATTTGGAGACCATATTTTAGTAGACATTTCTCTAAAAAGTGCACTTAAGGACTTTAAAAATGATACTGTCTTGGTTCAGCAGCTGGGACCGGTTTATCCCTGCGTGGGTGTAACCAAAGCTAGCTGTGTCTTCAACACCCTCTATGTCATTTCTGATAAACTGCTAATAATAGATCATTTGCAGCAGCTGCCCAAGGCACACCTGACACCTCTGGCTACAAGCTGGGTGTTAGAGAACCCTGGGAAACGGGAGTGTTTCTGTCTTCACACCAGTGACTCAGCTGTGATAACTCCCCTCTGGGGAGGCATCAGCAGCTTCACTCCCAGTCTGAGGGGTCATGTCTGCTAACTGGCCATTAAGGATTCCAAAAATATCCCATGACTCACAGAGTTAAATCACCCATTATGAAACTTCTGGCCCTGTGGGAGGTATTGAGCATTCTCATCTGAACCTAAGCATATATAATATTGGGGTTTGGGACTTCTGGTACCACTCACTGGATCCAGAGGAGGACCAGAACCTCAACAGGACTGCACCCACTACTCTTGAGCAGACTGCAACCATCATTCTCATCAACAGGTTTTCCTTTCTTTTTACTTTATACTCAGGGGGACAACGTGGTGCTCAGCGTGGGGGCTAATGAACACCATTTGTGCCCCAGGGTGCTGGGTGGTGTGGGTTTTGTGGGTTAAAGAATTTTTTTTCTTTGTATCATTGTATTTATTGTAATCTTTTTATTAAACTACTCGGACTTGTAATCTCTTCTGAGCCGGGTTCATTCTCCTGCTGGTTTACCTTTAAACCAGCACGGACAACTAAACAGTACAAAAGTAATGGAAATGCTAACAGCTGGTTAAAAGAACTGCTGTTCTCTTTCCCATCCATGATACTGTCATAAATTTTGCCTAAATGTCCTTGAATGTGTTACGGTACTGGAATGAATAACTGGATAGTTTTACCTGTTTTGCTCTCACTGCTGCAATAGTGGATTGCTTTGCAATTCAGGATGAATTGCAACTAAAATGTGTGTGAGAGGCAAGGAAGGATTTCCTACTCGCTTACAGAAAATTGAGACATGGAATAGATCAAGTGGCATTCTTACAAAATGTAAATGCTGGGGGTAATAGAGATAGTTTTGAGTGAAAGGCTATTAAAATTGGACCTCTTGATTACTGATGTATTTCACCACTGATGTATTTTCACTAAACTGTCTTTCTTTCTGCAATGGATCTGTACTCTTCAAGCAGAACTGGAGAACAATAGATTTTATTCCATTTTATATTACTCACAGAAACTTAGATTCAGAATTGATAAGCAAATATTTTTGCATCAGTCTTATCCATATTCCAGTCTTCTGTAAGGCTCGTGTATGGCAAACCATGTAGCTTCTGAATAAAGTAAAAAGAATTAGGAGGGATACACTAGTGCAAAGCAGCAAAGTATTAAAAGGGAAATGAATGACAGAAACATTCATATAAGGTTTGAGTTTATCAGTCTTGTCCCTTGATTAGTGACCTGGTTGCTTACCTGCTCCATATAGGCATTTGAGTATCCCAGCCTAAGATAACCTCGGTTAGTCTTGGCCAGTCCTACACTTGCAAGAGAGAGAGACAACAGTCCTGGAGCAAATTATTTCTTATGACAATTTAAGGACTCAGTCAGGTGAGGAATAGGGCCTTGCTAAGCACTGCCTTGAGAAAATACAGTGGAAGTTCATCCTCAAAATTTCAGTTTCTGTGTAGAGAAATAGGCTGGGAATGTAAAAGATTATTTAGAGACTAATCTTTAGAGAATACTCAGAGATTTTTTTTTTTTTTTTTGGTGAGGGGTTCCTTAAAAAGAACTTTCAGATCCTTTAGCTGACATTTAGTGAAAAGATGATTATGCAATGGTGACCCCCTGAAGTCCAGAGATGGTTAGATTGGGATCAAGACCCCACCCTTCACGAATGGCTGCAACAGCTGAGCAAGGAAATTATGTTTAAAGTGATTATAAAACCCTCTAGACTCATAGAATCACTTAGGTTCATAAAGATCCCTAAGATCATTGAGTACAACCATTAACCTAATGTTGCCAAGTCCACCGTTAAAACATGTACCTCCCCACCACAACTACATGTCTAAGGGTGGTGATTCAACCACTTTCCTGGGCAGCCTTTTCCAATGCCTGACTACCCTTTCCTTGAATAAATTTTCCTAATATCCAATCTATACCTCCCATGATGTCAGTTGAGGTGGATTCCTTTTATCTTGTTGCTTTTGCTTATTTCTTGGGAAAAGAGACCAACCCCCACCTTACTACAACACCCTTTCAGGTGGTTGTAGATAAGTGATATGGTCACCCCTCAGCCTCCTTTTCTCCCAGCTAAAGAGCCCCAGTTCCCTCAACCACTCAGACCTTTACTGTAGATCCTTCACCGGCTTTGTTGCTCTTCTCTGGGCACACTCTGGCACCTCAAAGTCTTTCTTGTAGTGAGGAGCCCAAAACTGAACACAGGATTCAAGATATGGCTTCACCATTATGTATGTTGTAGTTTGGCTAAAAAAACAAAAGGAAAGCTTTTTTTCCACTCACCTACATTCAATAGTATTGATGGTAAAATACTGCTCTTGTTCTTTCATTCTTATGTGGTAGCATATTAAATCTGGTATGACCACATACTGACCTAAACTCTTTTCTCAAATTAAAAATTCCTTGCTGCTGCCTTGTGTGTTCGCTTTGATTATGGAACAGCTCTACCAGTTCAATGCTTATGAGCAGCACAGTGAGGGTATCACCTAGGAAAGGGTTAAGAAGAGCACTTAGAGTGACTGACTGTGAGCTACAAAGAGGATATGGTAAAGGAAAAAAACTACACCAAGAAATCAGTCAAAAACTTCATCAAACAAGTCCTATGAATATTCTATCAGTTTGGTTTTTTACTTGTTCTACTCATAGCCTCTGAATGCTTCATCTTTTTCTTACCAAATAACTCTTAAGTCTTTTGTTTATGTCTCTTTAGAGGTAATATCCTAGGAATTATCTCTCTATACCATTCAAAATGGAATTCAGAGTGGGTTTAAGCCTACAAAAGGTGGTGTTTTCTTGGAAATAGTCTTTTGCACACTGAAACTTATTTGAATATAAGATACTAGAATTTTTATATAGAGTAATATAGCTAGAATAATACTAGCATTGTTTTGGCAAATTAAAGAAAAATATATATTTTCAAAAATGAATGCAGACAACAAACTGGGACATAGATAAATGAAGAGCTTTTCGAAGATAGGAAAAACAAATACGTCCAAGAGGGATTTGTTTTGCTTTTGGAGAAAAAAAAAAGTTTTTGTAATGAAATACCAGTTCATTGAAGTCAAACTCTTGTTTGGGTAACTTTTATTTAAACAATTGTTTTCAGTTTAGAACATGGGTATTCTGATAATTTTAGAGCTGTTCCCAAGTCATTATTCAATTTAAATTCTATTTTCACTTCATAATAAACAATTAAAAAAATCTAGAAATCAAACCAAACCACTTCCAAATGGCCACTAGTAAATACTTGTATTACCCTGAGTAATTTCCCACTTGTAGTATTGGTTCATAGTAATTTTTGATAATTCATCTTTTTACCACCTTCTTTGGTAGGAAAAAAGAGAACTTAAACTCAGAGACCTTGTGAAAAAGATTAGTCTTTCAATTTTCTGAATATATCTGTCTTTTTATTTTAAAAATATTTATTTCAATATATAAGCTTTGGGGAGCCTCAGTAGGTTTTTTTCTCAGTATTGTGTAATTATTTCATGTAGCTAAAGCTGTGAAGGCTTTGTATCTTTTAAAATCACATTCTATCTGGAGTGCCTAATTGGTTTGAATGAATTAGAATTAAATGAATGAAATAATGAATTGAAGTCTAGGCAGATTTGAAAATTGCCTGCATACTGAGTAAATGGGTAACCATTTCTGCCACCAGGTGCAAAAAAGCAAAAAGAATATAAAAGAATAAAGTGCATTAGATGTTTAAGGAAACCTTATGGCATTCCATCTGCACAGGGTCTCTGTTTGTGAGTTTGTCATAGACTAAGAAAAACCAAAAGCTTTGTGAAAAATGTCACTTGCACATAAAACCATAATAAACTTTTTACTGTGCTCAGGCAGGACAGAACTGCAACTTCATTATTTGTGACTTTACCTTGTATTTGAATTCCAACAACACACACAAAATGGTAGAGGGACCCAAGAACCCATCTGCAAGATAAGAGAAAGGGTCTTGTTTCCATAATATAATTTTTTAAATGGACTCAGTTCTGTTTGTCATATTACCTATTGCCATAGGTGTTTTTCTTAAATATTAATTTATTATTAAATATTAATCCAGAGCAAAATTACATATTGAATCACACTTTTGTTCGGTGACTCTGCATATATGGCCATTTAATCATGTTTTAATGCATGCTCAGCTTTTAACAGTTCAATTGCCAGCTTTGTGTACATTCTTACTTTATTTCATTCCCCTGTATTTTCTAACAAAGTGGCTTTGTGAAATTGCTTGATGACATTCCTCCTTTCTAAAGGTCCTGCCTGGCATTGATGTACAATCTTAGGTGTTTTTACTTTCTGTCTTGAGATCTTGGACAAGATTCCAGTCACCGTTTATCTGTGGCATAACTCTGTAATGTCAGATCTGAATTAACCCCTTTAATGAAGTATTCTTTAGGAGCAGTAAAATAGCTGTCCTTGTAAACTGAAGGCTCTGTGTCTTTCTAGCCTTAAAAATCCCAGAATAACTAAGTTGCCTGAAAGACAGAGAGAACTTCTTTTCCACAGAGGACATGACCAAGAATGACTGACCTGCAAGTAAGTAGAAGGGAAATGGCCTCCAGAATTTCAAGAGGCGAAGTGGATCTAGTTCAGAAATAAAAAGCCAAGGAAAATCAGTATGTCTTGGAGCTCTTCCTTTCTGAGCTATAGTGAGTAGCAGATAGAAGCACACTGAGAGACATGCAAGATTAAGCAGCTGCCCGTAAAAAGGGCAGCATGCATAAACTACAGCAGACATTTCTATGCTGGAACAAGGTTGGATAGAAATAAGAGTTTTCTTTCTTCTGTTGAGAGGCATAAGTGAAAATACACGTAAAATGAAACTAGTAAAGAGCTCTGAGATTTGCTAGATGTATATCTGGTGAAAGAAGTCATTAGAGTTATATTTGTTTGGGCCACAAACAAATTTGCTCTTGGACAAATAAAAATAGTTCATTAGAAACCAGCACTGGATAATAGTTTGTAAATGCCATCTCAAGTAATACTCTGGTTCCTCTAAGTTTTCTAAAAGCAGAAATTCTTAGGGAAAATCACGTCATACACCTTTCCAGGGTAAAAGTCTGATGGTTCTTTTGTCTTCAGGTTATCTAGACTGCTAGAGTCTGTGAATATTAATGGTAAAAAAATATATATATTTAAACAGTATCAACTGTAACTTGACCATTCTGCCAAATAGCAGATTTGGCAGGTAAACATAATGTGATTAATCAGTATAATTTCTTGACATGAACATTAAATGGCTTTTCATACAGCACAAATATTATTAGTCAACTGGCGAAAGTTCTCTTTGCAATATAGGACTACCTTAAGTGAAAATATAATGCCAAGAGTGAAGAGTTGGGAGAGTGCATGGGGCACTGAAGAGTAAGGAAAATTTACAATGTGTTCTATTCAGAAATGAAAATGTTTGATATGCTAATAAAAATTAGGGATGTTTGATATGGTAATATAAGCTAGGGATAACTGGAAAAAATGCAGTTATTGCAAACCAAATTTTGGAAAAAACAGTAATAGTTTCTGCTATTGAAGTAGCTCACAACTGATGTATTCTCCCCTTGGGAGAGGTTCCTTTAGAAAGAAAGGATGAGCAAGCTCTGTAGGGCTCTATTTGTCTACTGAAAAGTGAAAAGAGAATAAATAAGAGCAGAGGGTTGCTTACATATCTCCATTCCCTGTCTTCCCCTCAAATGAGCAGGCAGTACAGTTGTGTGGGGTAGAGCAAAGGAAGCTTTCTTTTGGAGGCAGTAAGTTCTTTCACTGTAGTTTATCCCTGTGACTGTTTTCCATTGGTATTAACTCCTCCACCACCTTAAAGGGTTAGGAAAGAGAAGGTAAAATGAGAACTAACTAACAGAATCATATCTGAGCAGTGTATTATTACTGCTTTTGAAAATGGGGTATATGGTAAAGTGGCTGACATATCTGGTTCAGTGGGGACAATAGAGCACCAAGGAGTCTTAGACTGAATGTGGAAAGAGTATGGGAGGGGACAGCCCTCTCATTGCTTACCTTTCAAGTAGAACTTCTTGAACTGCTTTTTATGTTTTGTTTGGAAAGTTTTTAATTTTATTAATTTTTTCTCCCAAGGGGTTTAGTACTTTTAATACCTACTTTTCTTTGAAATCTTCTTTCACTCAATCTGCATTGTGTGTTTCCCAGTCATAAGTTTCTCTTATGAAAAGAATGAAAGGTTTGGGGTTTTTTTCAGATGTATTATCTCATGTTGCAAGAAGTAGAGAGGCAAGTCCCACTTTTCCCTTCTTTTTGTCCTGACTCCTCCTAAGACCTTCCAATGCAGCAGGAGTGGACCTCTATGATCATTCCACTCCTATGGTCAAATCAATAAAAAATGGTTCACTACAGCTGTATTTGCAGTCTGAATTATCTCTACCTCTGCAATCAGGGGCAAGGAGGCAAATGCACAATTTTCTCTAAATGAACACATTCATTTTGGGATTATCTTCATTGTAATGTTGGGTATTGTCTGTTTTTACTGTATCAATACTATCCCCAATGGAAATTTTAAAATGTCAGTAAGCTGTTACATTGGGAAAGACTAGCATTGCCACCCTAGCATGACTAGAAGCTGTATAAGGGATCTTTCTCTGGTGGTTTTATAAGTGTCACTCAGTAAATCTGCAAACTCAGATCTGATACTCTTGGGTGGGCCATGCAATACATTGCAGCACACGCATCTTGCTCAAAATAGAGTGGAAGGCACTGATGTTAGTCTTGTAGGTACAAGGTGCTTGTTGTGGGTTCTTATTTCACTGTTACCATTCCTCACAAGTAAGTAAATTAAGTGTCTGTTTTTCTATGGTGATGTATGAGAAACTAGCTCGTGGTAGTCTTTGTCCAGACATGACTTAATATTTCTGGAAAACAAAAAGATCGTAATGTAGAGAGGTCAAATATGCTGAGAGGAAAGAATAGCTGTGCTCCAAAAGCAGCCTTCAGGAGACATGAGGAATTTGTTTCCATAATAGTATGTCTCCAAGGATCACTGTATAATATTCTAACACATGAGATATGACTAAGCCAGGTAATCTCCTTCTTCTAGTCATTGATTCCTGCTACTCACTGTTTTTTCCCAAAATCTTTGACTCTCACTGCCTACTCTGTGGTTAAATGTAGAATCAGCACCTTTGTTTTGTAGTGCTATATATGTGAAAGCTTAAAAAAGTATGGAAGATAAAGGTTTTAATTATCAGTTTTACAGTGAGAAGTAAATGAACACTAGGAAAAAGAGTAAGGAAGACTGGAAGAAAGGAATGAGAAATTACAGAGAATTCATGTTTCCAGGCTGTCTTGGAAGTGTCATCTAGTGCACCATTTCTATTGGTAAACAGATATAGGAGAGGAAAAAATTACAGGAATTTAAAATGTGAATGGCACATATTTTTAATGACTATATAAATCCTATTGCATAAGGAATCTTAATCAGAACTAATTATAAAAATATATTTCTGATTTTTAATTAACAAGTATATAAATAATATTTTTGAGACAATATTGACATGATAACCTCTCAGTAAACTTAAGCTGTAAAATGGATGCATGATACAGAAGCATGATTTTCACTGAACTTATAATTTATTTCATCTTTTAATGAAGTAGTAGTTAATTAAACAGTCTTGAAAAGCCCTCTTTAAATATAAAAATATTGAAAAAAAGAGTATTGTATACCTTTATATATAACGATAAATAGTAGTAGATTATACCTTCCATTGAGTTGTAAAAAAAGCCCCAAGCCCTATTTATAATATGTCTTTGTTTCATAGATATTTCTAAACTGGATGACATCCAATTAAAGAGATCTGAATTACAAAGAAACAAAGTAAAACTATAAAAGAACAGTCTAATTGGGTTATAAATTTGCTTAAAGGCTGGTTGGTCTTTCCTTGTCCCATTCCCAACAAGAAAAGCCAGATACTTATTTTCCCAGTGATGTGTATATACAAAGAATCGACACAGCTAAAACTGTTCACTTCAGTTCCATCTGCTTCTTGATATGGATGTTAACAGACACATTATCTTAATGGTTCACCTAATCAAAATAATGTGAATTTCTGATTTTGCCTGATGACAATCCATTCAAGTCTTTTGTGAGGCAATTATACTGAGGATGTCAGGACAAGATCTTTATTTTGAATTGTTTGTATGTGGCTTAACAACATAAAGCAAAATTGCAATGTATTATAGTGAAAGCTGTAAAATAAAACAATCTTATTAAAGCAGCATCTTATCTTCAAGTAAGTGGCCCCAAACTGAACCAAGACTACTCCTTTACCTTCACAGAAAACACATCTCCATTTTTTGAGTTTGCAATAGGAAGGTTTGAGAAGTTGTTTGTTCTCCTTCAGCCATTCTTTTGGAGCATGTACTCAGAAAGTCTGAAATTTTGATTCAGGAAATATTTTCTGCTGTCTGGATTTTTGTAGGATTATCATAAATTAAAGCTTTTCTACAGAATCAGGAAAGTCATGCTGAGTGGCTTTCATCAATAGCTCTGACAGTGTTGTATAAATGACATTAGGGCTGTTTTTCACAAAGTGAGGCATAGAGAAAAGGAGGTTACCAGAGAGTCCAGAAGCAGAAAGAAAATTGAATTGAAGGTCCTGGTTCTTTATGCTGCTTTTCATTCACTTGAAAATTCAGGAACAGGTAAGACACTGCACTTGGGTTTCTACTTGCTCTCTATCTGCATTGACTGACCATGGTAACAGGCTTTCCAAACTGCCTGTGTTGTGGAGCTGGCTCTTTTGCTACCTGGAATGGCAGATATTTTGTGTTGCAGGTGTGATGAGGCAGCTCTGTGAGAACAGAAATAAAAGAGGTTGGAACAGAAATATTAACTTCTGCTAGGCAAGTGCGTATCAATGGAGCAACAAACCAGATGCCATGCAGTAACTTCTTTGTATCTGAAACAGAAGCAGCCAATGTGAAGTGAAATCCAGCTCCAAGATACAATCCTCAGTGAGTAATTTTAGCTAGATTTAGATTGAACAGTTAGCAAACATAACTACCTTTCCTGCTATCTTAATTCCCTAGTTGACCCTAACCTCCAGCAATAAGCTGCCACTCTCCCGTGGGAATGGAGGCAGGGAATGAAGGACAGCCCTGGCCGGGCCTCCTGCTGCAGGGAGCTGTAGTGCTGCTGGAAGGCATGGCTGGCAGCAGGCACTTGGAAGTGCGACAAAGCCCTGGAGTGTCATGGGTCTTATTTCATAATTATCCTTTGCAGGAGGAGACAAATCCACCTGCAAGGCAGGGTGCACCTGCTAGATACTGTGTTGGCACATGCTGATGTGAGTTCAGAGAGAAGTTGTAGTGGGCCAGGGAGCAGAAACTGGAGTTTGTCTTGTGCCTCTGTGTTTACAACTTCATATTTCTGCAGGGTGCACAGGCTACACATGCCATATTTCAGCATGTGACATTGTTCTCTTTCTAAAATAGAATATCAAAGTGCATTTTTGAATGTCTTTATACAGGCTTCCAGCATCACTTCAAGTGGCCTGACATTTCTGTCCTACAGATGGTTTCTCCTAAAGAGTACAGGTCTCTTTTAGGTTCTGTATCATGACTGCAAGCCCTGTGTGGATGTCTTGGAGGCCTGAGGATATGTTTGATGTCATTCAACATCCATATTTATACACCAGAATTGTTCTGTGTCTGTATTGCTAAGGGACCATTTGCTTACTTGGATTTTATCTTCCTATACCATCTATATTTCAGTAAAGCCAAACAATTCAGTTCAAATGTAATGTGAAGCTTGTTTAAGAGCATTGAACCAGGGCTGTTAAGCAATCACCCCTGTAGAGGGTACCACCTGGTGAGAACTAAATGATTTTGTGGGTGATTATGCAAGTCCATCCTGACTGAACTAAGAGACAGGTTCTATTTTTACAGACAGTAGTTATGAAATTTGGAGGCTAATAAAGTTTTTTCTTTGTAAAACAATATATCTAATAAGGTCAGTCTGTTTACCTTTGTATTGGTTTCTTATTTTTGTAGATGTGCGTACTGAAAAAATTGAGACAAATTTGATTCTACAGTTTACCTGTGGGTTGACTTATGTTGGTTGTTTGCTCTTTCTTAATTGGACTTTGTGCTTGGTTACCTAATTTACATGTCAATAAATTTATTGGCAACAGAAGCCTCTCCAACAGCAGACTAATCACTGGCAAGTGTTGCCTGGCTCACAGTGGATTCTAAATAATATATACACCTGACTGTGCATAAGTAGCCTTCTTACATGTAAATCAGAACTGTGGCAGGAGAAACGATTGCTCTCCAAATGTTTGTGCAAACAAAAAGAAATCTACAATTTGGAAATGGAAGATGCAGCACTTCTGCTGTGCCTGCCTGACATTGGACCCGTGGCATGTTTTCTGCTCGTTCTGGGTAGCTGCTGCTTTTCATTACTTTGGGCTGTCTATATATTTTTGGCTGTGTTTTCTTTTTCTTTTCTTTTTCACCGGCTATCTTGAAATAGTTTGATTACCTAGTTGTCTTCCAGCTATCTTATTTCAATTTTGAAAGTACTCTTGTACTACTTGATGGGTATTAAATAAGTGTAATATCTAAGAGCCACAACAATGCTGTTTTGCATGTAACCATTCATTCTGCCTTATATGATATACCAGTATAAACTACATTTCAGTTGACTTGCTCCTGGTTTATACTGGGGTAATTTAGGAAAAAAATGTGCAAGTGTAATATGTCAGGGTGTAAATCCAGCACACAAATGTCTGGTCTGGGGGATAAAGGTTGAAATTTTTGGAGGAGTCTGGATTGGTTTTCTTATTTCTTATCTGAGGTTCAGTAGGATTTGCGCATCACGAGCTACACTGTGTTCTTTGAAAATTCATATATAAATGTTTAAGGTAGATTTTTAACCCCCTGGAGTAGATGGCATTAGCATTAGCCAGAAATTCACCATGAGAGCAACCAGTACAAAACAGAAATGAATACACTTGCACACACATGTTTGGTATTGTTAGTTATCCTTTCAGACCTGACAGTTAACCCTAACTATCAGATTGTTCTAAGAAATTTTCAAGGCTTTACTGGTACCTGTTTCTCTATACTTTTCTGATCATGACTGGAAGTAAAGGTTACAGAAGTGAGACTTCTTTGGGAGCATTAGCTGCCTACAGCAAATGTATGCTGAGGAAGATACAAAGTAAAAAAAAACCCCAGCCTCAGCATGATGCTGATACCTCTCAGATGGAACTTATGCTTTTCTGGGAAATCAGCTCTCATCCACGTGTCCAGTACCCAGAAAGACAAGCCAGTTTAAATCCCCTGTGGCTTGACTAGCTTGAAGCTGAAAAGAAATGCATCAGTAATCTCAGCTAGAAGGTCACACACACTGCACTTTGGTGGAACTTAGTGCCCATAGGTGGTCAGAGGAATGTGAGTATTCATTTCCTAAGACAACTGTGTGAAAGTCAACTCCTTTGTTTTCCTGGAAACTGGAACAGTAAAATAGTTTTCACATAGTCCAGGCTGCTGTCAGGCAAGCAATTGCAGCTGCCTCTGCAAGGCGTTTGGCTGTAATACCTCAGTTTTAGTGTACTTTCTAATTTGCATACAGCAGCGGGGGTGAAATCATTGCCTGAGCCAGCTCTTTGGGCTTGAGCCCAATTCAGACCTGTAAACATACCCGGAAAATTGAACTATAAATGCATAGATTTGCTCAACAGATCTGTGTGTCAAACATGAAGAGTAATACTAAACAGATACTCTCAAAATTAATTGCCTTTTTTCCCCCAAAATGATATGACTTCAATAAGATTACCAGAGTAAAAAATTTCTACTGAACTTGGAAAGATCAGTGCTGCAATATTTGTTGTTGATTTGATATACTCCTTTTTGATTCACTTCCCTCCAGCTTTAATATATACAAAAAATATCAGAAATAATGTTTCCTGTACTATTCCTTTACACTGCATTTTTTCCACTCTGTCTTGAGATATTAAAAATACACTGCATCTAAAATCAATGCTAACTTTTAAATGGGTACCAAATCCTAGGAAAAGGTTTCATATTATCTGTGAACTCTCCTCTCTCCATGAAAAATAAAGATGATACTGAGCTCTTTTCCTTTGTAATTGCATTAGGGATTAGGATAATAAATGATAGCTTTGCAGAGTGTAAAAATGTGTTAGTTTTGACTAGAGAAACCACATGGAAAAACAGATTAATCAGTAAAGGTTATAATTGCTGACGTCATGCACTGGAAACTCCTGGTTATCAAATATGTTTGATTTTTCTTTTCCTGATTAATTATAATAAACTAGCAATGCTTTCTTTAACAACAAAAAATATTATTTTGTGGCTCTACCTAGTTTATTCTCAGATGAGTCCAAGAACTGGATTTGGACTACAGCTGAAAAGTCTTTCATCTACCTTTTCTGTCTTCTAAGGGGTGTAATAATCTGAATGGAAGCTCTTCAAGATGAGCTCCTTCAAATGTCAGGGTTAAATTGGCAGACATCCCTTGAGGTAAATGTGATATTTCAGGAGACTCAGGAGGTGATGGATTGTAATGGGTTTGATCCATGGCTTCCTCAGTAACCAGTGTATCTAAGGAAGTGGACATTACAAAGTATTCCACACGTGTTTTCCATGTAACAGAGGAGGAGTTTACTCCTCCTTGCTTCCTTCTTTCGGGAAGCTCAGTGGAGCAGGGAGAGCCTGGACAATCCTTGTTGTTGTTGGTTTCCCTAGCCCGGGATGTGGGTGAGATTGTTTCATGCTTGTTCTCCTCTCTTGAAGGTTTTAATTGTATTTGTCTGTTTCATTTGTTTTGGTTTGGTTTCTGTTTCTCCCTATTTTCTGGTTAACCAGTCCTTTTTTCCCTTTTCCCTTTTTTCCCCCTGGGGGTGGGGCCCTACGTACTGTGTACACATTGCATATGTGGTTGCAAATGTTAGAAAATATAGTTTCTTTTTAATTCAGTTCAGTTTCTTTTGAGTTAGTTTCTTTTCAGTTTTTTTTTCCCTTTGCTGGAAAGACTCTGAGGGGAGGGAGAAGGCAGTCCAGGGTTGGTAAACCTGAGATACGGATTTATTTTGGTTGAGGATTGACACACTTATCCAAGTGTACTCTTAAATAACTTCTAAAATGGAAAAGTGTTTTAGCATTTAGTTATTTTAATCTGTTCTAAACAAAATCCTGTTCACAGGGCTTCCAGAGCTGTTGTTTGACCTGAGTTCAGCTGTGTGAGATTTCATTAGATCTCTGTGCTTCTCTCTGCTGAAGTCTTTCTCCCCTCAACAGCTTCTTGATGGGCAATCGCCTGCGGTGCTCAGTCATGGAGAAGTACCAGGAGCAAATGAGCAGATGAGCAGCAGAAAGAAATGAAATAAACAAGCTTTGACTACAGAGAGTGTTTATCTGAGCAGTATTTCTGTGAATATTAAACTTTAGTATAGATTAAAGTTCACTATTTCCAGGAGAATTGTTATTTCTGTATAATTTAGGCATTTTAACTTATTTTACAGAAAAAAACCTCACATGTCCTCATAGAATCATAGAATGGTTTGTGTTGAAAAAGACCTTTAAGATCATTTAGTTCAAATCCCCCTGCCATGGGCACAGGCACACTCCACTGCACCAGGTTGCTCAGAGCCCCCTCCAACCTGGCCTTAAACACTTCAAGGAATATGGCATTTACAGTTTTTCTGGGCAACCTCATCTCCCTCATAGTAAAGTATTTCTTCTTAATATCTAATCTAAACCTACCCTCTTTCAATTTAAAGCCATTTGCCTTTGTCCTATCACTACATGCCCTTGTCAAATGTCCATCTCTAGATCTCTGGCAGGCCCCTTCTAGGTATTGGAAGATGCTATAAGGTCTCCCCGGGACCGTTCTGTTCTCCATGCTAAACAACTCCAGCTCTCTCGGCCTGTCTTCCTCGGGGAGGTGTTCCAATCCTCTGATTATCTTAGTGGCCTTTCTCTGGACTCAGTCCAACAAGTCTACATCTGTCGAGTGCTGGGGCCCCAGAGCTCCATGCAGTACTCCAGGTGGGGTCTCAAACAAGCAGAGTAGAGGGGCAGAATCCTTTCACTGGACCTGCTGTCCATGCTGGTTTTGATACAGCCCAGGACATGTTTGGCTTTCTGGTTTGCAAGTACTTTCTGGGTTAAGAACTGGCTGGCTAGCCAGGCCCAGAGAGTGGTAGGGAATGGTGTTGCAGCCAGTCACTAGAGGTGTTCCCCAGGGATCAGTGTTGGGTCCAGTCATGTTTAACATCTTTACTGAGGATCTGGATTAGGGTATTAAGTCTACCATTAGCAAATTTGCAGATGACACCAAGTTGGGATGGAGCAACAATCTGCTGAAGGCAGGAAGGCTCTGCAGGGAGACCTGAACGGGTTAGATAGATCAGCTGAATCCAACAGTATGAGGTTCAACAACACTAAGTACTGGGTCCTGCACTTTAACCACAAAACCCTCATATAGCACTACAGGCTGTGGACAGAGTGGCTGGAGAGCAGCCAGGCAGAAAGGGACCTGGGAGTTCTGATTTACAAGAAGGTGAACATGAGTCAAGTGTGCCCAGTGGCCAAGAAGGTCAATGGCATCCCAGCCTGTACCAGGAATAATGGGGCCAGCAGAACCAGGGAAGTGATTCATCCCCTATACTTGGCAGTGGTGACACTGCACCTTGAGCATTGTGTCCAGGTCTGGGCTCCTCAATTCAGGAAGGACATTGAGGCACTGGAGCATATCCAAAGAAGTGCAATGAGGCTGCTAAAGGAACTGGAGCCCAAGACCTATGAGAAGTGGTTGAGAGAGCTGGGGTTGTTCAGGCTGGAGAAGAGGAGGCTCAGGGGAGACCTTATCACTCTCTACAACTCCTGAAAGGAGATTGTAGAGAGGTGAGTACTAGTCTCTTTTCCCAGGTAACTAGCAGTAGGACAAGAGGACACAGTCTTCAGCTGTGCCAAGTGAGGTTTGGGTTAGTCATCAGGAAGAAGGTCTTTACAGAGAGAGTGATTGCACATTGGAATGGGCTGCCCAGGGCAGTGGTGGAGTTACCATCTCTGGAGGTTTTTAAGAGACTGGATGTAGCACTTAGTGCCATGGTCTAGAAGACAAGTTGGTGTCGAGTCAAAGGTTGTACTCGATGACCTCAGAGGTCTTCCCCAACCTAGCTGATTCTGTGATTCTCTGATTGCTGGCTCATGCTAAGTTTCTTGTCCACCCATACCCACAAGTCCTTCTACTTATAGTTTCTCTAAATCCATTCTCTACCCAGCCTATATTTGTGCTCAGGATTGCCCAAACCCAGGGGCAGGAGCTTGTGCTTGGCCTCGTTGAATTCATGAGGTTTGCACAGCCTCACCTCTTGAGCATGGTCCCTCTGGATGCATCCCTTTCCTCCAGCACATCAACTACACTACCCAGCAAAACTTGCTGATGGTGTACTCAGTCATACTGTCCATGTCATAAACAAAGATGTTAAACAGTAATGATCTCAATCTCTAAGGAGTGTGACTCATCACTGCTCTCTACTTGGACATCAAGCCAAGTTGTTGCCATCAAGGGCAATTCTGTGTGAGACCATCCAGCCATTCATTATCCACTGAGTGGTCTATCCATCAAAACCATGTATCTCCAGTTTGGAGAGAAGGATGTTATGTGGGACAGTTTCAAATGCTCTGTTGAAGTCCAGATAGATGGATGTCAACAGAAAAGCAATGACATTTTCTGTCACACACTCATAAAGTGTCTCAGGTTCAAACACACATTTGTGATATTTAATAACCAGTAGACTTATGCAAGGAAATCTTTCTACTTAATATTTAGAGTAGATGAGCTGCTTTGCAGGAGGGGGGAAATGAAAAGGAGCCCTAACACTGCATGATCTGCTATTGTTATTACCTTTCAGAAAGAAACAGAATAGAAAAGATTTTGACATAAATAACTCCATCACATTTTTCCTGAACTACAGTAAATACAAGTTGTGTCAGGGTCACATAATGGTTCTGCCCTCAGGATATTGGAGTTAAGAAATCAAATGCAGGCACAGAGATGGTTTTAGTACAAGAGAGTTTTCTTCTGTCTGCCCTTTTCCAATCTATAACTGATGACAAATAAGAGCAACTTTGTTAGCCCTGTACCTCCTACTTCACATTATAATGATACATCCAGTAAAGAGAACTCTTAAAGATGATGGGGCTGTGGTATTGGGGAGTAGGAAAGGGGTGGATTTTTTCTACTATTTGGCAACTCTCCTAAACAAATGCATGTTGAGCATGGACAGAGGCTAAAGGCAGCCAGGAAACTAGCAAGATACTAGTGCTGTAAAGAAGGGGTTTAATTTACATTACAATATTTTAACAAAATACAGAAGAAGTAAGGCATTGCCAAAACAGTGGAAGTTAGGAAAGGGAAGGGAAAGGCAAATGAGAAAAAAGGGAACATGCAAGGGGAGCTTGAGTCTGTTCCTTTAACACCATTAACCTTCATCAAATTCCATCATCACCCTGGATGAGGCTGTGTCTCCCGATGTTTACAGTAACCCAAGAATCATTTTGAGGAATGGAGAGCAGAATGATCAGTTCAGTACAGCGTGGGTATGAGGAAGATCCATAGTCTAATGCTCTCTTGTTTATAAAGGAAGGTACCACATCTGTTTTCCCCAAATTGCATGTATTTGCTATGGGTGCAAAAATGCTCTGTTGAGTTCTAGCATGGAATACAAAGGCAAGGAGAAAACATGCTACAATTTTTGTCTTTTTCATCACCTGACTTTGGAAAATGCAGAATATGAAACACCCTCCAACTGTGGTCTTTAGCTGAGAAAAGCTTGATAGTTTAGGATTTATATGAAAATCAGCTTATCAAAATAATGTTAATTTTTGAGTTGTTTTTAGGTCAGTATCAGCCACTAAGAGGTTATAGGAAAAGCATTGAGAAAAGCTAAGGAACTTGTAGAAGGGGCTTAGGGATCTCAAAGTGAGAATGGGAGACCCTCAAATAGACAGAAGAATATGATCTTTGCCTCCTTGAGACACATCTGGCCCTTCCTACATCTTCTTCAACTCTCCTTGTTTCTATAAGTGAGGCACCTCGGAGCTCTGTCCTTTGGGAGAGGCAGCTCATTTTGTCTGGTTTTCTCGAACACAGATGTGAAGGGCATTGACCTATTGCTTCCTTACATACTTATCAACTTTCCTGCAGTTTAATGGGAAATTTTCATAAAAGATTCTTTTTCTTCCCATTGAAATTGAGTAAGAAGGTGACGGGTATCAAAATAACACTTAATGCTGTAGGCTCTTTGAAATGTATTTCTGGGGTGACATTTGCATGAAAATTAAGTCTTGTACATTTGTTTGACTGGTCAGATAACTTTAAGATCAAATATGTCTAATATATACATATGGAAATTTTGGTAGAATAAAAAATTCTAAAGAAGAGATTTTCTCCTAAAAGTTGTAAAATCAGTAAGGATTTTAGTCTTCTCCAGATTATCATGATGATTACTGTATAACTATTTTTATCTGGAAATTATTTTACACTGCTAATCTTAATTTACCTCCAGTTACATATGCAACAACCACTGTACCTATGGACTCACCATAATTTGAGACAATTTATCACTTAATTTGCAGCTCTGAAAAAGCAGTAGCAGTGGTTTGTTTGTGAAGTTTTTCTTGAGAGATAATATTCTGTTTACTCAGCTAAAACTAGAAGTTTTTAAGCTAGGTGTTATCTGAGTATTAGTTTATCCTTTTCAAATTGTTCAAATATAGTTGAGTCTAGACCTGAACTTCAGCTTATGAATTGTTTAATGCCTTAGATATCTTATTCACAAATACTATCTTTTGGCATATGAATCAATATTTCAGTCACCCAGGCCCTACGGGGAGGAAAAAAAGCAACCTAGCCTTTAATGACGAGGTTTTAGCAAAAGACATGTGTAACATTCAAAAGGTTTCTGGAGCTGACCGTGGTCTGGACCTCTTTCTGTGTAATCAGTTTATCTCTGGGAGCCAGAATTCACAATACGGTAGAGTAAAACAGTTTCAAAGCATTGGAAGTGTTTGAGCTTCATTTAGAAAACTGTTCATATTCAGCAGTTCAATATCTCAAAAATTCATTAGCTGTTAATTCAAACTTTCAACTTTTGATAACCTATAGTGCTGGATATAATAAAACAAAGAAAATGCTGTTAATCATTGAAATGTCCTATAAATTTAGACTGTTACATATTCAACATAGTAACTACATTTGACTCAGGTGTTGCCCGATGCCTAAATTCCTGTGGAAATAGACACTCAGGGACAATATCAATCAAGAAAGATAGATGGTATACCTTTATTGAAAGCTTTCAAGGTGCACACATGAGGTCTGCACACAGACATGCACACCTCTGACGAGGAATGTCATCCAGAACATGGTTAAAAGAGCTACTTTGTAAATATCTGCTATAGCCTTTGGTTACTGAAATCCTACACTGTCTATGTATTTGCATGAACTATTGATATCGGAGTTATAGAAATCTTCTGCATACTCTCTACTTATGCATACATTTTTCTCACAACTCCCCTAGCAAAAAAACAAAACAAAAACAAAAACAACAAAAACCCCAAACAAAAAAACAAAAAAAACCCCCAAAAACAAAAACAAAAAAACAAAAAACCCAAAACCCACACTGGCTGAAACAGGAGAATTCAGTCAGGCAACATAATACTTAGCTCAATAAAACAACACATAAGCCACAAAGTTCTGTCAAATAGCCAGCATATGACTTATGTTTTACTCCTAGATTTGGCAAAGGATTCTCTTCATTGGAAAGACTTGCCTGGATGAGTGTTTGCCTTTTTTCCACTGCTACTGGTTCCAGTACACTGACCAAGGAGTTTTGCAGAAAGGCTTTAGTGGCCTTCACAGAACTGGGTCTTGATGGACAAAATGTACATTAACTACTACACTTAGATAGAAATATTCTTATTTACAAGAGACACTCTTTATAAAACATTGCTCAAAAAGATTAATCTCTGGATGTTTTCTGTTCCAAGATTTTGTTTGCAGACTGTAAGTATTGCCTAAGTTCATGAAAAAACTGTCTTATTTTGACTAAATATACTTTAAATCACACAACCTTAGTGTTTTCATCTTTTGAAAAAAACCCACAAAAAGAAAACCAAAAAAGCCCTAAACCAACTTTCATGGATGTTTTTGAAAGTATTTCCATCTACAATACTTTTTTATAGTTAAGTCCCTCTTAGATGTCAAAACATTCTACTCTCAGATAAAATTATGTATGCCTCTGCAAAAGCCTTGCACACTTTAATTACTGTGTTTGGATGCTCTCTAGTGTTGTCTCAAGAGAAATATGAGTTTTCTGTGTGTTTATTAGTGTTCTTACAGTCTACCATGGAATTGTAATAAAAAAAATAAATAAATGGAAGTCTGGCTGTTGCTCAAATTTGCCATATGCAGAATGTCATGCAGTCCCAGCTCATACTGCTATTTAATGACAGCTGAAGGTAGCTCCTACCTTGAGGGAAGTTCTGCTCCAGGGCAAAACTAAAACATTTCTGTAATCCACTCTGAGAGCTCTGTTTAGTGATTTTCCAATTCTAATAAGGAAGCAAGCCCAATTAAGTGGAAAAAGCCAGACAATTATGCTATGGAAGATTTAAAACTGAATATTTTAGAAGGGGCTTAGGCAGATGAGTGCCTAAGCTCCCCTACCAGAACTAACATGGTTCTCAGGATATTGCACGCACCAGCACGTGTGAAGCAAAGAGCGCCCTATTTATTTGACACAACTTTAGCTTCCCTATGGAGATGTAAGATCTATTTCCAAAGATGTAGTAGCTATTTTTCTTCAAATACACCAGAGCAGAGGGCAGTAGAGTTCTGTAACAACTGTAGAAAAACCCCGAGTAGTTATGTTCCTTGCCTCTGGAGTGATTTAGGCTGGATGACTTCAAATTCCAAAGTAGATGCAGCTGGTTGCAAGTAAGTGCAATTCTTAACTATGAGCAGGACTGTAGGAGACTGTTCACTACTATCACCTTACTTGTTTGGGCTTGTTTTTAACGGGGGCTTTTTTGGTTGTTTTTTTATTTGTTTGGGGGGTTTTGTTTTTGTTTTGGGGGGTTTGTTTGTTTGTTTGGTTTTTTCAATAATAGGAATATCTACAAAATTTTCATAAGACAATGAACTTATCTACAGATTATATGTTTCATGAAATCTCCTAAAAATGCTGTGAACAAACACATTTATTTTTCTTTGTAATTTGTCAACAGAAGATATCTATTGACTAAGATAAAAGAAAGAACTCAGTTTACTTGACATTTTTCAGTTAGTTGTTAGCAAACAAAAAAATCCCAAGCAAAAAAGAAAGAAAACCTTTGTGTTGTTAACATTTCCTCAAAAAACCCAACTAATCAACCAAAAAAAAAAAAGCCAAAAACTTACAATACCTCTAATCTTTGCTTTGTCTCATTAAAAAAGTAGACACAGAAGAAAGAAAAGAGCAGAAATAGAAATGAGATATTTCTTTTTAGTTTAGAGAAGATGCAAGTGAGATCTGCAAGTGAATTTTTAAACACTGGAAGCACTAGTTAATATTTAGTATTGGTACTTCTCACGAAAAAATACAAATTAAAATTTTCCATGCAACAGTATTTGAAGCACATTGCTTTGAGTAAGTGTAGTGCTAAAGACAAATTCAAACTCTTCAAGTCAAAATACAATGCATATGTAACCTGTTGATAAACATTTTAGTTAAAAGCCACATTTCTCTTGTGGCGTAACACAGTTCAATATTGGTAAATACTTGTATCTGTTTTGAGGTTTTACTTTCTTCTTTCACTGACATCTTGTAATTATGTGAAGCTTTAAACTACAACTCAAATGGTGTTTGAAACTAAGTAACTTATTCTGGTTTTGCCAACAAATGAGTATGCAATCTTTCAAGGGATTTGTATTATTGGTGATGAATGACAGGTTAGTTCCTTGATAATGACAACACATTTCAGATGTAGATCTAGTTTTATTTCAGGCAGTATATGTTAACACAGATAGCTGTATGTGGCCAACAGTCACTCTCAAATTCTTCAAATTAGAATCACAGTCATAGAATGTATGTATCTCCATAAATCTTAACTCTTGCTCAGAAATATTGAAGAATTTCAATAGTCTGCTTGCAATGCCATTCAAACCACAATTCCCAGATACCTGGGGGCAAAGTAATTACTTACCACTACTCACTGCAGTGATGTACTGGCTTCCAATGTGTAGACACAATATTAGCAGGGAAATTCAATTCAGTGGTCCTACTTTTTAATGAAGGAGTCTATTTGCAAAAGTCAACTTGGTACACTGAGTCAGTGTGCAGGAAGTGCTATATTTCTGTTATTAATGCTTGATGCAAAGTTAGACTTTATATTCTGTTCCTATGTTAGGCTAGGAGTCCTCTAGCTGAGGCAGAAGTTCAGTGATTTCTGTCCTTAAGTATGATACATTTGAATACACTTTTAACACTATATCTACATATTGGAGTCTAGTTAAGCACATTTTGTTTTTTGCTTTGACTTTGTTTTGGGTTTTTTCCCTCTCCTATTTTCCCTTCTTGACAGCAAGGTAACAAAAGTAAGACCTTGTACAGTCTCTTTCCATGGCCAGACCATACTCTGTGTAATTCAGGCTGCTGAAAAGCTTTAGAAAAGCTTGTTGGAGAGTTTTTAGAAATTCGACATATTCCTCTAGGGAAAAGCAGGAGTAGTGCTTTACTCAGACCTTTGCACATTCTTCCATCACTTGTACTTCCCTTGGCTTCATTTGGGGGCCCCATGAAGGAGCTATAGGATAGCATGGGGAAATCAATGCTGGTTTGAATAGCTTTAGTGGGGGCTACTGCAGAATTTATTTGGGATAATAAAAACTGGCATATATGCCTCAGGCACTGTTTCCCAGCCATGTAGAACTGAAAGATTTTCTAACCTTTCTGGAAAGGAAATAAGTAATAAGCCTGAGGACAAGCTAACACAATACAGAGAAGGGTAAATTTGAATATTTATTTCCTAGATTTTTCTTATTTTGCCTTATATTTAGTAGTTGTTTCCCAGACTGTCATTTGGTGTCCAGTGAATAATCAATGTTTCATAGGCTAAGATTGAGAGTTGTCCTTGTGTAACTTATATAGCACTGACCAAAAATGCCAATTAGTTCATGCTAGTGTTTTAACTGTACCTTTGTGGAAGAAAAGGTAATAATCAAGTAGCTGTTTCTGGGTCTAAAGAATTACTGAAGTCATTAGTCTAAGCTGTAAATATCCATGTGGCATCTGTGGTTAAGCTTCTTTCTTTGAACACATCCAGCTTCATGTGATTGAGTGGCAAAGACCTATGAGAGCTGAAATGAACAACTTTTTTTTTTTTTTTTAAAGTATATGATAAAACAGGCATTCAATAAAAATGGACAGCATGTGAAACCAAAAGTAAACTCAAAGGAATCGCTAAGGAAAATCTGAAAATGTTAGTTAAATCTAGTCCTATAATTCTGAGCTAGATTCTATGTTTTTTTCACAGTACTTGGCTCTCCTTGTGTACAGGGAGAATTTTCAGTTGCCTGAAAGGGTGAGTGTTCCCTTTTTCCATTGCCATTATATAAGGTGGAAGGTGTCACTGCTCATGGCCTTTAAGGTCCCTTCCAACCTTCTGTCATTCTATGAAAGTTGGAAGACGGGAAAACTGGATAGGTCAGTATGTGTGTTACCTTTGACCTCTGTTTTGCTGCCAAGGACAGTAAAATGGCTCTGAACCAAAACATTTATCTGCATGTTTGAGTGTGGATGGCAAACAGTACAAATCCAATCAGATACGAACCAGGTAGAAAACATATGTATTGTACTCAGTTGGACGTCATTACATTTCATTGAGTACTTTGAGGCTGTATTAAAACAATTAGTATCAGACATTTTTATCATGGCACCATTTACTTTGTTTCAAGGCTTTGTGGATAGATAACCTTCCATCCTGACAAGATTCATGCTATTATCAACATTTACAGTCATTTCTTTCTCCTAAATTCTCCAGCAAACACAACTTGTTATAGAAAAAAAAAGTTTATTCTTGAAGAAGTTGGTTGTTCTGCCTTTTTTGTTTGTTTGTTTTCTATTTCCATGACTAATTTCTGTCCCAAAGGGTATTTTCTAATGCTATGTGGGTTTTTTTGTTTGTTTGTTTGGTTTTTTTGTTTGTTTGTTTGTTTTGTGGTTTTGGGTTGGGGTGTTTTGTTTGGGTTTTTTTCACCTTTTTTATTTTCTGTCTTTGGGACCATGCTGATGGTAACATCATCAAACTGAAAAATAAATCTAAAGCTGTCTAAAATTTTATTAAAAACAGATCAGCGTCCACAAACCTTTCTGCTATATTTGTGACCTTTGATATGCATTCATATGCAAGGAGAAAATTCAGAGAAATGCTGTTTATTCATGCTGTGTGCCAAAAGGGGGCAAAAACTAAGCAAATATATTGGCAAAGAAAAAGGAGGTAAAACACTGAGTCAATCATCTGATCAAGAAACAGATTGCAAAACAAGACTAAGGGTTTAGGTATTAAGAAGACGTTTGCTAATTGATACTAACTTTTACAGTGTCATGCCAGTTAGGAAGCATGTTTATTTTCAGTTACATTGATGCTGGAGGAATTATGCAAATCTGTTTTTATTGAAATTTGCATGAAGTACTTTTTATAGGATATCTAAAAAGGTTTAAAGATAAAATTTTTCATGTGTTCTCTTACTTCTTAATTTTGTGTGTAAAATTTTGTTCACATACATGTAAAAGGTAACAAGATATTTTGGTGCCTGTTCTCTTCCTTGCAACCTCCGTGTTTCTCTGGCTGCTGCTTTTGGCTTCTGCTTTGAACTGCCTTTGCAAACAAACCTACAGAGGCTCTTCCTGGGTCACTGCAAAACAGGCAGTCACAGCCACAATTAACCACAATTAACTGCATTCCTTAGAAATCCTTGGGCTCTGTTAGCCCGTTGCCTGGCTATTGATTTTTCATTTAAAAGTAGATTTTTAATAATGTAATAGAACCTCTGCTATATATATTGGGAAATTATTCTTTTTTAATGAGACCTAAACTCCAACACAAATAGAGCAGTCTGGACAGTATTTTTGACAGGATAATCTATGAATCTATATAAATGAAAAAAACCCTGGCATACAGAATATAAGAAGGCATAAATTCAACTTTAATACTTTCAAATGCTTCACAGGTATTACCTAAAAGTAATAAAATAAAAAATAAAAACCCCCACAACCAAACAAATGACAATAAAATGTTGGGGGGGGGGGGTGTTCCGTAACTGATAATAATAGTATTGATTTTATATTCCACGCAGCTCTCAAAATTGCATCTTTGTATTTTCTAAGAAACACAATTTTTTTAGCGTTGTCTGCTGTGCAGGCTCTTTTGAAACTTAACCAGTTATATATAATTTCTCCTGTGCCTTAGTTACATTTTTTTGGCCTCTTTTATTTGAAATTCACAATGGGGTTCTCATCCTAAACATCCACAGATCAACAGATGTTCCAAAGTGATATTTTGGAGCAATATCTAGAATAAAAAGAAAAAGCTAATAATATCACCTGATGTCTGCACTTGTTTCACATTTCTAGTTCCTTTCTTGAGATTCAGATTTACCTTTGAATGGAAGTCTTTCTTGATTTGTTCTTCTGGTTGGCTGGACACAAGGTAAGACTCATCTGTAAAGCATCAGAGCAGTGTCTGGAAAACATCCAGCAATTTTGTTGGGTTGCACCTTCAATCAGACACTGAGACTTAGGAGCAAGTCTCAGCCTTCTGAATCATGCCTCCATTTTCTTCCATTGCTTTGATTTATCCCTTAAACAACAGGCACATTTCCTTATTTTTCTCTCCCTTCTTTTTACATCCTCAAGGAGAACCTATGAAGAGAATCAGGTGTTTTATCTCTGAATCACATGGAGGAAAGATTTTTTTTCCTGTGAATGAGTGAATATATTTACCGTTATTAAATATAGTTTTCTAGTAGAGTTCTGCTTGGTATAGTGTGTTCATTAAGGCCAAAGAAATACAAGAATAAACATTAAAAAATAACCATGTTGGACTGGAATTGTAGCCACTTTCTCACAGTTCTGAGCTATATGTCTCAGTGGCTGATTCACTACTTCCTGAGGCAGGTAATTGCTTTTCCCCAGAGTGATGCACTTTTAGGAGTACTACTGGCTGCTTCTCTAGAAAAGGCTCAGAAAGGCAAACATCATACAAGAAATAAGAAAAGAAGGCCTCCCTTCCTTCTAGCAAAATTCTGAATTCATCTCATGAATTTTTACTTGGTTGATACTAAAAGTTTCTTTGACCTGTGTGTTCTTCAGTTGTTTTATTCCTCATTGCTTCCACCATGATGTGCAACTCCTCTCTTTCTTCTCCCTTATTCAGTCTCAGTAGACAGTTAAATGCTTTGTGTAGCTTTGAGGGAAAAAAGTCTTGTCTGGAAGCAAGAATCCTCATAATTTAGGACAACTGTCAAAACTTCAGGCACAGTGGTTTCAAAAGTCTTTGCTGATAAAAAAACTCCCACTTACAATAAGGTCTGACCTGTGTGAATAGTACAGTGCATTTTTTGAGCTTTGCTTCTGTGCCTGAAGGGTACTGAAAATCAGAGGCCTCTGAGTATTGAAAGACAGGATGACTTGTGCTAAGGGACTATGCTTATGCTGTATTTGGATAATATTCAGCTTTTTGTAAAATGTCAAAACTCATAAAATGCGACAGAAAATATTTTGATGAAGTCAATTGACATGCTAAGAAACTGAATGCTTTTTTGAACAGATTTTTTTTTTCTTTCTTGATAAGAACTTACTTTTTTGAAATTTACTTTTGTCTGTCCAAAGATGTTTGGAAGGGCATGTACTAAGGTATCTGTGGTCAAATCAGAAGTGTTTATCTCGTATTGTAATTTCTTGCTTACCTGAGCCAGAGTCCACTGTAGTGGAACAACTGGACTGCTACAGCCATTGGTATTTAGGCCTGTGAGTGCAGAAGAACTCTTCATAATTCATATGAAGAAGTACTTCCTCATAATAAATAAAGCATAATGGAAAAAACCCCAAACCCCAAGTTGCTGTACTTCTAATGGGGATGTGATGCTAGCTTAATGATAGACTGCGCTTCAAGTTACCTGTCAGTGACCCCAAACAGACACGCAGAGAACTTGCTACACTTTTTTTGTTCAAACTGAAACCCTGTGTTTCTTGTATTCATATATTTCATATTTGCAACCCTAGTGTCTCTGGAATTAGGAGTGGATACCTTCACACCTTTGGTGTAGTTCTAGTTATTCTTTCCCTAATTAATCTATAAACAGTTGGTACTATTTTAGTGTCATGTATTTTTCTGCCAGGGCCTTTAGATCTAATCTTAAAAGATTCTTTTTTGTATTGACATTGGAAAGATGTTATTGTAGAGGTAATTCTGATACAGTTAGCTACAATTTCTCTGGTCCTTTATATGTTCCCGTGAATGGCTAAATTCTAAAGTTTTTAAATGTGGTTCTGTAATTTATTCTCAATTCTGGAAGCCAAAAAACGTGAAAGATATATGTAGTGAATTAGGTATCAGATCTCAAAACATAAAAGCTGTCTGATCTCTTGGTGTTTGTATGTAAATATCAAGGCTAAGAAATCCCCTAGAAAAGCAGAATTGTTTTTCACTTAAGTATGACTCAGGACTTTCACTGAGTCATGTGATGGCTATGAATTTCCCCACCTATTTTACCCATCAGGCCTAAAACAAAGAACAGACACATCCTTGGTTAATTCTTCCCAAAATGTCATGGCTAGAGAGGTCACCTGGAATACAGGAGACAAAACATGAAATTCCACATTGTTTGAGAGGACTTGAGAACCGGGTTAGGTTTTTCACTATAATGTCCTTAATTCCAAGTAATGGAGTATTTCATGGTTGGCATTCTCTCAGCCTCTGTTACTGAAACCATTGCAGGTCACATGAAAAAATTTGCATATTTATTTTCAGAGGGAAAACAGAATGGGTATTTGGATAGTAAGGGTATGTGGGATGGTTATTCAATAATGGAGACCTTGGTTTCTAATCTCTGTTTCAGTTAATTTTAAATCTTTTTATAGAAAACATAGAGAAAGCAGCTGGTGAGATGGAGGAACGCATGTTTATCTCCAGTAGAGTCTACAGGCATGTGAATGGGCTTAAATGTTGGAGAAATAACCCATCAAGAAAGAGAGAGATTTGAAAGTAACTGAGAACTGTGGAAATTGCTTTAGCTACTAGGGCATTATCCCACAGAACAACTCACAGCAATCCAACTGGTTTGTATATCTTGAGTGAAGACACTTGACTTAACTGGCATCTTTGATGTTAAAAATACTCTTTGCGTACATAAAATATTTTTATCATAAGCATAGCTGATAGCCATAAGGAAACATAGTTCTTTTTTGGTTTAGTGCAAAATTATTGGTCCCAAGCTAGGAAATAGGGATGGAACTGTGGTGCCTCTTTTCCTTTTTCTCCTCCCTTGATTATTTTGAAAATAATTTGGACTGGACAAACAGCTTCACTGAGACACTATGACTGAACTTAGGAACCAGCCTCATCCAGGCATACCAGTCAGCAGGAAAAGATAGGATGAGTTCCAGACACTGAAGCTCTTAAAAGTGTCAGACTCATGACAAGTGATTTCAGTGCCTGATCCTGCTGCATGTGAAGTGCTTTAATTTGCAGTTGAATGACAAAGTCCTGAAATCATCCTTATCTCCTGAGTAATTGAAGAAAGACTCTGCAGTGTGAAAACTCATTATGATTCTTCTGTGTCATTTTGCACCTTTAGAAAGGAATTTGTTATCATTACATTGCTCTCTGGCACATTTTTATTAGCTCTGAGCTGCAAAATATGTGATGCATGCCTAGATTATGTGCTTGTATTTACAGATGAAATGGAAGATTAAAAAGAGAATTCATATTGCATCTGTGCTAATTCTGCAGAGCCTCTATTCCATTGATCTTTACACTTTATAATAGTTTCTTTCAAGCTCTGATGAGAAAATAAAATATGACCATTCTTTGTGTTATTTGTTGCTGTCCATACCAGAGGAAGAGATTAGTTTATAGTCATTTTACAAGTGAAGATTAATCTAATGAAGTAATTAGAGTAAGTTAAGATAAAATCTAAGTTAAGAATCTTTGCAAAGGGAGACAGAATATTTTCTACTGCCTACTATGCATCTCTCCATTTCCTGAAGCTCTGGAATACCAAGTTTTGGAGCACTTTCTGCCATGTTACAACTGCAAAGCAGAGCTGGAAGCTTTTCTAGAGAGGAATTTCTGTCTTTTGGGAATTTGAAGAAGGGGAACTGGTCACTGAGTCCTTCAACTGTAGATAGTAGATTAGGAATTAGCTGGTGACTCTTACAGAATTATCTGCACATGCAGGGGGCTAGATCCACTGATAGGCTATGAGTATTCTGTCATTTTGACTAAGCAAAGGAGGATTCATGATTGCTTTGTGTTTTTCCCAAAGTGTGTAAGTAAGACATACCAACATGTTCTCTTCATTATTTTTGATACCATTTTCCAATTTGCCATAAGGATATAGCATAAGATTTGCTAGGAATGAGGAAAAAATTGAGAAAGCATTAGGACCTGGAGGGTTTTGAGGTCTTTCTTTTGCAGTGGAATTATAATGGTCAAGTTCCATGGCCTGATGCACTCAATTCTCAACCTGTGGTTGGATGCAGCAACAAATGACTTTAAAAGTGAATGTGTTAGCAGTGGAAGCACATGAATCCCTTTGTGAATATCTGAATCATGTGCTGCAGAACAAGTGGAACAGATCTCAGGCTGAGTGCTTGTGCTGGTTTAAAGGTAGATCGGCAGGAGAAACGAACCCAATACAAAAAAATTTATAAGTCAAAGTTACAATTTAATAAAACTATTACAATAAATGAAATAGAACAAACAAAGAGAATGGTTTTAACCCACAAAATGCAGAAGTGTAACCCAGCACCCTCGGGCACAAACTCAGTGGTGTTTGTTGGCCCCTGTGCTGAGACCTATGTGGTTCCCCTGAGTCCAAAGTAAAGGAGGTGAAAAACCAGTTGGTACTGATGATGGCCGCAGACTGGTTGAGAGTGGTGGTCTCCTACTGTCGAGGTTCTGGTCCTCCTCTGGATCCACAGAGTGGTCCCTCATGTCCCCAAACCCCCAAGATTATATCCCCTCAGGTCCAGGTGGGACTGTCCAGTACATTCCTGAGAGCGGGGAATTACATAGTGGGTGATCTCACTCTGTGAGTCATAGGGTATTTTGGATGGCTCATTAGCAGACATGACCCCTCAGGCTGGGTATGGAGATGCTAATGACCTGCTGGAAGGGAGTTATCACAACTCTTATCTCACAGGTGTCTTTCACACCCAGCTCACATCCTGAGGGGCAGTTCATGGGAAAAGAAGAGAGGTTTTAGAATACACAGCTTGGTCACACTCACACAGTGATAAACTGGTTCCAGCTTGCTGAACTAGGACAGTGGTGTAGCTTTGGGGAAGAACAAAAGAATAAATTGGCTCTAAGGTGTCTTATTCTCTTATTTTCTCTTTCTAAAACTGGCTCTTGTCCTTTCTCTGCACAAAATATTTGCACTGACCTCTGCTTTAGATTGCTGAATTCCAAATATGTTTCAGATGAGTTCTCTTTTCCTTCACTGACATTCTTCCTTGGGGATAAAACAAGATTATAATGATAAATTACATATCAAAATGAGCGTCCCCACATTTTCGCTCCTTTTAATAATCATCTGGGACAAAATTACAGCACACTGTGTTACTTTGTGACCAGAGGGCTGTCAGTATAGTGGCTTCTCTGGATGCCTTAGGGAATCTGGTCTACAAGTTCTGGAAGTCTACATGTCAGAGTTGTTTTGGTTGCTTTGACACTGGGGTTTTCTCTTTCACAGGAACTTCTTCCTGGGAGCACTATTTTCATGTCTGTGCTGCATTCATCTAATTGCACTGGAACATAAAAGGAAGAACCAAAAATTTAAAATGTTGCAAGGTAGTTATTGGTTTGGATCTGATTTGTCTTCACAGTTTTACTTTTTGTGTTTTAAATTCTTGACTGCCAAGAATCAGGCTGTGGGCATGCAGTGTCTCCAAAACATTGCTCAGCACAGAGGAAAAGCACTACAAAGGAACAAGAACCACTCTGTGGTGCTAGTGATGTTTATACCTTCTGCATTTCACATGCTGCAAGACATGGGAATGGGTTTTCTCTGTCAGTGATGGAGATCCCAGTTCCCCTAGGCCTAGAACTTCTGCATGAATGTACCCTGAGGCACAGCCAGTTCGGGACCCTGGCTATGGAAATATATGCATATGTTTGTAAAATGCCTTGTCTCTACACTGTCTATAGCTGGGGATTTGGCTTTACCTTATCTAGTGCTAGAAAATATTTGGTATTTGAGGATTTAATAATCCAACTGAAAACTGCACCTTCTGACTTACTCTTTGAATTTCTGTTAATTTTCTTTTCATTCTGTACAATCAGTTTTATTGGTTGGGAGTGGCAGGGCTAGCTGTACCTTAAATCTGAAAATCATGCAGACTAAATAAAATCAAAATAATTTCTCAATTCTTTCCTGTTTGTCTGAGAGTAAGCAGTATAATATTTGCCTCAAGGGAGTGATAGCTCTGCACAGCTACAACAGCACATACTCTTTTTGGTAAACATAGATGGTTGAAAAGTGTGAAGTAAATTTCAAGATATTGTTAAGCATGGACACATAATCCTTCAGAATTAATGGTTTCTGAAACTTGAATGATGAGGACTTTGGAAAACTTTTGTTTTTTAACCATAGCCAGCAACTCAGCCTCACACAGCCACCCACTCACACTGCCTCCCAGCTTGCTGAGGGAGAGAATCAGAACAAGAAAACTCATGGGTAAAGACAATTTAAGAGGTAAAGCAAAAGACATGCACAACAAAACCCCCAGTACAGGGAATTAATTCACCAGTTTCCATGGACAGGATGGTGTTCAGTCATCCCTAGGAAAGTAGGGCTCCATCACATGTAATGGTGACTTGTTAAGACAAATGCTATCACTCCAAATGTCTCTCCTTCATTCTTCTTTCCCCAGCTATATATGCTGAGCATGACACCATATGGTATGGGATGTCCCTGTTGGGTCCCCTCCCAACTTCTTGTACCCCCTCAGTCTCTTCACTGATGAGAGAGAGAGAAAAGGTCTTGACTCTGTGGAAGGCCTGCTCAGTAAGACGGAAAAAAATCTTTAAATTATCAACACTGTTTCCAGAAAAATTACAAAACTCGCCCCCATACTAGCTGCTGGGAAGAAAATTAACTCTACCCCAGCCAAAACCAGCACAAACCCAAATGAGTCATGCAATTGCACCCTTAAATTTGGTGGAAGTGCTGCACATATCTTTGTCTTAGGGCAGATATATGCCATCACCTTCAAATGATGGAAAGGAGTTTTGTGAGGAATTGATTAAAAAGTAGCCGCTGCTGTATTGCCTTGTTCCCAAGACAGATGGGACAGGAGACAGAGCTTCTCCCCTCTGCCACAGTGATAATGTTAGAAAGATGATAACTGGCCCTCAAATCAGCTCTTCTGGGGCAAGATCACATTCCCCATGATTATCCTGTATTGTGCTTTCCACTACATTTCAGGGCAATCTGAGGAAATGGCTGTTCTGACTTCGGTCAGAAGTTTATGTCTTGTTATTACTTTATCTTTGAAGTCTTTGCCCCTTAGGTGCACTGTGGTTTGGGTTGAATTTAAGAAGATTGGCAAAGTTAGTGAATAAAATTCAAGAATTTGGCTTAATTAAAAACCTGTCCTCAATCTGAGTGCTCTGCTAGAGTGTTCTTCTTGCAAGTGATTCCCTGGGTGACTTTAGCTCTGTGCAAGGCACTCATGTTACATGCCTTAGATTACAAATGTGGTGTAAGGAGAGCTTAACATAACTATGGATAGATATACCCTGCATGGATTAAAAAGATACTTTTTTCTGGGGTTTTTTTTGGCTCTTAATCAGTCTTTTCATAGTTCTCTCTGAGCTGCCTCATGCTTAATAGCTGATATGGTACTACAAATAGCAAGGAACTGTTGCTACCAAAAGATTACAAAATTGTTATCATTATTCCTGAAAAGTTGTGGTTTTGAAAAATCAAAGGCCAATGGAGCTATAATGCATAGATATTGATAATTTTATTCATTTTTATGAACTTTGTTTCAGTCAGGGAGAGTGATCTGAAAGCTGCAAAACTGGTGAAATAGTGGTGTCTTGCTGAGTTTCCAGATTAGTGTTTATATATGCGGAGCATTGATTTATACCAAGAATTTCAGCCAGCTTCACTCATGTTGTAGACTCTTTTTGTCACTCAGTAATGACTTTCTTATCACAGAGGACCAGAAGAGCTCTTGTCAGTATTTTCTGATTTCTATAGCCTCTGGTATGGTAGGTCAGCAGCCAGGACTGCCTCTTCTGGGTGTTCTGCTGTCAGCTTGGATCTTCTGGAGTGTTTCTCATTAGAGTAGGTTGGAGCTGCCTAAATCCATCAGGGATCTCTCATGGGACCATGCTCCAATTATGGGCACAGATCTTTAGGGTCACAGATAGCCTCAATGCACTTCATTTTTATCTCAGTGTTGCCATTTAAAGACGCCTTCCTTAAATTTGGTCCCTGACGCAGCTGATAATAGGCAGTGATGTTCCTCTCATTCTCTTTGCAACGGGAGCATGAGTGACATGTTACAGGTCAGTTCACTTGTGTTGTCCAAGTTTAGGTCACTCAGAGGTGGCAGGTCTGACCAGTGGAAAGGTTGTGGAAGTAATGTGAAGAAATTAATTTTCTGTATAATGCTCAGTATAGGACAGTAACATAGATAAATATACATAATCAAGATATAATGTAAAAAGAAATTTTGCTGTGTGCATGACAGCGTATTCAGAAGCCCATCTCTGTTTAATATAACAATATTTATTTTACCCTGTTATATTTTAAGGGACTTTTACAAGAGTTGTTAAGCAATCTGTGCTGTTGCACACCTCCCTGGCTTGGCAATGAAGCTGAACATGGCAGGTGCCTCCCTAATCTACTGCTCACCTCCAAGTGATTTCTGTACAGCAGAACATGTACTATCCAATCTACAGGAGAAATCCAGGTTGTTTCTTGAGTAGGATATGATGTTACAAAAAACACAGAGATAAAAAAATACTGATGATTTCAAAAGGGTCAAGATTTCATCTCAGTGAGCTTAGTGTCCGTATCTGAGGTTTCCCCTCTCAAGAAGGCTGCTTTGCCTTCGCTTGCCATGTTATATGTTCATTGGGTGTCACTAGTTTGAGTTCAAGGCCAGAGTGCAACAACATGGTTTTGTTGAACTACTTGACTATTTGGCAGGGTTGTCCAAAATGCAGTAATTATTACAGAATAGATTCATAGAATCATGAAATTGTAATTAGGCTGCCTGAGAAGGGAATATGAGACTCTGCTCTGAATTTACTGCTGGATTCACCTCTTTTGGTATCAGTACAATTATTTATCACATTAGATCTTCCATGTGGATCAAGAAGTTTAGTAACAGCTTGGTTCTTAGGCTGTGCTCTCATATTTACACTTGCCATGGCTCTTGTCAAGTCCAAAGAACAGATACTTAAGCTTATACATGGGAGATCTTGCTATTTCTACCTTTGGCACTGCCTTGGAAACTGAAATTATGAAACTAACCTTCTGTCTCTCTGGTTTCTCTTCCCTCCCATCTCCATGTGCTTTGCAAGTTACCAGTGACATGGCTTTTTATTCTTTGCAGTGGCCATTTCTCATTAGGACAGGAGGTTCCTCACTGATGAAGGAAAGGACCTCTGGATGTGACAGTGTGAGATACCTCAGCTCAGGTGAAAAGGCTTGTGGGGTGTGTCAGAAATGCTCCACCCCCAGCATGGGGCTTATGCAGCGTCTCTCACCACGTGTTAGTTTAATGGAGGTCTGATTCTGACTGCTTTCACCTCCCAGGCACTAAGGTAATGTAAATAACAATCACGGGCTTTTTCTCCGAGAGCTTAAAAGTATATTGCTTTAACACTGCAAAAGTTGACTAGAGTGTCTGTATCTTTGTTCTCAAGGCTTTGATGTGTTGGATGAGATTTTCACTTAGGACTAAAAAGTTGTTTGAAAAAGGTTCTTTTAGGGAGTTTTATAAGATTATTTTAATATAGTGTGACTTTAAGGGCACACTTGTATTTAGTGTTTTGAATAATGTTTAATGGTTTTTGTTTTCTTCTTTGCATATTTACTTTTATCATGAGCTTTGCTCTGTGTTTAAATTGCCTCGGATGCTTTCACAGACAGGTGCTACATAAATAAAGTATATTATTATTTTAATAAGCTGCAGCAGGACAGAAATTAGAAAAGTCTATATGTTCATATTATCTTTCCAATTGTTTGTATTGCCAGGATTTACTGTTAAGGGAGAAATGTAGAGTGGAAAGGAACTTCCATGTAGGAGGGAGAAACTGCCACCCTCTTCCATAAGCACACTGAAGGAATATTTCCCTGGATACATTAAAATAGGTGCAGTAGGTTATATTTTAAGGTTGCATCCAACTTTCTCTTCCTCTCTCTTGCAACATTGTGGAAAGGGTAAAGAGTAGCAGCTAAGTGTTTGGCTGATAGGGAAGGCTTGAGGACTTTGGTGGGATCTGTTAAGTAATGACGATACAGCCATACAGGAAAGCATTTTGGGCTGCACTTAAAATGTTTGTTAAGAGTGTACAAGCAGAAGCATTTCCACTGTGCCTTGCATTAAGCACCTGAATCAAGCAATTCTGCAGGGTCAGAAATGTTCTGTTTGCTGATATTCTTCTGGTTATTTGTTATTGCTGCAAATGTCTGTAACTCCAAAAGTAAGCTGATCTTGAAAGAAAAAGTATCAAAGTAAGGGGGGATTGAAACTAGGTTCTCTCTGTGTCCTTTCCAACCCAAACCATTCTATGATTCGGTGATTCCATGAATACTTAATAAATGAGAAGAAAAAAAATCATGAAGTCCTATTTACAGCTGGAATGCCAGAAATCTCTTGAGAAATACTGTTTTTCTGTGATTTCCTGCTGTAAGTAGAAAGTTACAGTGGTACAAAGCTGCAGGTGGCAGACTGCAGCAGCAGCAGGCATGTTAGCCAGAACCTATGCTGTTCTCGGGTTGACTCTCAGCTCTGCAGTGTCTGACAGTGCTGGTGCACCTTCAGCCAGCCAATTCACTGCTGTTTTCTCTTTTCTTTTTGGACCAGTGATTGACTCTGAGTGTATATTTTTATCAGTGTGTGATGGAAGGTAACTAAAATCTGAACTGATGTCTCAGCGCAACCAGAATTCAAATAATCACTTGAATGTTCAACTATTGTAAATTACAACCATGGAACTCTTTCCTTGCAGTTTTAGTTGTAGACTTTCTTCTCTTTTTTTTCTTTAGTCATCAGAACTTTTACATTAATTCAGTAACATTTACAGTGTAAAAGGTGCCTAAGGCATTTTGTTGTTGTTGCAAACTGAAATATGTATTTTTACCAGAGTGCAAGATTTCTTTTACTTGCTGGAAGACAGACTCCATCTTGGCAATATTAGTCTCTTGCAGAAGGAGGTCAGCCCACCTGCCTATAGGCCAGGATCTGGCTGACCACAAGGGAGTAAAATGCATTTAATCTTCATGCTGGGACCAGCAGTGATATATCATAGTGGTCTCCCAGCACTGGGGCCTAGTTTTCTTGATGTAGCTCACCTTAACATCTCAGGAGCATGGGAGAAGGGTAGGAAATACAAGGTCTCACAGGAGGATGTCATATGGCTGGGACCTGGGCCAGTTTTCAGTAAAATATACCAGTAGTCTGAGGGAAGGGTAGAATTCAGCATTTGAATAGCACAGTCTTATACTACAAAGTTTGAGTTGTGAAGTGTGGGGTTTTGGTATTTGATTAAAATATTGGGTTTGTTTTGTTCTCTGTAAGTATAGAAAACATAAGAAGACTGAATATTTCTTATCACTATTATAAATGTTCTTTTAGAGATACAAACTAAACATTTGCATTATATTTCTGCCTATGTATATTTGAAACAAATAATGGTTGAACTCTTTCTATTGTTGCAACAAGCTGCATATGATACACCCCAGATACCAAAATATTTATATCTCTGCAGTGCCCTATTTTGGCTAGAGGAGTTTTCCAAGCAGAGAATAAGAAATGGTTGTCACTTTGACATTACATTGAGGTGTAATCTACAACTGGCAGATGCAGGCAGATGGGAAATGCAAGTGATCGTATTAGTTAAGATGACAGTCAGGACCCTCAGCACAGCAGAAGTGTTATACAGACATCAGGAAAGGCAGTGCTCTAAGGAAATTTGGAAAAAAGCAATAAACCAGGTTGCAGATGTTTCTGAGATGCTAAAAAGGGGAATGGGATGGAGCACAAAGGTGATTGCTTTAAAATTGATCAAGAGTTCAGTAGGGGTTGGAAGGAGTTCAGTACTGTCCAGCCATCCTATTCAATTTTGATGATGAAAAATGGGAGAAACATTACCCAAAGGACCAGTTGCTATTCTCTCTCCTTCTGCAGCCTCCAGATGTTGTCTAAATTGTGCCACTTTAGTGCAAACATCTGTAGGACATATGAATGGTCTTTTTACCCATACAAGAGGTAGAAATATAGAAAAACAGACAGTAAAAACCTGGTCAGCAAAAGAAAAACACTGTACCATCTTCAAAATATTGAAGGGGACTGAAGTGGAGAAGGTAGTGGGGATGCAGCAGAAATGAAAAGGAAAGTTATTGTTACACACCTATGATGTATCTAGGTAAGTAAGCTTAACACACATAATTTGCTTTCAGCAGTTTCTCAGACTCCCTTGACTGTGTTTTATGAAAAATGGCTGGTTTTTAACAGCACAGCATCTTATGGATCATCCTTGCACTGTCCTCTTTGGCACAAAGGTTTAGCTTTGGCTCATCTTTCTGGGGTTTTTCTCCTTTTTCTCTTAATCAAAATTAAAAGTCATTCACTTTGAAAGGATGACCTTATGCCTGTAAGTAGAAAAACAGTGTTGTATGTTATATCTTTTCTTGGGCACCTGTACACACAAGGCTTATCTGGCATTGGTACCTTTTTCAGGATGTCACAGGGATGAACAGTTACTTCCAGATAACAACCTGCTGTGTCCTTATGACAAATGATATTGTATTGTGGAAGCTTTGGAAGCCAAATTTAGCAGTATTCTGGGCCATGTTTATGAAATGTAACTATAGCAACTAAACCTTCATCTCCAAATGATAACAAAATCTTTGTTTTAAGACCAAAAAAACCCATAAACCATCTTCCCTTCTTGGTCCCACACCTACACATGCTACGCAGTATATGATCTGTTAGTTGGCTGCCTGTATTATGAGATATTTAACTTTTTGTTTAAATTGTACAAGGAAAATAGATGCAGTTACCTTAAAAAAAAAAAAAAAGTTTTATGCCTTTTCATAGTAACTTTGCCTCACCAGCCTTATCTGTGTCACTGCAGTTGCTATTCGGGTTGCAGCCTCTTTTTGTTCTTTATTTCCCGTGTGCCACACGGTGGTGCTCCTGGCTCCACATTGCTCAGAGGCCTGAGCTGGCTGAGGCCATTACAGATGCTGTGTGTGTACCAAAGCTGATTTGGGAGGGAGGGCTAGCACACAGCTCTGTGAGGAAGTGAACGATGCTGTCAGATGGGGGATGTACTTTTCTCCCAGGACTCAGCTACCAAATCAGATATGGGAACAATGAGCTAAATAACATTAGTCAATAAAAATCTTCAGTGTCATGCATGTATACAGATATGCACATATATTCAACCTCTTTTACTCTTGGTGGCTATGTGAATTTTGCATGCTGGCTTTGTTTTGGTAGCTACCATGCCCTCCCATTTTCTGTTTGCTCAGTAGAAGACTCCTGCAAGTTCACAGCCTGGTGGGGGTGAGGATGGCATCCTTTTCACTAGGTCTATTATAAAAAGGCAGAGAAGCAAGGCAGAGGAAGGGGACATGTGGCTCCTTTTCAATCTAAGGAGAGGCCAGTACAGAATCAGAAGCTGCCTTGGTGGCCCCAGTCAGGATTCCCAGACTGGAAAAAGGCCCGCAGTAGTGCTGGCCTGGTGTCGATTTAAAGATCCATTTTCCTCATAAGAAAAGCTCTGCATCTAAGTCAACATCCTTGCCTGTATCAAACCTACAGCTCAGTGAAATCGACAGGAATGATTTCATTGACTTGCATGCACTTTGAATCTGGTCCTGTGAACTGTAGCAATCTGTCAGTTAAAGTTTAGCTCTGTGCATTTTGGAGTTCACCTCCCACTGAGAGTTTCTGATAGCTTTACTAAAACTTGGATCAGGCATTTAGATATTTATGGGAGTCTGGCTTTTAAATTGTGTGAAGCCATCTTTTTAATTAATGCTTATAAGAACAATTGAATGCATAACCTACAGGGATAATTACTTGTTCTGCTTTGATTATTTTGTAAAACTTTCATTAGTTTTGTATAGTGTACTGCACTGATAGGGATCTAAAAAAGGAACTCTAATAAGGTCTTTGTACATACTACTACTGTACGAACTTTTTGAGACTGGCAGTCATGTTATCTACATAGACACTGTATTCTTTAAAGTCTTATTATTAGCATAAATCTTTAAATGTTCATCTTTTCTGTCTTTGCATATCTTTGTATTATTTATATACTTTACTTTTCCATAAAGCCAAAACATGGCTGTTGGAAAAAAATGCCCTAAGTTAGTCTTCAATTTATGGACAAATTCAATAGCTTTATGTGATGGGATCCCCTGAATCTGAGGAAGCATGATCTAATGTTAAACAGAATTCTTTAGTATTAATAAATATTATTGTAAACATTTCTCCAAACACAAGTAAGTGAAGATTGGAAGTCAGTGAAGGTTTGGTAAAAACTGAGACATGACTAGACATCACCATTGTATAAATGCACTGAGGGACCAAGGCAGGGCAGCATTAACCCTGACCATGTCTACCAGAGAAAATTTTTCACTTCAAACACAGCATTATATATCACAGATAAATGCTGAAAACAACAAAATTTTATTAAGATGGAAACTACAGTTTGATAATTTGAGTGAGTTCATTGCAAGAGGGAGGAAGTAACCCAGGGTGTATTTGCAAAGAATAGTGTCTCTGAGTGGTGGGTATGGACAAGAAGTAAGTCCAGCTGTGCAGAGATGGTGCGTATAGGGCAAGGCTGCTTGTTCTCTAACAGGCTTCAAAATTATCCTGCCAGTTAGCCTTGTTTCTTATCTTTATCAACCTGAACAACCCATACAGAAAAAGTTGATGTTATTCATAAGAAGGGGAGATATTACAATATTTATTCAGTTATTTCATTGCATCATTTTCAAATGGAAGTGCAAGTGGATTGTGTCAAAGCAGCAGCAGGTACTTACATCATCACAGGCTGACGTTTTGCTATTGATGATATTTTGTGAAATGCTGAATTGAATCTGGACTCACTGGCAAGAAATCCTGAGTGAAGTTTTCTACTTGAGATGATGTGAAATGGAATCATGTGGACCAACAAAGACAACTCTCTGTTGTCTTTATTCAATAATCGTATAAACTTCACAACAGAGTCACATCTCTGCCCACCCAAATCCTAATGAATACATGCAAGATTAAAAGCTTGGTGCCAAGGAAAGACGTAAAATATACATGCGTTTTTCTCTGTGTGTGGACTGGTAGAGACCTGCAGGGTTTATTTCTCCTGTTTCTCTCCTCAGAATGGATTAAAAGATGAACATTTTACTGATCCTAAATCAGAAAATACAGTGGAGTATCAACATAAACTAGAAATATTGAACTAGTCCCCAGAATAGGAACTCCAGAAGTCATTAAGGAATATATATATACATAACCAGAGTGCAAATTTCCAAAAAGCCCATAAAACCACTCCTGCCACCATGTCCTGATGCAACTAGGATTGTTTTCTGCACTGGCTCACAGTTGATTTTCAGTGCCATTTGAAGATCTCAGTGCAAATTCTTGCCCAGATCTTTGGTGTATTCCCCTCTCGGGCAAGAACTACATATTCACATATGCCTGAGAGGATTCCTAAGAAGCACAAGGACCACAGCTTTCTCTTTCTTGCCTAGCAGGGTGCATCCTTAGCTCATCCTGGAGGACATCTCATTCTGTTTACCCATATCACTTTATGCTCATCTCCTGCTGCCAAGGGGACAGCATTTCCAAAATTCTGCTGATTTCACCATACCCTCTGGCAAGAGACAGCTTGAACAATAAAACATATAGATTGTTTTGCTTACATGAAGATAAAGAATTGAAAACAAAAGGTTACAAATAAAACTATTTTAGGGCTTTTTTTTTTTTTTTTTCCTGCATGCTCCCTCAGTTCCTCTGACATGCTTCACTGGGAGGGCAGTTCTTGGGGTTAGCAGTTGGAGGTCTGGCCATCTGAGTCTCTCATATATATTTTGTTCTCTGAGTACTGCATAACGTTTCTCTCTTTTCTTGCCTAGATATACTACACTCAATTTCTCTTTGATTCACTGCAAATGGAGTATTGAAAGCTGGGAAAGAGAGGAGGCAAAGGGGTAATGGTCAGAAGGAGATACGGTGTCCTGGCTGTTTTCAGTTTTTCACTTCACTCTCTTTATGCGCCTGCCTTGCTGTACGTCTTTGTCCTTTAACTTATAATTCTTTTTTCATGCCTAGATGGTCTTGCAAACTGTACTTTTTTCCTCTTTCTTTCTTTCTTTCTTTCTTTCTTTCTTTCTTTCTTTCTTTCTTTCTTTCTTTCTTTCTTTCTTTCTTTC
>JAWWEV010000083.1:82948799-82965060 GCA_035583235.1 Hafferia zeledoni | reverse complement strand
TTTCTTTCTTTCTTTCTTTCTTTCTTTCTTTCTTTCTTTCTTTCTTTCTTTCTTTCTTTCTTTCTTTCTTTCTTTGATTCCTTTCTTTTTTCTTTTTTTTAAAGGTTTATGATGTTGAAATAGAAATGTAGAAAATATCTACTTTTTCACAACATCTGTCAAGTTGATGGTCTCCCATGCCATACTAGTTTTCTAGTTTGTTTATGTGTTTTAGTGAACCTATTTAGAACAGATGGAGGACATTGAATTAATTTGATAAATTCATGGTGGTGAAAGCCACATGTCTTGGTGTTCTTGGTGTTTGTGGCCTAAAGCAGTGTTTTTTCCTTAGGTCCCTTGCTCTTATTTTCTAGACAGGGAATATAATATAATTGGATAATATTTGCAAAAATGGAGGAGTTTGTGTGTGTCTTTGTGATGATAAATTTAAAATTGTGACAATAAAAGAAGGAATGGAATTCCTTCTGCATGGAATGACATATTGTCACATAGTTCCCAGATAACATTAATTAATTTATGGCATAGCTAAACTTTGCTTATCACATCCTGTCTCCCTGAATTTCTAAGAAAACATTAAGTAAATTCTCAGAAAGTACTTAAAGCAGGAACACACACAAAAGATAACTGTAAATCCTCTGGTCACTTTGAGCATCCAGAACTTTCCTGTGTTCTGTTGTTTAGTTAAGGTGTTTTCTGGATTCTGTATATGACTGCGTTCGGTTGGGCAGCAAAATGCCAGCTGCCCAACACAGAGAGTCAGAGCCTCCCTCCCCCTGCCAAAAAAAGGCAGGAAAAAAAACCTTAAACCAGGTTTATATATAAAAGAAAATTAAAAGAAAACTACAATGTAACACACACCTACATAAGTTAGATATAACAAATAATTCTTTCACCTCCTCATCAAACACAAATCCCACCATTCTAGCTACAAATCACCCAAGAAAACTCAATCCCCTGAAGCACAGACCCAGGCAGAGAGAAGACTAAATGTGAACATTTTACTTTTCTATAGATAACATAGCGTTGAGGTGGTGCTGGGCCTGATCAGCAGAGCAGCACAGAGCACATCCACCTGCACCACAGCCATGAAGCAACTGAACTAAGCCCCTCCTACACCTGCTTTTATATTTGACATGAAGTCAGAATATGGTATGGATACCATTGGCTGGTAGCAGTCAGAGCTGTCACCTGGCCTGATCCAGCTCGAGTCAGCTGATAATCCAAATGCTACTCTGAAAACTAAAGACTAAGTTTAGGCCTAGCTAAACCCATAACAATGACTCACAGGATCATATATAGGCAGCAGACAGGAAACTTCAATTAAACTGTGGATGTTAACTTGGAAGGTGATTTACTTCAATGAATCAACTAAAAACTGCAAACAAGGACACCTATGAGTTCTGTGCATAGAGGGTCCTACTCTAGAGGCATCTATGTGGGTGAAGATGTCACCATTAGGGTGAAGATGTTACCATTAGATGAACCATTAATCATGAGACATCATCAAACAAGCTGTGAGATGTTTGTTTTAAGATCTAGAAAGTATGAATTACTCCCTTTTTTTTGTTACAGCAGTAGTAGTGTTAACAACTTAGGAAGTGTTTTTTTTCCACAAAATTGGTGTTTGAAAGGAAGCTAACCATGCACACCTAACCTCTGGGAAAAGTGTGGAAACTGAATGATGAAACTGGGGTTTTGAAGGCACAAAAATGTACTTAGCTATCTCATTTGGGATCTCTGGATTTTAACGTTTAGCCTATGTGACTACTGTATGAACCAGATAAGTACAGCATCAGGAGAAGTAAATAATGCAATCTGTCCCCAAACCACAATACTAAGCAACTTTAGCTACAAGAACACATTTATTGTTTTCAGTGATAGAATTAGTGTATGTGCTCCTTGCAAAGCAATTATGTATTGACAAACTTTAAAATCCGGTGATTCTGCAGGAAGCTGAATATTTTTTTAAGTTTTTCATCCTCTTATATGCACACATGTATGTGCATTATGCCTTACTGTATGACAAATTGAAAAAAAAAATCTGCCTGTGTGCGCTTCTATATGTAACTATATATATATATCTATAGATAGATAGATGCAGAGACCCAGACAAATGGAGATTTAAATGTTTTGGTCAATGAAATGCATTTTTTAATCTGTGATGAACTCTTAATCTGGGAACTAATAGGTGTGGTTTAGGTTTGAATTACCTTAAATGTGTTCTTTTCAGATGGAGGAGTTTATTACTCTATAAGAAGGCTGTGCCTCCAGCTCTCAAGTATCTTGATAGCTTCAATTTGCAATGGGGTGTCATTCACAATCATATTGTCTTTTCTGGTTTGAAGTTCAGCATTACTGTTTGGTCATGTGTAAATAAAGCTTCAAGTTTCATCTTTCATTAATGAAATTGAAATGAGTTAATATAAAGCAAAGTGAGAAAGCCAGAACTGGCCAATATTCATTCTTTTTTTTATTGCTTCTGGAGTTGGAAAGAATGAAAATGTCCATTTTCATCAATTTTGTTTGGTTCCTTACTTTCCCCTGGGACAGTTAATTTTGATCCAATAATTTTTTTAAATATTGAAAATGTCTATAGTTAGTACAAAAATACATGCAGAGAAGGTTATAAGCATAAGGTGTTGTTCCCAAAGAAAATGCAAAGTCACCTAGTAACGAGAAGGTAGGTCAGGAAGACTACATTAGTATGATGCTGCATAACATTCTGGGCTTTAAAACAAACACTGGTTTCTATGGGTTTAATGCTAAGTGTTCCCTACCATTTAATATTCATTGCAATTTATAAGAATGCTTGAAATATATTGAGCCCATTAATGATAAAGCATAAGTCAGTCGGGCTTCTGCTGTGAGGATTTTGTTTAAAAGATTATCCTGAGTTCCTTATTTATCTTAGTAGCAAGCTTAAACCATGCACAGCTCTTTTTGCTCTGCAAGTTCAATAATGACCTCAAGTACCCCTTGAGAGAAGCCTTCACTAGCACATTGTGACAAGCTTGCCTGACCCGGCCTTCTGGGAGGAATTCAAGTGTTGTGCTGCTGCTTTTGCAAAATGGCTGCAGTGTAGTGTCTTGCTCCTTTAGAACAGGGCATCTATCCCATCACACACAGGCTTAATTAATACCTGATGTAAAGGCTCATTGCATTCCAGTTGCTTTTAGATAACTGAGCTGTGAACCTTTTTCACTCCACCCAGTTAAAGTGAAGTGAAATTGCTGCAGTTTGATGTAGGAGGCTATGTTTGTACTTTGTATAGCCTTATCAGTTTAGGTAAGGTTTTGCAAAGACAAAATGAGAGATGAATAGGATCGTGTATTCATTTTATTCAAGCGCAGAAATTCACAGAGGAATAAGAGGAGGAAGGAAAATCAAACAAAGATGTTAAGCATTTGACTTAGTCTGAGTTATAGCTTTTATGAAATTGAATTTTAATAATTTGCTGTGGCAAGATTAAAAGTGGTATTATTCTGTGAGAATTTGAGAGAAAACACATATTTTAGAAAAGTTGTTTAATCTCTTTTCAGCTCTCCCTCCTCAATAATGCCATAACCCTTAAGCTTTTCTACTGGCATCTTCACATTACAAATAAATCTTTTTGCTCATTCTTATTCTTATGATGGTCAGTACAGTGTCAGTCTTTGGAGTCCCCAGCATGAAACCTGACCAGATCCCTACCTATCTTTTAATTCTTCTGTTTCTGGGATCATAGAAGCATCATTATATTTTCGGGTTTTTTTATCAATAAGTTATTGTTTCAAGCCATACAGTTTTCATGCAGATTGGGCAACCTTGCAAAAAAACCCCAAGAAGCATGGAGAATTCAAAAATATTTGAGATGAAAGTCTCTGAAATGAATGCCTTACCTAATGGCAGAATAATACATTTGGGACAGAGTAGCTGGTTTTATGTGAATGCAGGAGAATAAACGATCTGCTTATACTAGTGCTATCTTTCTGGCAGAAACATATGTCATACCTAGTTTATAGAAACACACCTCCAACATATTTCACTCAAGGGTTGTTTGTGTCAGATAGCAGTATTGAGAAAGCCAGGCTTTGGAGGAGTGTGTGAAGAGCTGCCTGCAATGCTGAGATTTTTAGAGATATGAAAGGTGACGCATTCAGCATAAGCATAGGCAATAGAAAATAAACCAGTTATGCCTCATATGCAATTCTTGGTGTCACTGCTGCATCTCACTTTTGTGAATAACTGTAGGAGATAGTGGACTTAGTAATGTATGAAAAGGTTTTGCTTGTGGGATGATGGGAAGTACATTCAGTGACCTTCAGGTAAAGGAAGTGGAGACATTGCACCTTTGAAAGTTAGGGACGTGAACAGTCCATCGAGGCAAAAGAAGGATGACTTAGAAAACTTCATTCCTTTTTCCTCTCTGTAATGAAAGATTTTTTTTTTTTTTTCCTGAGATCCTTCCATGTGTATATTGGTGGAATAGAGCTGGGGGTGTTTCAGAGTCAGATACTTGAGATTGGGAGACAAGAGAAAGAAAATAGTATTATTAATATTAATTATCATTATCACTCCAAACCAAAACCCAAACCACCACAAAATGTATGAAATTTCTGAGATTACTTCCTTCTCTTTGTTAACCTCTGATACAGCAGCTATGCAGAGATCCCAGTGAACCTCCAGACTTCAACACCCTCTTTAGCACTCTTCCAAATACCAGCTCTCATTTCTGAGCTCCTCCTGTGCTGCTAAACAAATATGAGAAAAAAAAAAAGAATTTTTTTCGTGGTGTTCTTTATGACCTTCACCCCTATTGAATTTGTGGATTTTTAGCTTATTTTCAATATTAGGGACTACAGTCCCTAATTTGTCTCTGAAGTACTTGCAGTAACTCCAGCACTAGAAAAGGACATTGGTGGGAACAATTATTTGGGGGTTTTGCATCTATCTTACCTTTGTGGAAAGATTTTATCTTCAGATAAAAAATCATTATGTTATTTTGCCAGTACTCAGACTGTATTTAGTTTAAAAACCTCTGCACGGTATTCCTGGAAACATGATTTCTGAAACTTCTCTTTTTTTTTTCCATTTAAAACATTTGAATGATGCTATAATCAGAAGCAGTTATTGTTGATTATTGCTTTTGCTAGCTATAATTTGAGTGTCAGAATTGCATTGAAAGAGTTGTTTTAGAATAGCATTAAAGAGGTTTTTCCAAAACAAGTGTGAAAAACTAAACTTGTTCTTGCTGAAATATTGTCAGTCTCTTTGTTTTTAAGATAAGATGGGCTACTACACAATTTCTTTTTTTATATTATAAAAATGCAAATACCACCCACTTGAAACTTTGAACCTTAGGAAAAGTGGAAAGATTAACTAGAATCCATCTGTTCACAAAAAAAACCCCCAAAAAACAAAAAAAACCCCCAAAACCAAAAAAACAAACCAAAACCCAACCAAACAACAACAAAAAAAAAAAAGGAAAAAAAAAGAATTTCAATTTAGTGGGAGTATTTTAAAGGTTATACTTAAAGAAATAAACAAGCTTCAGAACAAAGAACAACCTGCCAATTGCCTCCCATTGCTTAGAGCAGTCCCTATGGTTCTTTTAGTAAAGGTAGACATAAGCAAGATGACTTCTGCATAAATTTACAGTGTCAGATATGGATTTTTTTGCATAGTTTATATGCATACCTGAGTTGTAGAACTATTTGAAAAATTAATTTACAGGACTTTTTCCCTCTTGTTTTGGTGCCAGCAAAATGAAGCACAAATAAAGAAGAATGAGCTGTGCAGTAAGCTAAGAATCTGTTTTGTTTTTTGCTTCTATGGGGTTTTTTGTGCTAATTACAATAAATTATTCCATTTGTCTTCCAAAATGAAGACAGTTAAACCAAAATGGTGTCTCTTAGCTGATAAAGCCTGGGATATATGGTAAATAAAAATTTACAAGTGGCTGTAGAGAGTATGCATAGAGAAACTTTCTTAATAGAATAAATTCAGAATTTACCGTTACTCAAATAATTCTTGTAAATATAGAAGTGAAAGAACACCAGCTTCACCTACTGCAAAGCATAAATAAAGAAGTTGTATAAGATTGGAAGATAAGAAGAATATTTGCTTGAATATGCACTGGTGTAAGGAAAATGTACTTCTTTATTTGGGATCGGATTTCTCAAATGGCCAGTTTTGCTCCAGATCAGAATATTGAGTAGATTGTGACTGAGAAATGCAAAGGACCTGCACGTGTTTTGACTTCATAGTGTAGTGAGGAATTCTGAACAAAATGGGTGTTCCATGTGTCTCTCATACATAGGGTCTCCCTTTCAGTGGAACCTGATAAAATTAACCATCAGATTCCTAATGAAAAAACAAACAAACAGCTTTGAATACAACAAAGCCCAACCACAACAAAACAAAACAACCCCCCCAACAAAACAACAAACCCCACATTTATAACCAAAATAAAAGGTAAGCAATTAACATTGTAATAGAAATCAATCCTTTTTGAACCACTAATCAGAGTATTTGAAATTCTATTGATTATACCTTTTTTGACAGATACTAGGCTGATATAAATTACCACTAAAATTGCAACAGCTACAGATCACTGTCACTGCTGGGGAAGAAATTGTGAAAAGTTACCAGGAAGGGAATCAACAAAGGGAGAAGAAATGAAGAGGAAAATTATAGACCTACAGCACAGTAAATTATATCCTCCCCAGTGCAAATGACCTGAAACGAAAATGAAAATGAAAATTGACCTTGTCTCAGATCTATACATCACATGCAGAGACTCACCTAAGCTTTACAAACCAGAAGTTCTTTGCATTTCAACTACATTCCAGAGATGGTGGTATTCCTTCCCCCTCCATTCACAAAGTACATAGATAGATGATAGATAGCACTTGGCCTGCTGATATTGTAAAAGAGCTTAGAAGCTTTCTTACTGAAATTCATAATTCTTACACAATTCAAAAGGCAAGAATTACAAAGATAGATAAGCACAGAAAGTAAGTTTCTATTAAATAACATAGATGGAGAGAGTAAAATGGTGAGAGTAATCAGTGGGTTCTTAACTACAGACAGCAAGCCCACTAAAAAACCCATAAGTCATCCATGGCCCAGATAATAATTGCTGCAAGACCTCAGCATAAACTCCTTATACTTTTAGGTCAAAAGTTTTCAGCTATGCTCTGTGTACACTATTGGATAAGGAGAGAACTGATGTGCTATATGATTTCTGTATGATCTATGATGTAGTGTTCATGATTAAATTGTTTGGCAGCATTGAATAAAAAAGAACCCTGGCAAGAAGTCCCACCTCACTTACTTCACTGAACCTGGGAGAGTCAGTGAGTCTGACAAGCATGTAGACAGGTAGGATGTTTGTCAGTTTGGTTTCAATCATACAGGAATGTAATTCTGCTGAAAAATGTGTCCTGACAATAGGCTTATGGGATTTCAGAATAAGATGAATTTTTGGTGAAGATATTCTGGCAAAATTGGTCAGCATAAATGAATTGCCAATTCATAAAGTTATACATTTCAGTTGTTTTTCTATACTCTGTATTTGGCTAGAAATTTCAACATGGAGTAAATCTCTTCATTTGTATCTGCACAACAATACAAGCACACAACATCTAACAAAGGTAACAGGGACATTAACAGCTGCATGCAGATGGTAGGACTGACTTGCCAATAACAGCTCCTTGCCTGTCAGCCTCACCTGGAAGGGAGAGCACCAAGAACTCTGCAGGAGAGCCTGGCAGTACTTGGTACTGACTCTAAAATATGGTGTATTCTCAAACTTTCAGAAAGGTTTACCTTGAAGGGTTAAATTGCTAACTTAAATCTTTACTAAATAGTATGCTCTGTGAAGAATGTATGTAAAATAATGGTGATGTCTAGTGAGGACTTACTACTTTCTGGAGAAGCCTGGAAAACAACATGCCATGATAAGAGAAATTTCAGGACCCTGGCAGACATCTGCTTCATGCAGTTTGTTTTCTGTGCAGTACAGTCCTCTTTCTAACACAGGGTGTGACATATAATTAAGGTGGTTTATGCCAGAGTCGCTCAAAGGTGCAATTTTTTGCATGTTTCTTTCCTGTCCAATTATATCAATGACAAAAAATAGACATAATTACATTTAAATTATTCATAGTCAATCTATTAATTATACTATGTAGTCTTTATTTCCTGAAGCTTTCATAATAGACTAAGTTAAGTTTAATCATCTTACCTTGTTAAGAGCATACACAGCAAGATTTACCACAATAACTTGACTGAATTTTTAAATTAAATTTAAACAGCTCCCCAGTTTAAGAGCTGTTTATATTCCCATTGTCTTGACTGAATGGGAAAGTTGCAATAAAGGAAATAAAAATCTAAAAATATCTTTCTCTTTGAAGCTACTTGTAACCTTTCTTACTTAAGGCTTTCTTTCTCCACACTGCCTTCAAGAATTTGACTGATCTACTGCTTTCTCCACTAGGAGAATCTACTGTGGTAGCTTGGGACATTGTATAGCAGCAGCTGGGAAAGGTCTCTGCTTTTAGTCTGATGTGACTGGAATTCATCACAGATATGTATTTACTATAAGAGAGAGAAAAATAGTCTCTGAACAAAAGCAGATTGGGGGGGTTTTCTGTAGTTTTTCAGCACCACATCAACACATGGTCGCTAATGGGCATTCATTTTTTTTCCAAGTTCAAAGCTCTCTTTAACACTAAGACATTTATGAAATATTTCAAGAGCTTCAGCTATGGAAATCAACTACTTGAACCATAAATGTGTATATTAACCACCTACAGCAAACAAAGAGAAGATTTTAATGTAAACCCAGTACATTTTGTATGTACATAAAGAGTTTGATACATAACTTATTGCATTAGTGTAACCATATCCCTCTTTTTAATTCATGAAGAAGGAATCTCAGTGTAGCATTGTTGTAATGAAGTCCCTGCTGGTTTAATAGTCATTTCTCTGTGGGGCATACTGGAGATGCTTGGAGCTGCTAAGTCTATGTTACCACAAAAAAAAAAAAAACCAAACAAAAAAAAACCCCCAAAAAACACCAAAAAACCCCAAACAAAACAATAACAAAAAAAAAAAACCAAAAAAACCCCAACCCAACCCAAACAAACAAAAAAACCCCCCACACACACACCAAAACAATGGTATGGGGCTGCAGAAGGCACCTGCCAGGAGTACAGTTCATTGCAAAATACCAGTACAGCAAAAGAGTCCTGACATACCCTGAAATCATGTAGCAAAGCTCTCTGCAGTGCGTAGATTCAAGTTAAACCTGACTAATGCACACTCAGATTTATGAATTCTTTAAAGGTCTGGTAAGTTTTAACTCATTTGCAATTGAAATAAAGTGTTATTTGAAAGTCATTCTCTAAAAAGGGGGAAAAAATAAGAAAGAAGAGCTTTTCTACTGAAGAGACTCAGGCAATTAATTAAACCTCTTCAGGAAATAGCATAAAGGCTTAAAAATAAATAGTAGGTATTATCAGGAACAAGAGCAACAGTGACAGCACAGCCACATTACTTCCCAGTGACAAATTAATTGATTTTAAAAAAATTGTTCAAAGCATAATAATATAACAGAAATAGATACTTTAACAAGGAAGAAACACAAATTGTTTCATTAGCAGAGTGTGGTTGCTACTGTACATTTACTCTTGTTAGCTTCTTGAGTGGAAAGGCCACCTCTTGCTCTAACAGAAAGGATTTTTCAAGGTTTCACTTTGACTTTTCAGGGAATTATTATAAAAATGGACGCAGAACCTGTTTAACCTGCTTACTTGGAGAGTTTAGGATGTAATGCAGATGAAAATATTCCTATTATTTGCTGATTTAAAAATTTGGGGGAAACAAGTAGTAAGTAGCAGAGTTGTTACAAGTTACATGGGCTATCAGTGGTGAGAGCGCTGGATGGAGAAGGAACATTAAACTGATGAATTCTGTCACTGACTTTCAGTCCACTGTTGTAGAAAATATTTAATCAGTGTTTTCCTAGCTGATCCACTTTTCAAAAACAATGGCATTGTGCAATTAAAACCCCTCAGTGCCTTCTACAGTGACTGTGGATTATTTTTTCATTGCTCAATGCATGCCCTCTCAGTGCTTTAAATCAAGGTTGTCAGAAGTTCTGTGTCACTGCAACCAGCTCACAGAAGGATTCATTAGACTTTATCTATCCAATAAGTTAGATGTCTAATCTAATTTACTTACCCCTATGGTAAAAAGGAAAACTCTGTTAATTCCACACTGCCAATATTATATATTTATGTAGACAGAGTAGGATAAATTGCTGTGTGGAGGTGTCTCTTTTTCCCGGTGTCTACAGAAAGTGCCTGGACAATTAGCTTAGACTAAATATATAATCTTTAAACTTCATGTGAGATGAATAGCATGCTCAGTACAGGTGAAATAGCCTTAATGTTCTGAGTGGGTTTTGTCAGTGTGTTTGGAATTTATTTTGTTTTGTGGATGTAGGAAATGCTGTTCACTACAAACCAGACTTTCTGTACTCCCAGAGGTAAACATATATGCTTGCTCTGCCTAGAGAAAATCTCCTTGCCTGGATTACTCACCAGGTGTGAGATTCGACCTTGCCTTGGGTTTAGTTGTTTGGGTTTTTTTAATGTTTTTGTGAGAATGCACTGAAGTCATGTGGAGAATGGACACCTGAAATGTAAAAAAGAAATAGGTTTTCCATAGGACAGGAATGCTTTAGCTTATGAGTTTCCAGAGGCTGAGTGTTGTTAATTCCAGGATCATAATTCATTGGTGAAAATTGGTTTAATCTGAGAGATAAAACTTAGCAGCTTTTTTAGAACATCTGTCTGCTATGTCAGGATTTACGTAGCAGCTTTATACTTTTACTTTCCTAATAATGTAGCTCTTAACACCATCATTTCTGAGAAGCCCAACCTGTCTTTTAGATTTAGTCTTTATTAATGTGTAGGTTCCTGTTTTCATTATCTTATATTAAATTTTAGTACATTTCTTTCATTTTATTTTATTTAAACCTTAAATCAGTAAAAAAGCATAAAAGCTGTGTGGTTTGAGATTGGAGGAGCTGTCCAATTTTAGTAGCCTCTTTGACGATATGATCTAAAACGTGAGCTATTATCACCATTACAGCTATAAGAAAATTTTATTTTTTGTTTTTATGGTGTGGTATGTTTCTTTATTTGGAGAATGACTATTAAAAATTCAATATGGCAATGTGGATTGACACGCTTCATTTTGCAGTATTAAATTTAATTACATAAGACTGCATTTGTCCCATTAGAAGTCTAAGGATAACATAAAATACTTTTAACTTTGATGTCTGCTGTAACTCTTGATGAAACATAAAAGTTAACAGTTTAAGTAGGCTTTTATTTCTTTAAAGAAATACTACAGCTCAGGAGAGTTTTGTGAGCTATTTGTGTAAGCAGGAACAATTCTTAGCATTTCAGAAGAGAGATGATTTTTTTTAATAAGAAAAGAGTCAGTGAGATATATGCTATGCTTTAAAAAATAGACTAATTTTTTTTTTTAAGTCAACAGCTACTGAAAAAAATTAAAAAGAAATAAAAAGAAAGATTGTGAAGCAGTTTATCTAACAAAACTACTGACATCACTTGACTTTTTTTTCCCTGTTTTGCTCTTCAGGTGTATTTGAACATTGGAAAATAGAAATTCAGTCAGTCAGAAAGCAGGAACAGCATTTTATTAAATTTTTCACAATCTTGTAGCATGGGAGACACATCTTGCAATATCTAATATTTCTGAGGAAATTTGCAGACGGTTCTTTGGTGAAAAACAGGGGAGGAATGGGCAAGTAACAAGCAGTTTAGTGTGTCTAGTGCACTGTGTTTTGTTTGTCTTAAACCATATCATTAAATAACTTTTGTGAGTGTAGAGCTGGATTTTGAGTGCAAAACTCAAATCTGGACTTGAACTAGAGCACTGCATAAGCTATGAGGTATTTCAAGCAGGGATTTGTGTCCAGTTAGTGTGAGGAAGCAGAGTGAATAGGTCTGAATACCATTTAAATCTTCCTCTGTTTGGGTCTATTGATGCCTGAATTTTATTTATAGTCTGTCTGGATTGGACAGGTACTAAGATAAATGTTTTCCAAGCATAACAGGAACAGCCCCATGACAGAATGCACCTCTAAGCTGAAAAGCCTCTGCATATCTGATAATTTTGCTATGAAGACTACTGTAAGGATATATCTTTGTAGATGACACTAAAAGTAATACAAAATTGTCTCTGACTATTTCTGCTGATAAAGTGTGCAAGTTATTTAATAATTTGATAATGTTTTCTAAACAGCACAAAAAATTATTATATTTTACATATCTTCAGATATTTTTTTGGACCCTTTCTCTAAATAATTAAATTCTGAAAGGCTTTTAATGATCAGCAGTTAACAAAAGCTGACAGACAGAAGTACAGAAAAGCTTCCTAAGATCTGCTTGCTTTGTTCATTCTCTCCAGCTTTGCTACTTGATCATCACCATCATGAGCAAGGCACTGATTTACATATGTAGCAAAAAAAAAAAAAAAAAAAAAAAATTAGGGTAGAACATTCCTGTTGCTTTCCTTCTACTATGAGTAATAATCCCTGAAAACAGCTGCACGCATGGGAAACTTTCCCATGATAAGCAACTATGTCACTCCAAGCTTTGCTTAGATTAGCAGTTATTTTTTGTTTTACTCATGAAGCAGCAAAATATTTATTTTTTTTCCTATTTGTTTTAAGTATCTTTATGTTTATGTTAAATCCCTTCTTGCAGAGAACAAGTTACTTACCATGTGTAGCTATTTCCCTTACACAGTGCAGGATAAAATATTACTTCAAAAATTTATTGGGGAAAAAAATATATATATTTGGGAGGGAGGAAATACTTTCTAACCAGGTCTAACCACATCTATATCTATATCATTTGTTCTCATTACTTAGTGATCCACATGGAAAGGGGAATATCTGCTTGACATGCTCTGCGAAAAATGCATGTGTGTGTATGCAAGGCAAAGAGAAGTTTTCAGATTTGTGACCAGCCTCTCTTGTCCTCTTTCCAACCAGAGTGGACTCACTGGCTTGTGCACACTTGCTGTTGCTTTTTTGGAGTATTGTCACGCTGATGGCAGCTTCATCTGTATTTGGCAACAAAATGTAGGCTGTCTGGCAGGCCATGCAAGCTAAATAATGTGGCTGCTCCTCAGCTTCATATCTTCAAAAACTGCTCGAGTTCCTGTCTATTCCTAGCTGAGAATATTGGCACAGTGCTGTTGAGAGTGTGAGCACACCATCACAGTGACATTACAAATATCAGCATCAGCTGCTGAGTGGCCTTTTGCTCTGTATTGTGATTGGAATCCAGCCTTGAGCAAGACAGCTCAGTAGGGAAGCTTTCTTGAAAGGGTCTCAGACACTCATCTGGAGAAACTAAAGATGTTGAAGGTCTGATTTAATAACATCTGTCATTCTCTCAGGTTCTTGTTTTGTTTTTAATTAAAAAAACTGTGTTAAGGCATCAGCAGTTCCACAGAGATAGTATCGATGGTTGCATATAAATGTTTGAGGTTTATTTGGTTGGCAGTTATGTTTCTGTATGTTATCCTTTGATAGATAAGCCTACTCTCCAGTCACAAAATATGCTGACAGCATGACATATAGGAATCCTCAGCCTTGAGTCTTACTACATTGTCACTTATAAACACCTTTCTTTCCCACATGAGAAATTAATATTTTTGTAGTAAAATACTGATCCCAGCAAATGGTGAATATAATCTCCATAAGAATTATACTAACATTTCCAGGGAGGAAACAGAAAGGTCAAATTAATTCTTATGGTTTAATTCTTGTTGAACAGATTGTATTGTTAATAGTAAAATGAGGTAATGACTGCTGATTACTATCTTAACTCTTTTTTGATACGGTAAGGCTAAATGAGAACAGATTCGCATACTCCTAAAATAAATATTTCAGGTTGTCCTGGATTAATAAAAGGAATGGATAACTACTTCTATTCATTTATCTGTATAAAATGTATATAAAAAATAATTCTACACTAAGGTTGATGCCTTTTAGAGCTGGGCTGTAGTTCACTGTAAGAAATTAATGTTGCCTTGAGACACTTTAGGTGAACCCCTCAGATCATCTGCACTGAGTTCTGGTGTTTATACCAAGTTGTGGTCAGCCATTTGAATGTCCATGGGATTGAGACAGTTTTTTCATAGTAAATTGCACCTTTGCATAATGGATGCAAGACAACATTTCTGAATCAGTAAAGCTGCAAAGGGAGCCTCTTTCCAGGAACTTCAGTGCGAGTGTCCTCATTCTGTCCCCACAATTCAGCCTTGCTAATCCTCTGCCTCCAGTCCCCCAGAGCTGTCACCTTGTCACACACAGTTCTGCTTTTTCACTGCAGTTCCTCAGAATAAATGCCCCAGAAGTAAATACCTCACACCTTTGCAGACATCTGAAAAGGTGACCTGCTTATCATCTTCCTCTCCCATATGCAGCTGCTTTGCTGTATTGAAGGAGATTTTGTAAACTTTGCATTCCAGGAACTTCTGGAAAAAAAGGTTTACCCTTCAACTTGAAGTGCTTCCTGTGGTTGAAGCCTGTGAAAATGTAGCCAAGCTAAGCATAAATTATCATTATATTTACTTTTAATTCATGTAGATTATCTGAGATGTGAGTTTGTGAACACAGAAAAGGTGCATGTATTCAGGCCCTCATGTGGTGATGGTGGAGAGATCACAATGTATGACAATGTGTTCCAAGGAAAGCATTGTGTGGCCTCCTGGTAAAATGATGTCTGTTTTCTCTGTGTGTGGCAGCAAAATGTGTAGAGCATGGAGCCTTCACCTGAGGCCCTGGGAAATGCCCTGGTACCACATGGAGGACCTGGGGCAGATACTGCCTCATGGCCTCAGAGTTCTGTAATGTGGCTTTACTGGGAGCCACACTCTGGTGACTTGTAACTTTATCCTTGTGGCACCTGGTATATATGATTTCATTGTTATTCTTCTTTTTGTTTGAATAGAGTGGAGGTATCCAGAGGACCTGTGCGAAAGGAAAGGTTGCTTTCACAGAGCAGCACAGGGGGAGAGACTATAAAAGTTTCAACAGGGAGACCTACAGGTCAGGTGCTGAGCTTGGGAGTGCAAAGAGGTCCTGAGGATGGGAATGGCCCGAGGACTGGTGGGACGGAGAAGAACTTGTAACAGCTCAGAAAATGTTTGAAGTCAGTAAAAGGAAGAGTGGGAGCTATGCCTTGAAGGACAGTGAAAAAAGGAACAGTGTAGCCATCATTTACATCAATTCAGTCTTTCCATTACTTTGAACTTTCTCTACTTAAGAAGTTGGGTATTCTAGTTCATATTCACATAAAACCTAGGGGTTTTTTTTAAGTTTCAAAGTGTTCTGATTTTTGAGGATCGCACTTATCTGAGCTCCTGCCATTCTGCTCTGTGACATGAACATAAGATTTCAGATGTGGCATTTGCAGCTAAGAATATTATTACCATCAGTAGCTGTATAGCACAAGAAAGTAGTTGTCACAAAATGTAGCAAATTAGGGGTAGAAATATGTTTGCTGTGTTGTTAGTCTTTACTGTATATTAAAAGTACACAGAAGACTGTGACAGATTTGTTATTTTGTTTTCTAAATCTCCAGAACAGGGAGTAAATGAAAATAAATAAGAGCATAGGGTGAAACTGCTAATCAGATTAAAGGATTTGAAAATATTGGCAAATTTTATTCATTTACTTCTGGAATCTGTATTAGGATATTACACTCATGTGAGAGATCATTGATAGGCAGTGGGGAAATAAAGTCACATGATAAGCTGAAGAGCTGGCAAAGAGAACACACCCTACCTTTCTGGATTCTTGGCGGAAGTGCAATATAGTCATTGCTAACTGTATTGCCAGCCTGAATCAAATGAGGTTGGAGATGGAATCTGATGGTCAAAACAGCAGTTTCCTTGACCTCATGTAGAAAAATAGTGTATGAGTTTGAAGCTGAAAGACCTGTATATGAAGCACTTAATGTATTAAGCAACTGAAAGAGCACTTAGCAGCAATTTGTTTAAAAAACTATTAGAAACACATGTACTTGTGTCCTCTTTTTCTCTCCTCTGCTTTTAAATGAACATGAAAAAGTAGAACTATTTGTGAAGCTTACACTGGAATAGTGCATGGAAGGGTTTCTAAAGTATTTTCTAATATATGACCTGTATATGAATACATATACAT
>JAWWEV010000083.1:82886273-82948761 GCA_035583235.1 Hafferia zeledoni | reverse complement strand
TTTCTAATATATGACCTATATATGAATACATATACATATACATACATATATATATGTATATATTTGAATTTTAAAATAGGTTGTCTTTTACTGTAATTTTTCATATGCTTTTAGGGATGTCAGCCAGAATAGTTTCCCTCTGAGATATAGCTCTGTGAACTGTGATTAAATATAAAATCCACTAACACATCTTTTAATGTGCGTGAATGAGAGGACAGTCAAATATGTATTATGCAAGATCTAGGGGATCTTTCTTCTGAAGTTTGCTTTTCGATAACTGCTAGAACAGTAGCTGCTGACAATGTTATAAAAGAATAAATACACCTTTTGGTGTTTATGTGGGGTTAGTGCATGGATGTTCGTAAAGGGAAGGAAGTAGAGAAGTGCTTTTTGAAGCATGCACAGCATACAGAAGCAAGCAAAGCTTGCTCTGTCATGGTGGCTGTAGGAGGAAGGAGACATGTCCCTGTCCTGTTGTGTGGTCTGCTGCTCACACATAAGGGAGCTGACATACAAATTCATGTGTCAGAGCAAGAGAGTTTCAAACTCTGTTGCTCACTGCTACAGAGCTTTTCATGTCCTGCCCTCAGGACTACATTCCTTCTTTCTTTAACAATGTGCGACTCAAAAAGCTATATTCACTGAAAGGTGACCTTTGTGGTATAAACAGATAGAAAAAGGCAAAAAAGAACCCCCTCTTTGCAGAGGAACTTTCCAGAAACGCATAGACTGCAAGCAGACTGGGACAAGAGGAAACTGGAGATAAGTGGGTTCAACACTTTGGTCCTTTAGAGAGCTAATGTGGTGGACATAACTTATAGTGCCCCAGTGGAGCTCTAGTTTTGTTTGGGATGATCACCCTGAAGGAGAGACCATGTCTTTCCTCTCCATATTAAAATGGAAAATGTTTAGGTTTGGGATCTCTCATGTTTACAAAGATCAGTTATTTTTTAATCATCACCTTGGATCTGTCTAGATTTTCATTTCTTGAGCTACTGAGGTAAGGCTCTGGTCCTCATGCCTTTTGGGACCTTTAAATCACTTAGATGAAAATGTCCCCAAGATGGAAAACTAAGCACTAATAAAATTCACATTCTTTTTATTTCTCTTCTGGAAAGTATTTAGCTCACTATAAATAGCTGTAGAAAAATTTTATTGTAGATACTTTGAGAAATACAATTATTGCTTTCAATTTACTCTTTGTTAATTATTTCATCCAGACTTCTCTAATTAAAAGCTCCCATCCTTTTGCACCTCTAGTGATTCAGACAAGAGATAACAATAAAATAAGTTTTAATGGAATGTATAGAATCCAATAAGTCAAGTGTATTTTACCACTAAAACAATGTGATAAAGACTAGCTGAGATAAACATTTGCTGTATTATCATTATGCTATGCCCAGAAGGAAAAAAATGATGGAACAACACCATCTGTTTATAACTGAATTTTCTGTTATTAGAAAAGAATTGTGGTGACCTCAAGGTCACAATAAAAAGAGGTAACAAAGAAATGTTACTATTTCCTCCTCTATTACTTCAGCCTTGGCTCCTTCAGAACCTATAAAAAGGTGTTCCTTATTTGTATCCACTTACAGTGTAAACCTTACCCAGAGGATTGCAGTGATAATTTGCAGTGCTGTAGAATGGGAAATCCTCATTCTATCCCTTAAAATACACCAGTCAATTGAATACTCTTACAGGCCACTAAATCACAATGCGTTGTCTCACTCTCTTCTCCACCTACCCCCTGCTTTTAATAAGATATAAACATGTAAGGAGCTCTGAAACTACGTAGGGATTCTCTCTAAAGGTTCAGGAATTGGGATTTCTTATGCTCAGCCTGTAACCCAATACTTGGTGTCTGTTTTCCTGTTGCTTTTGTTTTTGTATTAACTAATAAACTCATCACTTAGTGACTTAGAATGTAATTCCAGCAGTGTAAATGGAACTGGCAGGTATTCCTAATGTAAACATGTGGGAGTACCTGAAAGATCAAAAGCTGAAGTTTTGCATCATCCATGTCTGGTTAAAGCAGGTGCATATTTTCACTCTCAATTTGAAGAACGTATTAACAGCTGACTGTGGAAGTGAGCAAATGAGTGAGTACCTAGTTGTTAGCTGGGCTCAACCCATCACACTGGTGTACATAGGGTAGGTAATAACCACTGCTGGCACACCGAAATGTTTCTATTAAAGTCAATTAAAAGAAATAATAGGCAAACTACTGTTCCCAAAATATCTTAAAATACCAAACTCAAAGAACAAAGCCAATAAAGGATTTTGATGATAAAGTATCTAGGTGGAACTGGTAAGCCTATAATATAAAACTACAGTCCGACACTTATCTTGCACTGATATCCTGCTGACCTTGCAGATGTCTCCGTGACTAACCAAAAATTTTCTGAGTACCTCGGGTGGAATCTACTCCTGCTCTGAGCAACTGAATTAAATCTACCTAAATCAGGATTCAGAAGTTAAGTGTTCCATCAGAGTATGCAGGTGCCCGCGTTGGGAGGAAGACACAAAGTAAATGCAAAGAAATTCCAAACCAGTTGTAGAAACAGTCCTTTTCAGTTTACATTCTTTGAAAAGCAGGAAAACGACTGCCAAGCAAACAAAGGAGTGGGTTTTAATAGGTCTTTTCCTGCAAATCCTAGAAGCATTAAGCAGGAAATGAGGTACCACATTGGCCTGAAGAACGTTTAGCCTGTATTTCTCACATTCCAGAAAGTGCTAATTGAGCTATAATTTAGTCTAGATTGAAATAAGAGATCGTGCAGTGGAGAACATTTGTTTTCTTGGTGTTCAGGAAGTAATTTGCCTTTCATGTTTCCTGTCTCTTGGTGGTACTTCAACTGTTTATCTGATCTCTTATTTACCTTCAGTGGTCCTTGGTCTATAGTTGTTTCTACTCTAGACATGTTATTGAGAGTATTTCCATTTTCCAGTGCCTAAGTACTAAAGAATCAGTTCTTTTTATGTGCAATGCTGTTCTGAGACTTAACTCACTGGAACAGTTTGAGTGTGCTTAGAAGAGGTGTGAAGACTTCAGCCCTGGTGTCTGACACACCTGAGGGATTGCTTCATGTGAGAATCTATTTCTCTCTCTTTCATGGTTTGTTTTCATATACTGTCTGGTCTTTGCCTTTAAAACTGGCATGTGAGTGACTTGGTTGATACAATCTCACTTCATTTTGATTGGGTTCAGGTCTTAGCTCCTTTATATCCCTGATGAGGAACAGATCTTTATTGTGCAACTCGCTCTTATTCCCATGGTGCACATCTACACTCATGTACTGAATACCCTTTGAAGGACTGACACTGAATTTAGAAGTCTTCAATAGTGGTTTATGTTTCAGTTTTCTGTCCTTGAGTGCCCTTGTCAACCTCTCCACAAATGAACACTATTGTAGTACATTCTTTTTCAAAATAGGCCTCCTATAGTCAAATGATGCTGATTCAAAGCCTTCTGCCTGTCCCTGTCCTATGACCAAAGTTCCAGGCCCTCTCTCTCATTTAAAGATATATTTATATGTCGTTCATGTAAAAAAATTTTAGGCTTCAATAGGGGGTTGTGAACACCTTGGTGCTTACAGGGCCACTGGATCACGACCAGGTTGTTATACCCATACTATGTAGGTGAGGTCCAGTAGTCATGGAAAGTCTTAACATATATCTGAGGCATTCGTTTTGAATTTAGATTACATAATCTGATGGTGTTTTGTAATCTCTGAACTAACTGAAGTAAAGTCACCTGTTCTATTGGTTTTATTGCTTTTGAAGCTTAATCAGGGTATTTTGGAAATTAACAAATATGTCCTGTTGGTAAAGGCAGCTAGTCATAATTTCAGATAGTTTTTAATTTTCATGTAATTTCAGATTTATTTTTCAGGTTCCTTTTACTGGTACTTTTCGATCATGTAAATGAGAAAGAGGATTATTCCCATACCAGGGAGGAAACTTCAGCTGTAGCTTATAATGAACTATAAAACTCAAATTTGTAGCAAACCAGTAAGTCTTCTATTGCTCTGCTGCTTACAGGAACTCATTTCTCTGAAGACAGACAGGTTATGTTTTTGATTGTTATGCTGTTACATTAATTAAATTGAATTATAAATGATAAATTATATTAATTAATCAGAGAATCATAGAACAGTTATGGTTGAAAGGGACCTTAGAAATTATTTAGTTTCAACCCCTCTGACATGGGCAGTGACAACTTCCACTAGACCAGGTTGCTCAAACCCCATCCAATGTGGTCTCGAACACTCCCAGGAATGGGATATCTACAAATTTTTTGAACAACCTGTTTCAGTATCTCACCATCTTCACAGCAGAGAATTGTTTCCTAATATCTAACCTAAACATACCTTCTTTCAGTTTAATGCCATTCCCCCTTGTCCTATTGCTCCACGTCCTTTTAAAAACTCCTTCATGTAGGCCCCCATTAGATACTGGATGTTTAGAAATATCCAGTGTACTAATGTTTAGAAAAATTGTGTGTAGTACTTGAATTTTCTTTATATGTATTATGCTTGGAATATTTTCTATGAATTTATATTGGCCTAGAGTTTTTTTAGGCATTCTATAATTATAAAGTGGCTTCAATTGACTGTGGTTTTATTATTTTCTCTTCTATAATACTGAAGATTTCAGATATTCCACTTGCAATGTATTCCTATTTCAATCTCGTCCTAACTATAGCATTTACGATGTTAATTTGCTAAGAGACTGGACTTTGGTTTGCCATTTTAATTGTTATTCCTCCTCTGTACCTGTTTTTCCTTCCTTATTGTTATGTTTTTAATAGCAAATGTTTGCAAGAGGTTAAATAATACAAGGTAATCAAGGTTGAATTAAAAAAAATGCAACATTCAGGCTTGATTTCTTTTTGCTGCCAATGTAAACACACTCTAAAAAAAATTGAAATATATTACTGTATTGTAAACACTCTATTAGGAGGCAAAATAAAGCACTCATTGAGCTGAGAACCTCTGGTTTTCAAAAGCAAAGAGTAGCTTTGGTGAGCTCATCCAGGCTTTCCAAGCTGTGAAGCTGAGAACATTAATCTAGAAATTTTGCTTCAGTTTTTCTGATAGTTGTGAAATAGAACTTCTGAAGCACTACAGTCTTTCTTCAGGTTTAAAGTAGAAGTGCAGTTTTTGACAGACTGTGAATTAATTCTTGTCTGAAAAAAGAGCTTACTTCCCCACAACCAAATTGTGAACAAATAGAAAAGAAAAAATTCACCTTCAAAGTTTCCTTAATAACTACAGGGCTAGTTTCTTAATTTTTATATCATTTTTTGTTAGTCTCGGATTAGAAGTTCTTATAGCCTTTTTTCCTAGTTTTGAAAACAGTTTAATATAGAATTAGTTCAAGTTGCAGAAATTAATCACAATGACAGATTGAGGAATATCTTTTATTCTACAAAGTGAACTTTCCAAGTATGTAGTTCTTGAACATAAAAGATTAATACTGGTTGTGAGATTAGTATACAGAAAAGTATTTTCTGTAACAGTAATTTTATAATTAAATTAAGCACTATCTAGAACTTCCATAGAAAAAACCCCTATATATCTATATACAGGCAGGAGTGTATTATAATCAACTTAGAAATCCTTTAGTTTTTCTGTCCTAAATACTGCTGTCACATCCACGGAAGTAATTGGATGACTGCAGAGTTTTTTTAACCATTTTTTTGTTTGTTTGTTTTCATCCAAGATCAGTTTAAATCAAGAAAATGATTGACACAGACATGGCAATGGATGTACTGGAGGTGGTGAAAGGACTACTGTCTTCCTTACAGTGAATCTCCATAAATATCTGTCTGGTGAAATTAGCTTAAAAGGATATTTTCAGATGATGCTTGGCCTGATATTTAAAATATATAAGAGAAATATCTTATTAAGTCTAGAAAAATCTGTTTTGTTTGGGTTTTGGTTTGTGTTTAGTTATGCTGAAACCCTAATAGTTATGTTTAAATAGGGAAATACTATACACTATTCCCATTGAACTGTGTTTCAAAGGACTTGAATTCCAGGTTCAGATCCTCTGTTCATATCTAACAGATAGGAAGTTTAACACTAACCTTTTCATTAAATGCTTTGTGATCAAATGATTAAAGGAACAAGTTAATATTAAATTTAAACATTCCTTGCTGTGATGCTGCCACTGACAAACATGACAGTAGCAAAGGGACTGGGAAGTAATGTAGAATAGAAACTGTAGTAAAGAAGAAAAGCCTGAAACAAAAGATACACAAGAAAGACCTTTAAAAATGTCCCTGATGACTCAAAAAATGTTCCTGGTTGTTTAATGCTTCTGTTCTGAATGTTGAGTGGAGCAAGAATTATTGCGGTGATTGGTGACAAGGTAGAGCCTTGCAGGCACCTTCACCCTAGAGCTGCAGGATTCATCTGAGTAAAAAAGACTGTGCTTCAGGGGGAGAGAATTTCCAGGGGAATGTTCTCTAGCACCCAGAGAGAAAGCTGCTATCCCATGTCCACAAAGGGCAGCTGCTGTGCTCCTCTTGAGTATTTTCTTGTCTGTTCTGTGGAGACTTTGTGCCTGAGCTGTGTTCCTTGAGCAGATGACAAGAACACCTGAGGGTTATGCAGCAGTCTGTGCTATGAAGAAAACTTTGAGGTTCTTTTGAGAGGGAAGTTGTAGAGTTTGTGTAATTGGGACTCAATTCCAGTACAACCCCAACACATTGTTTCATAGCACAATTAATGGTTACTTTAGAGTCTGCTGCAAAATTTGTAACTTTATTTAAACTCCATCCTGTTAAATATGAGTAATTTCTCTAGCACTTAAGAGTTCGTGACCAGGGAAACCCAATGACAGCCAAGTTACCATCTTATGCATCTCTGCTGAAGTGGCTACTACATGCAAAATGATCCAATGGACCAGGATCATTAGTTATGCAAAGTCAACTGCCTGACTATTCTTTCACTTTGGAAGACTAAGAAATAGGTGTTCAGAATTTTTCCTGGTTTGTGTTATGGACTGAATGATTTGTAACAGCAGTAATAATTTCATTAGAAGTAACAGATCTGACCAGAAAGAGAAAACTCTTAGTATAACATGACGATGTGTTAGTATCAGGAAAGCTAGTGGTGTCAGCACAAGGAATGCATGGTTTATACCCTTTCTTCTGAGATCACCTTGCAGGAAAGATACAGCTGTACAAGTTAAAAAACAAACAAAGCCAGTTTATTTCTTTCTGTCTCCTTGTTTCGTTCCTGCACCAAAATTCTTCTCTTCAACTTACCCTTTACTCTTTCTACACAGAGTAGCAGAACAGATAGGCCTTCTTGTTTCAATTAAAATGGGATAAGAAGGATTTCTGGTTCCCTTTTACTCTGAGTGAAATGAGAATTTTCTCTCCTGGCTCAGGGAGCTTAAAAAAAAACCCCAGCAGCCCACCCCATTCCTGCTTCCTCCTCCCAGCCCCTTTTGCCCAAAGCATTCTTTTCCGTTCCCATTTCTGAGTCACAAAGCAGTACTGTTGTTTGGGACTTTCCCTTTGCACCTTGAATAACATGTGTCTTCTAAGAGGAAAATGAGGTGAAAGTATACAAGCCAACACAACATCTAAATGATAAGTAGCTTTGAAAACTTCTAACTCAGATAAATGCTGATAAAGGCCTCAATAAAAGTTAATGCTCCTGGTTGATTCTGATGGAAAAAAAAAAGTAAAATGTCAGCCTTGTAATAAATGCACTAAAGGGTGAATGCCACATTTAAATAAATAAAACCTTATGTCTGAAAAGCAAGAACACTAAAATACATGAGTACGTAATAAGAATGTATTAACCTGATGGGCCTCATCTGCTTGCTCAGAGGACTGTGAAACAGGAGTAAATCTGAAGAACTGGAGAGAGTTACACATGCATGAAATAATGAAGTGAAATGACATGTAGGAGCTACAAGTTACTTGGACATCAGCAACTGTTTGGTTCCCCTTCCCTCTTCCCCCCCATCTGGAAATGTCTCTGTATAACAACATTTCTTATTTTCTGGCCTGTTTAAACATGTGTACAGGGAACATTTTTTCAGTATTCTTCACATTAAGGAAAATATTTAATTTTCATTATAGCTATAACTTTTACTAACGTATATGCAATCAGCTGAAGATGTAGAAAGCAGTACATGTTAAAAGTTTGTATAGTTACTTGTACAGGGGGATCACAATTTGGTTTCAGAAATCCCTTTGTGATTAACTGTTGTAAGGTTCATACATTTAGTCTGACAAATAATCAAACAGCATGACAAATATCACAAGTATATTTTGAGGCTGTATCTCAATATTTTGACATTTGAGAATGTCTTCTGTTCATTACGTGTTGCTTCTCATTAGTCAATGCAAATATCACCCTGCTGTGGTATATTTATTGTACAATCTCATCCACATGTAAGAGTTTGATAGCAATTATTAATATAATTTTTTACTGGCTGTTGACTTAAATTCATTTATTGTTCCCACTCTTCACAGTATTTACTGAAAAAAAAAAACAACAACAAAACCCTGAGGTATGAGAATGTGGTAACAGAAATGTATTTCCCAGTCCACTAGAAGAAATGATAATTTCTTCCTGTTTGGTCAATAAAAATGCTGCTGCCAGGATTTGGTGTGCCTTGCTGGCCTAGCTAGCTGTCAGGTGTTAAGCTGTACTCCAAGGAAATATTTTTGTCCAGTTTCTGGACTGGAAAGCCCCTCTTTCATTTGGATCCTCTGAACCTGCTATAAGACTTTCTATGCTCATTTAGCTAATGTTAAAGGACTTGTGCTGTGACTTTGCCCTTGAGCACTGAGAGTTGCTCTTATCTATAGTTTTATATGAGATACAGAGTGGGTAATAGACTTCCAGAGTAATTTATTTCTGGAATAACACCTGCTGTGGTTATTCTCAAATGCTCTTTTCCCCCACAAGTAACCTGGTTCACCGTGTGTGAGATGCCCCTCTCTCTCTCCTCCTTACTCCTTTTTTCTTCCTGTTCACCACCAAACCATGAAAAATGAAGCCTTTATGGAGATGGTGTGGTTCCTTTTGAGAAAAATGAGAGTGGAGTTGTATGGAAAGCAAAAAAGTCACATAATGAACACACAGTATATGAACACACAGTAGCATTAAAGTTTTTGAAGTGTTTGTGTTTTGACAAGTATCCAGGAATAAGGCAGCTATATAGAACAGAAGGTAGAGAAAGAGTGTGACTCATGGATTTTTAGAGTTTGAGTTTGGGTACCATCTTAGCAGCTTTTCCATGAATGGCCAGCATTTACTTACCTTTGTGCTATGTCAGGCATTTGTGCTTTTCTGAGTGAAAGAACCTTGGACACTTGAGAGATTAACCTGCTGCCTTCTCTCCCTCCCCTACTTCTAATCTGAGCTTTATGGTATTTGTTGATTTTCAACCTGTTGATATGACACTGACGCTCATAAGGTGGATAAGACTTATTGTATTGCAATGTGATTTCTTGATATGTGATTTTTCTTTCTATCAGTACGTTGCTTTATTTTGATCATAAAATGAAAATCAGTTTTTCATTTCAACCTCCCACTTGTACTCCCTTAATTTATTGAAACAATTTTGCAAAAAGTAAAAGAAATTAATTTCCATTATTTTTAAAACAGGAGAGCAATTCTAAGGATAAAGAAAAGTGTTTTCAAATAGACATGCAAGAAAAGTTGAGAAAATGGAAAATTGAATGCCCTCACAGTGTTTTATTGAGTATGTTCAACTTTGATGAAGCACAAAGGCATTGGTACATATTTTAATTTGACAGGTAATACATTTTGAGGGACAAAAGAAAATACAAATTAGTTACTTTTTCCCTCTCTGAACTGTTGATGAGAGAAACATACAATTGATGTCATTAAAAAAACCTAGACATTATCTATTCATAATAATTAAATCAACCAGGGTGTTTATTTTGTGTCTTAGATTTGGAAATAACAGGAGGAATGCAGAAAAAAATAAGTGGTTAATGATGCTATTTTGTGCCTAAACAAAGAGATTAAATTGCAGCTAGAAATGCAGCTAATTATTTAGCTATTATAGCTAATTAAATAAGCTATAAACTATACAAACAGTATCGTTTGGTTGCCTCTTTTCTAATGTAAAAAGTTGCTATTGGTCCTCTTTCTGATGTTTCTATATTGACTTCTGTTGATAGGTGTCATGTCAGTGATCTCAAAGGAGAATGATGATGCAAATAATTTGGGTTCAAGGGCTGTCATTTTACTGTGTTTGTGTGATGCCTAATGTACCAAGGCAGTTATTTTGATTGGAGGTGCTGCTATAACTATCATAAATACTGTTCAGAGGAGCGACCTACAGTCTTCTGTGTGCGTATGCATCCTAGGTGACAGAAAGTACATTGGGGAATTAAGCAAGTCTTTCAATTTTTGGATGTTAAATTAAAGAATTGTTCTAGTTAGAAGGTAAAGTGTGGAGGGAAATCTCAGATGGCTACTAAAGTTATTGTTAGAGAAATATCTCAAAGAGATTTTGAAATGGAAACATTTCTGAAAGCATAGCCAGATGGAAAGAGCTGCATGATGTTGTCTGCAGGACCTGAAGGAAACAGATGGTCAGCAACTTAAAATGTTGAATACTTTCAAATATACACGAGATAAAAAAGAAAGACAATAAGAATCCAATGGAAAAATTACCCTTGATGATCATAAGTCTTCAACTTATTTGAAGTGTGTGAGCCATCTGAAAGCACTCCCATACAAACTAAAAAGTTTTATGTGAGAGGACACAAGACTCACTAGATGCAAAAGATAAAACGGAAACTCATCTGCTGGTGATAAAACTATGTATTTGCAGATGAAGATGACAAGTTAAAACAGAATTTTAATGGGATCATACCTCAGAGACTGATGAAAACCTATTAACTGTAGATGGCCTGACCCAAGAGAAGGAAAACAGAACAAAACAAATGCACAGGAGCTAATGAAAATACTGAAAAATGCCAGTGAGAAGAGCAAGCATCTGTATAGTCACAAACATGAGCATAAGTGACATAAATACTAAATCAATGATCTCACAGTCTGGTAAGGATGAAAAATTAGGAACGTAGAAAAGATGAAGAAATATCCATAAAGAACATGAGTTACGTGACTTAAATCCGAAACATGTGATGTACAACACATATAAAAATAAGTGCCTAGGAACAGTGGCTTTTTATTTAATTGTGCATGTCTGATAACTACAAGATCTCATGAGCAAGGGAATAAATAGTAATGATAAAAAATAAACTGGTAATTAAATGGAAGGCATCAAAACTCTGCTTGACTTTGGTATAAGCCATAGAAACTGAGGTACCTGGCACAGTCAGAATGAAGAAATCTAAGGCAGCCAAAATGATCCTGAGTATTTTGTTTTAATCATTTATAATGATTTTATCATTATATGGATGCCACCCATGGTCATATTACTGAGATGGAAAACATTAGCTCAGTGAATGACATTGGAAACACAGCCAAAGAAGTCAGAACAATTTTGATGTTCTAGATAGCCATCAGGAGTTTAACTAGCAATTTTGAGGGCCAAGTTATAACTAAAGAGGAATCAAAATCACTAGACTAAATTCCAAGTTTACAGGTCACTGACTTCAAAGTCCTATCTGGATGTTTTTGAAAAGACTGGAGCTGATATATAGAACATGAGGATTCTCACTGCATACTTTTTCTTCTGCAGTGAGTGAGATTATGATGGATGCTTCCATCTTCAGAACCCAGAGAACAAATATTAGAAGGACTGAAAGAAAACTATTGTGCTAATTATAGGATTGTTTAGAGTGCTCTTCCCCTCTCAATGCATTCCAGCTTGAAAAGTTCCAAACCCAAGTGCTTTGCAATGGGTTTGTCACCTGCAGTGAGTTCACCTCAAGGCATGTCACCAAAATTGCACCAGGGTTCACTCACTGGTTGAATAGTCAGCAGGAAAACTAATTCAGGTTAAGTAAAAGAGGGGTATCTCTTGTGACCCTTGGAATCTTTATCAGCATTAGGACTCAAAGGATGTAGGGAATATACATGAATTAGCTGTTTGTTGGGGTCAACCCCGAGAGCTGTTCTCACCATAATTTAGGTCATTGTTATCCAGATTATGATACCAGACTGAAGCATCATTTGTGGGGTACCAGTCCAAATCAATCCACAAGAGGTGCACAAACTGAAAATTAGTATATAATGACATATTCAGACAAAAGGTGTTTGCTTACTTTTCTCTTTTTTTTCCATTTTTTTGGTGAGATGTTCAAACAGCTTTGCTAATCTGAGTTTTATTGTCAAATAAAAGTCTTTAAAAAGGAAGCGGACATTTCCCAGCAAGTACATATTGTTCCTGTACCCATCTCTCTTAATCACTTGCAAAAACTGTAGGCAAAAGTTAAAAATGCACATAAAAGGAAGAAGAAGAAATCTGCCATGATGAAAAAGAAATCATAGGGTTGGGTCTGCTTCAGAATATCTACTCTGCTCATAATTTGACTGACTGCTTGGTCTGTCTTGCTCATATGAGCTGTTAGTTTTTCTTTTGCTATCAAATCTCATACTCTAATTGAATTTTAAGAAAATAAAAAGGTGGAAAGTGAGGACAATTCAGTCCGTTTTTCTTCATCTCATATGGCAGAAATCATCATCTACTAACAAAATCCTCACTCAATACCACCACCCTTATCAAATTTATATAAAGCTTTTTAAAACTCTTTTTATGCTCTAATTTTTGTTTGTAACCTACACTATCTGTTAAAAATGCAGCAAAATTTTGTGAATTTCAGTGTTAATTACAGCTTTCAATTGCTATTAAGTAATCTTCCATCTTTGCCAACATATTGCTAAATTAACAATTTTTAACTTTCACCTTCAAGGCTAAGAAAATCTGAGACCTCATTCCCATTTACACTCATAAGGTGTTTTGTTACACAGAGAAAATCTAGTGTACATTTTCTATGTGCTTGAGTCTTCTGTGGGTCCCTCATCTTAATAAAAATCACAATGCTTTTGCCTTAGTAGAGTTTTATTTTTCTTCTTCAGGATTTACATTGCAAACTGGCTCACACTTTTAAATTTAAAAAAGTCATAAAACCTGTTATCAAAATTATTTCCAAGGCAATTACACTGATGTTAAAATTAATACCTCTAACACAATGGTTAATGTTTAAGTGGCAAATTCTACAATAAATTTTGTCTTGATAGTTCAGACTAATTCTCTTAACTCTCAAGCTACTGTCACTTTTGCATGTGAACATCTATATTGCTAGTATGTCCTTTTATTTCTGAATATTATTAAATTTACATGGAGTTTCATCAGGGAAAAGCTGATGTTTAGCCCTATGCTCTTTTTAATATCTCATATCTTTCATTTTTGTCTGTTGAAGAATTATTTCTAAACATTCACACTAAATTTTTCAAATGGGAGTGTTTCCAAATGATCCTCTCAGAATTGTGTTTTTCTCTCTTTCTTTGAATATCTCAGCTATGGCCACTGAACAGTAGAAAGCAGAAAGGGCTTCCTTCATATCATGACTATTACAAGATTACTGGTCTATTGTATTTAGTTTGCTTTGTGGTGACTGTTGTTCAGATCTTGATTGTCACATTCAAGAGATGCTATTTCTTCACATAAAATTAATGTCATCTCCATCATGAATGGCTTCATTTTAACAGGTTATACATAAGTCTTCATAGTGAGCGTCATGAAATCCAGGGTGATTAAGTCACATATCAAAAAAAGTTCGTTCTCACCTGGAACCTTTTAAACCAATATTGGTCAAATAACCAAAATTAAACTAAATAGGTCAATTTCAACCTGAACTGGCAGAAGAGTTCTAGATGTTGATATCCTATGAATGCTGTGGATCTGAGAGAGACCCATTTAATAGAAAACTGATAATTCTTATGCAAGTTTGAGCCTGAGACACAAGTCCACAGTAAAACGAGATTTTAGTTCTGCTGCTTGTCAAACTGCTTGGAAGATCAGAGACAGAATAGCTAAGCTGAGTCAGTTTGTTTCACCTATTCATGGCAAAATCAGTCAATTTTTGTTGTGGGTAAAGCCAGCAGCTGTGGCAGCATTATTCTGACAAGCAAAAGAAAATTGGTGGGGTTTTGTTTGTATAGGGGTTTTTTTGTTCTTTTGAAACATGAGTGCAGTTGCGCTTTTAGGGCTGCAGATTGTTGCAGAAAAAATTAAAAAATGAAGTGTTAAAAAGTTTGTGAAAACCTGTGGGTTGTGGTTTTGCTGTAGGTTTTGTTGTCATTGATACTGCTTTTTAAATTGCTGCTAGAAAACTAAATGACAATTGTGTTGACTTGATTTGTGGTACAGTTTTAACATGCTAAAAACATGAGCCCTTTTTCTGCTGAAATAGCTTCCAGGCTTTGCAACACTTTTCCCCCTAAATAAAAAACACAGTAAAAAAAGGATCTATATTTGCTCTATGGAATAATAATAATTCAGACATTATAAAACAGGAGTATTTTTTTGAAAAGAAAAGCAGATAGCCTAAGATTCAGAAATTGAAACATCTTTTGGAAAAAAATACCACTGTTTTTAGGAAGTGTGCTTTTTGTTGTAAACGTGTTATGGGAATGCTTGCATTTTTTATTTGTTTCCTGTCATATTTGTTGCAAAATAAAAATGACAACTGAAAAGTTTGACTTCAGAAATCTATTTAGCTCTAGTCCACAGAAAGGACATTCCTTGATCAATGCAAGAGAAAAGATGTTATACTACATTTCATCAACACAATTTCCACCCCCCCCACCCCACCCCCCCCCCGCCCCATTTTTTTCTTTTCTTTTAGTTTCTGGGATTTTTTTCTTTCCAATTTCACTTTAGATACTCAATTTTACTCTCTTGCAATGCTAATATTGCTGCATGGAGATGCTTCTACTCTTTTCACAGACTTCATTATTTTTTCACTGGGCTGAGGATGATTCCTTACGTGTAGAGAACTAAAGACAATATGGAGTTTTAATTTTATCAAGTAGCACTCAGACACAGAGATGAACTTTGGCCCTTGATATATAGAATCCTGTTGGTGTGGAGTGTATGTGTTTAATCCTGCTGCCTCAAAAGCTGCCAAAGTTTGTTTCTGTTTTGAGTGGTAGGTTTTTCTTTTCAGTTTTCCTGTGACAGGTACCAGATGACTGCTGGTGCAACTCATGTCCCCCTTTTTTAGTTCTGTTCTTTTTTTCTCATTCCCTTTTTTCTTCAGTTTTTTGCTTTTCATTAGTATTTACTACTACTTACTACTTCGTCACTTAATTCCTCCAGATGACCTAACTTTCCTCTGAAGTGTAAACTCAAAATTATATTGCTTTCTAATTTGGGAGTTTCTTTGCATTAATGGTAATGTTTATCGATTATCACTTGCTCTTTGTGTAGTGCATCATTGAAAACAGAAACTTCGAAATGAATGAGCACATTGTTTGTAAAGATGTATCCCAAAACTGTGTCATTCTGAAGACCAAAATTATCTTGTGTTTATGCTTTATTGTGCTGAACATATATATTTTATATTTTGTATTTTCTCTGACTTTTTCTTGAATAATTTTAGCAATGCTGTTTCTCTTCTTGTTTATTCCTTGGCCAACAGTGACAATTATGATTTTTCTCTGCCTCTTCTCCACTGATCAAAAGAGAGGTATGGGCAAAACACAGCTGCTAGAGCTCCTGAGATGCTAAAATCATGTCTTGCTTTGCAAGGATGGAAGGTAAAAACACTGGAGGGAGGAGGTGGGAAGTTTTTACAAGGAAAAAAATTCTGATATTCAGAACATTAGGCATCTGAAGTAGTCTCTGGATTTACAGATCAGGACTACAGAATACCTTAAAGTTCCATTGTATGCAGTGAAACATCTTAGAAAGAATTTTGTCCCTTGGTTGCATTTTAATTTTTAAAGAATTATGACTTCTTCCCATGTAAGTTTAGGGTAAAAGGGCTATTTTGTTCCCCAAGTTATGAATGGACAAGCAAAGGACTACTTTAAACACTGGCATCCTTACTTTAGGTAGTGGATTTAAATAAATAATATGTATATAAATATAAAAGACTTATTAGCAAAACATAAAAAAATTAAATTCTGAAAAGGCAGCAAATTTATTCACACTTTCAATTTAATTAGATTAATTTTTGGTCCAGTTATGTATATTCATAAAAATCAATATTGGGATTCATGCATTCTTGTCTATTTTCACTGCTATACTATAGATAAAATTTGTTGCTACTATTTTCTCCAAATTATGTTGAATGTATTGTTTGACACTCTGCCTTGACTCACAAATTAGTAACATGGATTTGCTAGCCATACGTGTCATTTCTATATGTTCCTCCTATTTCTCATTCAATGTTGATCTACCTCTGCATTGTCATAATTTACTGTAATACAGGTAGAGAATAACTTTATCTATATTTGAAGTTAAACCAGACTGGTAGAGCAAATATCTTTTTGAGACTAAGTCCTGGAAAAAAAATAATCTAGTACACAGGAACAGCTGGATAATGGTTGATTTTTTGGCATAAAGATAAGGGAAACCCAAGCTCATGTAACTTTAAGAGATTTATTAGACAATGCTGTGTCATGTGGCACTGTGATCATTGCAAGTTTGCTCTCTGAGTTTGTTTTCTTACCAACTGCAATGGTAAGCGGTCTGTCCTTGCTTCAGAAAGGCTGAGATGCTTTGCACTGACGCTGATAAGAAGCTTCACGGAGCAGAGGCAAGAGATACTCCTTCGCTTTCCCTGCTTAAAAAAGTAAATTGCTTTTTCTACAACATTTCAGATCTTATTCACTGGGAAAGAGGATTAATATGCTTTTAGTGACAACAACTCCATTTTTCCAAATCTGCAAATAGAGTCTCAGTCAGAAAGACTAGCTTGGAGCCTGCCATGGACCTCTGTAATCTAACAACACTGACATATTTAGTACTAATGGTAGAGCAGATTTTTAGTTGGTTGTGTTAAATTATTTTTCCCCAGATATGCCTGCTACATGGGACTAGAGTGGTACTCTTTTACCTTCTAATGTATGTAGTTTCACATACTGTTCATGAAGAGACTTTGACTGTAAGCTCCACAAACTATAGGGTTTCTTTGGTACTTTTCCACAGGTATTGACAGAATGTTGTCTTCTGTGAACGCCCCTATGAATATGATTGCTTGTTTTCTTTTTCATGGTCTATCGCTTTGGCTGGAGTTTATTCCAGGGCATCCAGCAGACTCCTGAGAGCACCCTTTTTTCACCTACAGGTATCAATCATATAATGGCTTACGGGAGGAATCCAATTAGTTTTGAAAAATGTGATAATGGTTCACCAGCATCTTATCAATCAGATTCTTCATACTTTCCTATTTTTGTTGCTGATTAGACAAATCTCATTATTTTCAATTTTTTCTGGAGTGCAATATTACACTTTGTGATTTAGTCTCACTGTTGAGTTCCTCTGACTGTAAAAACATAAACTGTTTCACAGCTTGTGCTCCTCGATTACTCATCTGTTCCCTGCACATACAGAGTGAGTTTCTTTGTCCCATTTACCAGAGCCTTAAGTTTATATTTCATTAATTTACATTTCTTTTCATGGCTTGCCATTGGGAATTACATAGTGATCATCAACTACAGAGACTCAAAAGAGCCCAGAAGATGTTTATTTTATTCTGTGCCTCAGCAATGGCATTTCCAAGTAAGTCTCAAGAGCTTGATTAGGACAGCATGACACAAAATTCTGCAGAACACTAAATGGTCAGGTAGCTGTATTCTTTAATAACTATGGCATGTCCTCAGCCTTTTTCTAAGTATTTTTGAGTATTAAGCATTGAAGTGAACCACCTTGTAGCAGCTAAACAAACAAACAAATAAATAAATATTTAAAAAAGCAACAAGCTCTTTGCGATTTGTGTGCATGACTCTCTCTCATGTCATATATTAATGCACTTTTTTTGCCAAGGTAACTCTGTATTATCTTAGGGAAAATTTTTCTTGCTCATGGGATTCAGAAAGGACTTAGAATACATTCTTGAAAGAATGAAACATGCCTGACAGAAGCAGTGAGTGAGATGATTTCCATTGCATAGGAACTATTCCCTTTTTTCTCCGAAAATAAAGCAGAATGAGTATAGTTTGTAAGTGTGTATCTTGGTACATCAGGAAAAACATTTTTTCCTGCACAATTAATAAAACTTACATCAGGTTTATGCTCAAAGAAAAACTTAAATATAAGTTTATGTTCAGGTCAATTAATTTCAAACCTACATTTGGAGTGCCTGGTAAAAAGGCAAATAAAAACTTCTAAGAAAAAGTGCTAAAGGTTAAAATGTGTCTGGCAGCTGCTTCCTTTTTGTAAAAGCCTTGGAGCTTAGCATACACCAAAACCTTTTTGCTACTCTAACTCCAAGTGTGCAAATACCTGAGGGAAGGCTGAAATACTGAGCAGGGAACTGCAGATGGTGATATGATGTTAATTACAAGGGTCCCATGGACTTGTCTGCAAAGGATTCAGGAAACCAGGTAGTAGAAAATGTGATTTATGCTGTATCAAAGAAAGAGGCATATGAAGGAAAAGTATTACTTCCACCAAAACCTACATTTCTGTCAAAGTGGCCATACCTTTTTACAGGACAAGAGACATTTTGACTTGCCTAGGAGGTAGAAGTGGAATGACAGAGAACTGCAGTATTCACTTCCATGGAATTAATTGATACCTTAATGATAAGTGTACCCCAGCACTGCTATTGTATTTAGGAGTTCCTACATGCCCCACACAGGTATTTGCATAGTTCTGCTATCCTTTTAAGTGGTGCTTTCATATTTGAGAACAGAATTTTCAATATCTACTGCTGGAATGGAGCTAGTGTCATTTACATTTGTGACTCAACTAAGTATGTTAACCAAACACAGACAAAGCAGTGTCAGTACTTACAAAATGAATCAAGAGAGCGCTCATGTTTTGCCATGCCCTTAATATGTTATATGGTGTGGTCATACAAGAAAAAAAATGGGTTGTGCTCAAGAATACCTCCTTTCCTCTGGTAATAACCATTTCCCCCTAAGCTACTGTCCTTTCTGGATATTTTTAACCTCACATAGTGAATTTCAAGTCTCTGTAGAGCCATACTCTTACCAGCATTTAGCATTCCTTTCACTTTACTGTAAAAAATTGCCACTATGGAATTTCTTACTCACTCCCTTAATAATCTCCACTTCACAAATGTGGGCATATTTTATTTCCTCCAACAAAGTACATTCTTGCAATATTCTATGCTGCTATTAGTAATAATTCAGCCCAAATTGCACAGAAAATCCAGGATAGAGATAAAACCTGATGGAATCATCATGCCCTGTGTGTGCATGTATACAGATTTTAAAGTCTTACGGTTACATTTGTGATTTATAATTGTCATGCTTACATTAGGAGGTTAAGACCAAGTATTTTTCCCTTTAAGGAATGGCTATATTATGAGGAGTATCCTACCCTTCACAGTATCATTTTTATCAACTCAGGATTATTGGAAAAATCCTTGTGAGAGATTAACAGAGTAAAGCTTCCCTTTACCTGTACCTTCATTCTCTTTCAACAGATGCTTAACTGGTCCATTTGGTTTTAAAAGAAGCTTGAACAATCCCATTATTTAATCTAATATTGGAAATATGTGAAAGAGCTTTTAGATAAAGCCATACAAGTGCATGTTTGAATGCTCAGGATTTTTAGGAAAAAAATCTCTTTTGAGGGTCTTGCTTGATATATGTCCAAAACGGACAATATCATAGTTTATATTTGAAAAGAGAACAATAATACTTCATGTGACAAAAGCAGGAGATGTAAATAAACTTAATCAAGTTTGGGACTTATGAAAGAAGGTATATCACTCAAAATAGGTGGTGTGAGAGGAAAAAGACATGAGTTTTAGAAGTAGCTACAGCAGGATGGAGAGAGACAGTCTGAACTTTATGGCAACTTCATGCAGAAACAGAGAATATAAAAGGAATGGCACTCTGTGAACATTGAAATGAAGCATGAGACAGAATAGGGATTATGTGGATTTTGTACTTCCTTACTGTACCTGCAGTGCCTGTGACTTTTAGGAAGCATAGTGAGTTTTGATCAAGAGAGGTATGTAATAGTGTGTGTCAGGTCATGGAGAAAGAGCCTGGGAGACAAAATCCGAATTCCAGAAAAGAAAAAAATGGATTTATCATGGGAAATGTATATATAAGGGGAAAGAAAGTGACAAAGATGTGTCAAGGTGGAACAGAAAATGAAAAAAAGGGGAATAAGGGATCAAGGGGTGAATTTTAGAGGGGAACTTTTCAAGGAATAATGGATGACTTGGAAAGGAGCGATATTTGAGGAGTGGATATCAGGGAGTTTCCAATGCAGGGAAGAATTAAAGAAAGGTACAAAAGATGGAAGATACAGGAACCTTATGGGAAAGTGGAAACATGAAAGAAGATGACACATTTTGAGAGAGGTTCAAGAGAGAAAGGATTGTGACAGGAGAAAGAATAGGAGCAATATAAAGGGAGGAACTGAGGATGCAAACAATGGAGAGCCAGTGGGTGGTAAATTGCAAGAACTCAAACTACCTCTTTCTCACTGTGGCTGGCAATAAGCTGTATGACTGAGAAGCTTTCATTCATTCTTAGACTGCCAGTTTGGGAATGACTAAGGGTATCACTAATCTGTCACTCCATATTTCTCTGATATAACTGTATTTCACTGTCATGGAGCTTGAGTTGTTTAGAGGCATTAGTTTTCTTTCACTGTGGAACTAGTTCACTAGTGCCAGCTGATAATCACTAGTTCAGTAGCTCTACAGTGCTGTGATAACCTACCTGAGCTGCCATGATTGCAATGTTTCTTCTCTCTGAACTTGCTCATTTAAAGTGTGTAAGTATTTCAAAATTTTCTTCTGTTAGATGGGAAGAAAATAATAAAAATAGTTTTATTTTTAATTGCAACTCTAAAATGTACAAGTTAAAAGAGAAATTAAATAACCAAACCCATAATTTACAAGAATTACAAAATAATTTTTGTTTAGACTGTTGCAGGTGGTGAAACAAATCCCGTTATTTTAAAGGCAAAGCATCTCATGCTTGTGTAAGTGTGCTGCTACTTTCTTCTAAAGAAGTAGTAGAGAAGGTCAGTTGAGTTCAGAGTGGCCTGAAGCTCTCTGTATAATGAAGAGTGAGCGATATAGAAGAATGGAGTTTCAAAGTATGGCCTGAATCCACCACATTTTACCTCTAAAAAAAAAAAAAAAAAAGACAATATTAAAGTTTTATTTTTTTCCTCTCAGAGGACTGCTGTGTTGTAATTCGCTCAGCTCTGGAACAGGATCCTTAGTATGTATCCTTATACTCTGTGAAGGGAACTCTTCCTCATTGTCTGTTTATTCTTCTTGCAAACACAACATGATCTAGGTTGAAATGTTAGTTTGTTGTTTTTTGGGGGGGTTTTTTGTTTTTTTTTGGTTTTTTTTTTGTTTTTTGAGGTGATGTTGTTTGGTTTTCTGTGTTTGTTTGCTTTTTCCTTTTTCTCCAGAGAAACACAGCTACATTATGTTCTCATAGCCTCAGGACTGTGAAATGCCATCATGGGGAAGGGTGATACAAAGATAATGATCACTTTAAGCCATTCTCAGTGTATGAACATTTCAAGTGCAGCTCATTGCAGGACTCACCTGGGGATGAAGCTGCCCTGGAGGCACAGATTTCTGGAGTGGTCTGCAATATGCAGCCATTGTCAGCTGCTGGGAATTATGACTCTTGTTTTTGCTCTGGTTTGCTCTTCAATTTATATAGTAAATATTTTTTGGCCTTTAGCAAGTAAGAATTTGAGTTGCAGATTCCAAAAGGCTGTAGCTACTTTTACTGCTGTGTGTTACTCTCTTGCAAAATAAATGGTTTGGTTGTGTTCAAGGGTGGGTGATTTGGGCAACCAGACAGACTTCCTTGTCCAGATCTCTATCTTTGTGTTCTTTCTTTCTTTACATGTTGAGGTAGACTAAGCAGATTTCAATCTGGTGCTTGTTTAAACCTATATAACACAAGATGCTTGTATTCCCTCTATTGTATTCTAAAATTTAGTATGTAAAGAATTTGTTCTTTAGCTTAATTCCTGCAGCTATTGCTCTTTCTTTTCCTTTTTCTTTTATACCACCGGCCTGTAGTCCTTATAGATATTTGTACCTCATTCCAGCTTTTTCCTCTGTGGATTTTCTCAGATGCCTGAGTGAACTCTGCTTGAAAAATTAAGTAACTGGTTATTTTTGTTTGATTTTGGGGGTTTTTTGTTGTTGTTTGTTGTTGTTTGTTTTTGTTGTTTTGTTGTTTTGTTTTGATTTTTTTTTTCCCCCAAAGCAACAAACTGGCCAAGCTGAGCTTTATTCTGACTGTATTAAAAGTTCCATTTTTTACAGAGCCACTCTATTTTTCCATGGGATGTTTGTGTCCCTTTGCCTTTTGCAAAAATGACATCATCTTGAAAGCAATAGAATGTGAGCTTAGTGTTAATCCAATAACTTTTCAAAGTACTTTTTTCACAGTACTCTCAGAAATTGTACTTTTCCCAGCTTCAGAATCATATTTACTTCATGATCTTGTTGAAGAGATTAGATCAGCACTGCGAGTTTTATTGTTTTGTTGATTTCTTTCCCATGGTAATGTAATTGACAGGAGCTGATAAGCCTCTAAACTCAAAAATAAATATTGAGTGTCTTTCCAAACTAATAGCCCATTTGTCTTCATCTGCATTGTTGTCTGTTGTCCCAATGAAGAATTACTCTGAGCTAGTGCTGCTCTTACTCCTGATATGAACACTGTGCTTGTATCTGCACTTTTATGGAAGTATGTTAGCAACTGCTGTTACATATTTTCCAAAATATGAACTTTCAAAACCATCATATTTTCATCATCTACTTTACCCATGTTCTGGTCCCTCATTTTCAGGGAGTGACTTTGTGACTTTCGTCAGCTGAACAGCACAATACTGTCTCCCTCTATTGTTTTGTTTTGTTTTAATGGTTATTCTGTCATTATTACTTCATCAAATTTATCCTGTAGCCCTCCACTAAACTTTCTTTATAAGGTCTTTATCAATGTTGTAAGTCGTTATGAAAATAAAAATCTTTCAGTTCTACTCAGAGTAGAAAATGTAGCCAACTTATTTTACAAAAAATTAAGTATATAAACCAGGACAGTGCTTCAAAGCTGTATTCCATTCCATTTTCTTACTCTCATTCATTGTTGACAAAGAAGAAAGTAATGTTTCAATTTGTTTTAGTTATAAGCTATGTTCCCTAGGAATTTGAGGGAAATGGCTTGCAGTCTTAATTCAGCCCCTGCTTGACCCATCTTGCAAACCTAAGGTTCTGTAGGGACATTCACTGGCTGTGAACAAAGACATGGTTCTCCCCTCCAGTTCATGAGCCCAACTTGTCCCAATGTTGCAGCCTTCTGTCCAGCCGGCTGTTTGTGTGCCTGACTGAAAACGGATCTCCTCTTTTTACTGTGTTTCTTAAGTTATAGAACCCATGCCACAGATAACTGAGTCATTGGCAAAATTGACAGGAATCTATCAATCACTTTTTTAATGTTTGATCTGTTTAAGTGTGTTTTCCTCATGCTGAGAGCCTAAATTAAACCAAAAGCAATGAAAGAAAAAACTGAATAGTTCCCATAAGAAAATAAACAACTTCCAGTAATCAGCAGTTCAGGATTTCGGAGTAAAACTAAGAAAAAAGTTTGCAGTTGTCTCTTCACTGTGAAATATAAGCTATTAGAGTTGCATCTTAACGTATTTAACTTTCCTCTTTTCATGTTGACACTCTTAGGGGCATCACTCTTGAAGATTAACTACAATGTAAATATTTTAAAATACAGTAATGACTGTATTCTCAGATACTGAGTATCTGAAGGTGGCTCCTAGAAAATTAGGCTGAAAGTAATTCTAGTTTATGAAAAGACCTTTTCAGTGTTTATGTTATTGCACAGTTGCAAAAGGAGGTTATCACTGTACTTCAAAGGTTTGTCATATTAAATGCAGTAAATAAATCATTCTGACTGCAAAAACAATAATTTATAGCTATAAATTATTGGACTGTAAATCACCTTCTTGGAAAACACACTTTTAGTCTGGAATTCTCTTAGAAGGAATCTTTATGATCTCATTAGTTTTCCCCTTTGTGGCAGAAATTTAAATAATTTACATTTTTATTAGTAATTCATAGCAGAGTAATTTGAGAATGTTTGCATTTTATAAAGCTCACCCATTAAATTATTTATCATCTGATATAATTTCAATAGGCATTTGTTCAATTTTTTATCCTTTACATACAATCCTATTAGCACAACAATACTTCACAGTGTAGGTACTAGAGAGAAGGTCCCTATTTCTAAGCAGAAAGTTGCAAATGTATATTTTGAAACAAGGTAATGTAACTTTGGTTGTCCCTTCTAATTCTATCTCCTGACAAACCTTGTTGATAATAAGTACTGTACACTTGTACTACATTTGGCACTGCAAACTACTAGCACTATGGAAACAGAATCAAATGTATAATACTACTGACTAGAGGAATTTATAGCAGCTACTTAATCTTGTTTGCTACATCAGGACTTGGCTTGCTTCTAGTGAAGTGCTTGGAGAATCAGCTTATAGGTGAGACACAAGGAAACTTGTTCCTTCTGGTTGAATATGAGGTCACGGGCCAAGGGATGTTTGTGCATGATGGGGATCAGTACTTGTCTGGTGATGGAGGGCTGCATAACCTTGTGTTGGGTAGGATGCAAGTACTAAGCCTAGAGATTCTGTGTAAGTGTGGTGTGACTGATAGCAACAAAAAGTAATTTTGGTTGCTTACTTATGTATTGTACTGAGCAACATGGAATCCCTGTCTGTGGGCTTCTATTGGAATATAATTATTTAAATAGAAAGTTGTTCCCCCAACACAAAGTAAGAGAGCATGTGTGGTTGAGGTTCAGTGTCAGCATGTATGTCAGAACCTGACCGGTGCTGATATTTGAGTTGACTATGTATTTCTGTTTTGCTTTCATTCATTAAACTCCATATTTTAATATGCAAGTCATTAAAAATGCTATATTGAATTTGAAGCTAGGTCAAATAATACCCATAGGATTTCTTGCCTAAGATAACACTGTAATGCATATCATTATTGCTTGTTAGCAAATAATAGTATTAGTGATAATGGTATAGAAAATTATGTTGCAGATTACTTCTACTTATTGCTTGAATCTAAGATTTGGAAGTATATATACAGTAGATACTGTAGTATAGAAAAACTCTGAAGGTTCGCTTTAGCCTATATGAACTTTACTGATAGAGTAAGATAGACCTCAAGGATCTGATCCTGTGGAGTGTGTTTGAGCTACTAGAAAAATTCACTGTTTGAGTGAAAATTTTTCAGGAAACTTACATCTCTTGTACTGCACAGGCTGGAATTGCAAATGTGCCTGTGTCATCTTTTTTATTGGTTAAACATGTCATTACTCTATGTTCATTTGAGTAGATAGTAAATTTGTCCAATTTTTTTTTTTTAAATTGTTCATTAAAAATAAACTTGTTTCTGTGAATTATTTCTTTTTACTCATTAATATCTTGTCATCTTGGGCTACTAATATCCACCTTCCCTCTTGCTTTCAGGGAACTTAAGCAGTCCATGTAGTAACTCATGCTCATGCTTTCACTTATTTGATATACAATCTAGAAGGGTGATTTATTCGTGTAGATACAGAGCAGATATAAAATGTTCAAAGTGATAGAAGTTTGTGCTGTTATGTATAGAATTGGCTCAATGATATTTCAAGCAAGATGAAATACTTTGAAACTTGTTTGGTGAAACTTCTGTCTCAATCTTCTGTTTGCAACTTTTCTTGGAGCTGACTTACATTCTTAAATTCTAGCATCAAAATTATATGCTAAATTAAGTAATTATTGCTCCTTGTCTTTATTTTTAATGGTTCATTGAAGGACAATGTTATGTAGAGAAATGGATGGGAACTCGTCATTGATCATATGGTAGATTGCTACTGCTATAATTTCTGTTTTTTATTTAGATGACTGTCTGTTGTAGATGCATGAAACATCCTTTTTTTTTTTTTTCCCCCTCCACTTTCTGAACTGAACCTTCACTTGGTAAAGTATATTCTTAACAAAAGTGTGAACAGCCCACAAAAACTTTCTTTAAATATGATGTGGTAATTGGTAAAACTTTATGGGAATTTACTCCACTTTCAGTGGCACGCTAGTGTAGATGGACCTTAGTGTGGGTCAGATTTCTGCATTTCAAAAGCAGAAAATTATAACTGTATCTGTGCCATAGTAATTTTCAGCTCACTCATAAATAGGATAACTGTACACATGTGCAGTAAGATCATTGTGACAGACTGGAGGTAGGTTTGTTTGTAATGAGAGATTCTGTATTTTAACAATCCTGACCTCAGTCCTAACCCCTTATATTGTAGGACTAATTTAAGAAAACACTACAAAATAACAGTGAATTGGAAGCCTGGGAAGACTTCAAAATTTCCAGAGTACCTGAACTGGCAGATTAGTGATAAGGATTTTAGCATGTGAAGCCTTATTCCTCCCTTTTGCGGCATCATGATGTCATATTATAGGAAGTTTCATTCCTTAATTAAGTATAAAAGCAAAGGTTGTGCCTTTTTAAAACATTTAATACTTTCGTTTTTAGAAGAATGAGTTGAATATGAAAACATTTTTGTCCTCATTGTCATCAGTACTTTAGTGTCTATAAGGCTAGCTTTAAATGCCCTTAGGAAGCATGCTAGCCACTGCTGATCATGAAAGTTAAATCCTGCTTGCATATGTTATGGCCTTTGTGGCTTAACAGCCTCATCTGAACAAGATCACTCTAGACTGAATGCTTTTCCTTCATTGCTCTTATGCATTCACTTGTTAAAAATGTATGCAACGGGAAAACATGCAACTGACCTAGTAATGTAATTGCAGTTATAGGGAAACTGGAAAAAATATATAAAAAAATTAAGTGTTTTCCATGTCATTTAACAGGAAGCAGTGTAGATGCTTTTCTACAGAACAATCATGACTGTGTCATGAAGAACTCCAGCTTTTAACTCTTCTGTTCTGAGTATTAATCCTTTGAGAAGGATTATAAGTAGAGAAATGAGTTATTTGTAGAAGTACATAGGCAGTGTGACTCTTTATGCAGCAGAGGGAGAAAACTGTGGTAAACCCAGGGCTTCTGCACTTTTCCAAGTATTCATTTAAAATTCTCCTCAGGATGCAGCTGGAATTTTGGCTTCTATCTTCAAGGATATTGAGGACGTTTTAAATAATACGTATACAAGTATGTGGATCTGGACCTAAAGCTTCAGTCCTGAAATATCCTCCTCTTCCTTGAATTTCATATTGTACAAAAATTTTTGGAGCCAGATAACTTTATAAAACCAGGGTATAAGGAGGAAAATTGAGACTTTGCTATTGCCCTAACTTAGATTTTATTCTTTAAGTTTAACCACTAGGGCACAGTGATAATGTTTGCCTCCAGCTTTTTAAACATACTGAGACCTGTGTGCCATCTCTGTAACCACAGCTGAAAAATTCACAGAAAGCAATAGATTAATACTTGCTTGCTTAGGAAAAATAATTACAAAACTTACTTAGAATAAAAGAGAAGGGAAGTATTTTATCTTCCAAATGTTCACAGGTCTGATTAGTTTTAGCCATGTGAATATGGCTTCATATCTCTGAAGAAAAACAAAGGGAATTTGTCTTTAGCTTTGATCTGTTGTAAAAATTTGTGGTGGAAATCTGTCCACAAAGGTCAGCTGAGCCATTGATTTACATAGATTTTGGACTTTCATTGGTTTGGATTTAAATGAGGCCATTACTTTTTGCTCTCCCTGCCTCTTCTATTATTTGTATGAGTAGGAAAAAGAAGGTTATTCTGTAAACTGAAGGCAGTGATTGAAGAGATCTGTTTCTCTGTTTTAATGACCAATTAGCCAGGTGATCCTTCACAGAAGGATTGCTAAATAACATTATCAAAAAATCTTTAATTTTGAGAACACTTTTAAGGTATTATGGCATTGTGAGAATAGGTATGAGATAAAGAAAAAGCCCTTGACAAATGATATTTGTGTCAATTGCTTTCAATTAAATATAAGAACTTGGGGAATAACTAAAAGCCAGAAAAGCTTATTCTAAGCTAGGTCAAACCAAGATGAAGACATGAAAAGAAAACACAGATATGACTGCATTTTAAAGTGTTTACTCTGTATATATCCATGGAAGTACCTTGTTTAGTGAGCTCTAGCCTTTCTAATTATTGAATCAAATTTTACATGTGTCCACAGAAATGTGTTGTCAGAGCATATATCTGTAAGAAAAGTCTGATATTTATGTCTTTCATGTTGAGAACAGTTTAAAAAGAGCTGTAGTATTGCTACTCCCTATGCATATTTCCCTGACATTATAGGTAATTTCTCTCAGTACCTATGCTTTGAGGACACTCTGCATTGAACTAATTGTTTTCAATGTCAGTCATGATCTGAGAGTGCCTCTGGGATCTGTCCTCTTAGAGGACTGAGTCTCATCTCAGCTAGGTTTTAGTACCTACTTATTACAGCTCCAGACAGGAACATAACATTAAGCATCTCTTGGGTTTAGGCTTCTATATAACCAGCCTGGTACTGAACAGTTAATAATGCTACAGTTATCAACAGGGCAATAGAAATCCTCCATGTCAGGATCTGTGTGCCATTCATCATCACAGCACAAGTATTTAGCATATACTAAATGTATTCCAGGTGATGAGTTAGAAGTCAGGATTACTTTACTTTTTATTTTTTCTTTTGTGTGTGTGTTTGTTTTTTGGTTTGGTTGGGGGTTTTTTTTGTTGTTTTTTTGTTGTTGTTGTTTTTTGTTTTTTTTTTTTTTTAATTCTTCCTCACCTCCAACCCCCCAGTTTTAATTTGTGACACTGCAGCTGTGGATATGATAAAAAGCATTCCTTTCTTGGGTCATACAGGAGAAGGCAGAGAATATATTCAATCTAACAGCTACTGTGAGTGTCTGGATTTGAAAGGCAGACTGTGTTGATAATAAGTTGTAGTTCAGATCAGAAGTGAGCTTTTGAAGTTAACCTCCTGATGGTCCACACTTACTGAAATTTGTCCCAGGTTATGGAACTTTCTCAGACTCACTGAACCAAATTCCTTTGAAGATCCAAAAGTGGAAGATTTGCTCCAAGAGTAACTTTGTATTCTCCTTCTAGTGGATATTTAATGCTTGCCACCAGATTTCACCCAATAGGGACAAAACTCCTGAAATGAGTACTCTGCAGTTCCTGGTTCTTCAGTGGCAACAACCACATCATTCTGCATCTGCTGCCATTGAACTACATTCTTGCTAATACAGTCAGCAGTAGAGGACCAATCCTGCTAGAATGAATGGCACAGGAGATTATTTTTTCCTGTTTTACCCAGATGACTTGAGAGGTTTCCCCCACAGGAACTCATCTAGAGATATAGAGAAACCAAGCTGCTATTATTTTTGTAAGCTGAAAACAAATTAGTTTTGCAGAGTGAAAGCCAGCAATGTGTTCCAGATTTGGATTAGATACTGGGTTTTTTAACTACTCTATTGGAAGGATAAAGCAGCACTGGACCAGGATCTCATAGGATTTCTAGGTTTAGGTTAGACAGTTCCATGGATCTGATGCTGGCTCTCATTCTGCTTTGAGCAGGTGCTTTTCTGTTTTCACACTGGGTTGGTATAGAAGCTTGGGGACTGAGGGGAAACATGAAAAGCTGTAGTAGTTCCAGCTAGGCTGACTAGGTTAGAAGAAAACTAATCAGTTATTCCTCTTACAAAACCAGTCTTCCATAGCTTTAGCTTTATTCCTATTCTGTACCTATAGTTACATATTTGATTGCAGAGAAAATATGAAGCTATACTTGTTTTATACAGTTAATAGGAGTGTTTTTATCCTAGGAAAAACTGTAACTAAAACTGAAATAAATTACATAAATGAGTTTTCTACATGTTTGACTTTATCTGTATTTCATAAACTGTACTTTGATCTCTTCTCTTTTCAATGCTAAGAGACAATACAGCAATATTTTTTCAGACTATGGGTAGTACTCAGACTTTATGTGAAAGAGATAAATGCCATTCTTTAAGTATGTTCCCTGAAGTTTTTCAGTTATGCACCCCATGTATTTAAAATTCAGCTCCCAAAACTTACTAAAATTTGGTTTGGTTTGGTTTTTCCCTTTGGAACTTGAGTCATGCCTTTTCAACACTTAGTTTTGGAAATAACTGTTTGCAACAAAAAGTATATGTGAATTATCATCTGACTAAAATAGTCTTACAAAACACTTAATAATAATTTAAATTAATAGCTCAGTGTTCTTTAAGATAACTTTCTTTTTCAAATTTCTTTTGGTAATTTTTCTTCTTTAGAGATACAGACAAGAATATGCAATTTGGAGTTGTTCTGTTGCATGAGGGTTTTTGTTTTAATACTGAAAAATCTGCTCTTTATGCAGTGGTAATTCATTTGGGTATGTATGCATATGGTATAAATAAATGCACTATTAAATACATAAAACCCACTTTGACCTATCCAGCTGAATAAATTAAGTCCATTGATAACTATTCAAAAGAAGGCCTAAAATCTTACAGATATTTTCCCTGGTTTTTGAAGTGGTCAGAGGTGAAACTGTCCTTCATGTAAGACCCAGTCTTACAAAAAAATTTCTGTTTAATTCTCTTAACTACTATGTGAATAACTGGTGAAACAAACAAAAAAAAACCCCAACAGTCTCCAGGCCAACCCTCCATCCCTGCTTTACTTTCCTGTGACATTTTGTTGAACGAGTTGACAGACCTGAGCAACCTTAAAATGCACAAGTATTTTAAGCTTCTCTATATTTGATAATGATGATGCTTGATTGCTGAATGAGTGCAAGGTTATAATCATCTCCCTTGGCTTTTTTGTCATTCATAAACGGCTTGAGTTGCTCTCTGCTGGCTTATGACATTTCTGGGATCTCTCAAGTGGATTGTAACCTTGTGTGTGCTCACTGAATTCCAAGGACTGGTCCTTCTAAATGCCCTTTGATGAGACGAGCTTTTATCCCTCTGTTATTTAAAAAAGGATTTCATGCCATACAGCTTGATTCTCAAGGTCTTAAAATGCTCACAAAACAAGGTTTCTGAATTGTAAATGAAAAGTAATTTAAAATGTCCAAATCCTCTGTTTGCTGCTTAAAGATCTCATATCACTTTATATATTTAATAATAACCAAGAAAATGTGGCTTTAAAAATAATTTTGGAAGCTTGGCCCACCTAAAACATCTGAACTATTTCATTATTTGTGATAACCTCTATTTTCAAATGATACCCCATTTTGTCAACAGAGCATTTTCTACATAAACAACACAAGTAAGTAAGTAAGTTAGATTTTCTGAGGACATAATTTCTTAATTGTTATTGATTTTTTTATTTTCACTTAGAAATCAATAGAGCATTCATTTTATTAATTGATGGAATACTGCTGTATAACCCTTAGGTGTTATAAAGATATTCAGTACTTTCCTTAATATCATTATTACAACATACTGATTTTTATTGTTAGCAATATGCAAGACAACATTTTTAACATAAAGGTAATATGTTTTGTAATAGACAGTTCCACCAGAGAGTATATGTTATTGGATCTGTTGGTCATGAGTGCAAGTGAGCTAATTGGGGATGTCAAGATTGGAGGCAGCTTGGGCTGTAGAGATCATGCATTCATGGAGTTTGCAGTCATAAGGGTTATAGGTGATGTAAGAAGTAAAATTAGACCCCTGAAATGTAGGAAAGCAAGTTCAGGCTTTTCAGGGAGCTAGTCAGTGGGTTTCCCTGGGAGACTCCTCTTGGGGACAGGGGAGTGGAACAGAGATAGTCGATCTTTAACATAGACTTCTGAAGAGTACAAGAGCTAGCAATCTCCAAAAGCAAAAAATGGAGCAAGGAAGGCATGGCTGAGTAGAGACCTCCTGGTCAAACTAAAGGGAAAGAAGCAAATACATAGACAGTGGAAACAAGGACTGGTAACCTGGGAAGAGTATAGAGGTGAAATCCAGTTGTGTAAAGATGCGATGAGGAAGGACAAGGCGAAACTAGAACTGAACCTGATGAGGGACACAAAGAAAAACAAGAGCTTCTACAGGTATGATAACCAGAAAAGAAAGGTCAAAGAAGGTGTACCCCCTCTGATAAACCATACTGGAACACTGGTCACAGTGGATGAGGAAACTCAACTGAGGTACTCAACAACTTTTTTGCCTCAGTGTGCAATGACAGCTTTTCTTCACACACTTCATGAGTAGATTGACAGCAAGATGCAGACTAGGGTAACAGAGTCTCTCCTACTGTAAGTAAAGATCAGGTTTGTGACAACCTGAGGAAACTCAATGTACATAAGTCTGTGGGACCTGATGAGATGCATCCCAGAGTCCTGAGGGAATTGGCTGATGTAATTGCCTAGCCACTGTCCATTATATTTGAACAGTCATAGCAGTTTGGTAAAGTTCCAGACGACTGGAAAAAAGGGAAACATTATACTCATCTTTAGAAAGAGTAGAAAGGAGGACATTGGGAACTACCAACCTATCAACCTTACTTCTGTGCCTGGGAATATCATGGAACAGCTCCTCCTAGAAGTTATGTTAAGGCATGGGGAACACAAGGTAATTCAGAACAGCCAGCATGGCTTCACCAAGGCCAAGTCCTTCCTGACAAACCTAGTGACCTTCTGCAACAGAGTGACTGCACCAGAGAACATGGCAAGGGCTACAGATACGTTTATCTGGACTTTTGTAAAGCCTTTGACATAGTGCCCCCACAACATCCTGCTCCCTAAATTGGAAAGAGATGGATTTGTTCAGTGGACTGTTAGCACATCCTGGTTAGTGCATCTGGACAAAAATTCCCACTGTGGCAAACGGTGGGAATGGAAGCAACAGCTCACACACGTACCATCCCAAGTTATGGGAATGGCATTTTCGGCCTGTGGATGCCTGGAACTTGGACTGTATAAAGGTGGTACCCCTAGAAAAACTCTGGGATCCCCACCACTGAGAAGCCTAGGATGAAGAAGGACCAATGGGACACTGCTGGACCTATGAGACGTGACTATCCTCTGCTTGATATTTCTCTCTCTCTCTTTATCTCTTTCTCTCCTCTATTTCTATCTCTCTAACTCATATTTATTATAAAGTAAAATCTGTTTTATTGACTTTGGTGTATGGTCTTGTTTGTACCTTAATTTGGGCAGAGATGTCTCTCAATAATGTTAACAGCAGCACGGTGAGCAAGTAGAGGGAGATGATTCTGCCCCTCTACTCTGCTCTGATGAGACCCCATGTGGAACACTGCATCCATCTTTAGGGTCCCCGGCACAGGAAGGACATTGACCTGTTTGAGCTAGTCCAGAGGAGGGCCATCAAGATGTTTAGAGAGATGGAGCACCTCTCTTACAAGGAAAGGCTGAGAGAACTGGGTTTTTTGAGTCTGGAGGAGAGAAGGTTTTGATGTAACCCAATTGCAGCCTTCTAGTACCTGCAGGGAACCTATAAAAAATATGGAAAAAAACTTTTTACAAGGGCATGTAGTGATGGAATCAGGGGGAATGGATTTAAGCTGAAAGAGAGTAGCTTTAGATCAGTTATTAGGAACAAAAAATTACTGTGAGGGTGGTGAGGCACTGAAACAGATTGCCCAGAGAAGTTATGGATGTCCCATCCCTAGAAGAGTTCAAGACCAGGTTGGATGAAGCTTTGAGCCACCTGGTCTAGTGAAAGGTGTTTCTGTTCATGGCAGGGAGGCTGGAACTAGATGATCTTTAAGGTCCCTTCCAACCCAGGTCATTCTATGATTCTGCGAGTAATAGCAATAAAACATTTGTTTAGAGTAGTTAAAATAATGTCCTTCTGGTTTTGAAGTACTTGTTTATATCCCAGGGAGTGACATGCAATGTGATATGAAAGACTGTGTATGAAGGCAGTGTCTGTGCCCAGAAGGGAAGCTGGAAGCTGATTTCACCTTGGAAAATCCAAAGGAAATCACAAAGGGCCTCACAGGGAAAGATGGTTTGAATAGTCTGCAGAGAGAGTAAGCTGTAGTAGATATAATTTGACAGCATCTTCTGCACTGTTTGAAAGTCATGGCTGTGACCCGTCCTTGATTCACAAGTAGAATACTGCTGTCTCCAGGGATTGTTGAACATGTGAACAGTGCATATCCTCCATTTCTTTCCTCTCCCCCTTTTTAGTAAGATCAGTTCCTTTATACAACATCAAATGACATATATAATCATATGATGAGGAATTTTAGTGACTTTTTTCTGCTGCCTGTCACTTTCAATTGTTCTTTTTGGTTGGCTATATGCCACTTCTTCCCAAGCAGCTTTGGATGTTAAATAGCAGTTACATTTAGCCTGTGACTTTAAAGGTCGGGTTGAATAAAAACATGTGGCGGTTGCATGAGGCAAATTACTTCTGCTGGGCTAATTAAAGATCACAGATCAAATTACATCTTGTGTTAAATGGCTATAATTTCCTTGGATTTGGCCCAGGTATGTGAGTAATGCTTCTCTGTATCTGCTTAAACATCATTGTATTTACACTGTGTATTTCACTGTTTTTTGCAGTTTTTATTTTTTAATTTTAAGTTCCCTTTTCTCTGTTCAAGATATGTCCTTACATCTTTTCTATTGCTTTGCATTTATTTTGTGTTATCTGTTTTACTATTCTATGTTGTCTGTCTGACAAGGGATAGTATAATTTTGTAAAAAACCTGTAAGTCTTATTCTCTGTCTCTTCCCTTTTGGCCATATCTCAACCTGCAGGAGTATTTGAAGCCATTGTTCAGGAATGGACAAATTCACTGAGGAAGAAAGACTGCCTGCAAAGAAGAAACTCCTCTTGAGTACTGAAATACTCTTTCTAAAAAAGGCTTTGGATAATCATGCCTGAATACTCCATTCATGTGTTTTCTTTGGGGTATATATAATGAATTACTGATTTTAGTGGTCCCAGTGTATATGCAGAGGTTCTTGTTTATATACCTGTAATAATTATACTTGATATCCTTTTATTTGTGTAGGGAACTAAGAGTCATTAATGTTTACATTTGTTGGGGTTTTGGTTTTGGTTTTTTCTGTTTTGAAAATTTGATTGGCAAGGCATAGGAAGTGCTGTTCCTTAGTTTGGCAAAACATGGTGATCTGCACACCTTCTCACATACACTGGCTCTCAGGACCTTAGACATCTGACAGCCCTGAAAGGGTGCTAGAAGTCTGCCTCCCTGGTGAATGACACTAGAAGGCTTCAGGACTCACTCCCAACTCTGTTGTAGTTACCAGTAAACTAAATTTTCCTCAAGTTGAGTCTATTTTTATTGTGAAGGTAATTTATGAGTGATACCACTGTCTTTATCTTGAACCATTAGCATTTTTATTTAATTTTTTCTCCTGTCCTGCATTATCAGGCAAAGGGAGGGTTTAAAGAGTGGCTGGGTTGGCAGCTGTTCATGATCAACCTACCACAGGTGACAAATGCACTTTTCCATTTCTTCACTAAATTTATCTTTATATTTTATTATTATAACTTATTGATATCCTTTATCAATTTATAGCTTGTTTTTCAGGTAGAACTTGACCATAAAGTGTTTCTGTAAGTGGCTAGATTTACATCAAATGCCTTTTCTGTACATCATCAGTTCTTTGGGGCTATTTAATAACAGAGAATATGTAGTGTTTCTAAAGATACCCATTACAGAAGCAAGTGCCAAGGGGCTCCTCTCTCAATACAATAGTGTCATGTTACATACAAGTCCCTTCCTGTCAGTTTTTTGCTTCTTGGCAGAGCCAGGTTTAGTCAGACAACTTGAAATCCGTATTGCCTGACAAAGTGGGATTTGGAATAGACCAAGCTACTTTAACAGAATCATGAATACATTTAAGACCTTTTCTGTGCTCATAAATTATTATGTAAACAGAAACCTTGTTTGAAGAATAGTTTAAGTTCATAATTCTGGCTCTTTCTTGTTTTCTGAACAGCAACCATAAGTCTTCAGGCTTAGAAGTCTTTGGAGGCAGAAGGGTGGAATTGCTATCCGTCTCATTCTCTATAGGGGAAGACTTGTGTAAATAACATGGATCTTACAGAGAAGCTTGTCTAAGGAGAGCCCCTGTTAGCAATTCCAAATAGCTGTTTGTGCATCCACCAGTCAGGACATTGTAGATTCACATGTGCATCTTAGTCTCCATGCATTGGTTGAAAGTTTTGAATCTAAGGTATTTTAAGTCAAAGACACCAAAAATTTCTCTTTAGCAGCACAAATGCACTCAACGTTGAAAGAAGCTGAAGTTTGTCTATGACTGTTGCTCTAATTGCTGCACTCAGAAAAGCCTGAAATAAATGAAATTATTAATTCCAGGAAAAAAAAAATCTTTAAACTCCACTTAAACCAAAATTAGATGATGAACCTATTAGCAGTATACTCTGGCCATGGTCTGATGAGGAGAACAGTGTGTTTTGAAAAATATGCCTCAAGCTACTGAACAGAAGTTGACTAATTTGATGACCCAACAAAAGAGACTGAATAAGGCTATCTCAGAACTGGAATATGAAACATTCGGCCACTAAATGTTATATTAAGAATTAATTCTTCATGAATATTACTTACTATGGAAGGAAAATAATGTGTGATAGGTCAAGAGAGACAAGGATTTCAAGTGTTTCCTTATATTGGCAAAAGATGCTGTGGGGTAAGTAGTTTACAAAGGTCACAGTGAAACCAAGACACCATATCTGAAAATACTGTTTTTCTCTATTCTGGAAGACATAATTAATATTTAGAAGAAAGATCCTGATATAAAAAAAGAGAATAAAAAATGAAGCAGAGATAAGTGGAATTTGCCCCCAAATTTGCGTATATATTTAGTATATAACTCTGTAATCTCATCTAAATATTCTAAATATTGTAGTTGTATGCTCATGGCGCTTCTAGTCTTGGCTAGATAGACTCATTTGCACAGTGTCTTGCATCCTGACATAACCATGGCCTGGAAACTGAATACAACCTTTTTCTGAGCATATCTCCCATGTACTAACAAGATCCAGATTTCTACAAAATGCATCAAGTGTTGCTGTTTCTCTTTAAGATAGAAGGAAGACGAGCTGATTATGGTTTTTTGTTGGTTTTTTGTTCTGTTTGGCTTGGTTGTTTTGTTTTTAAATAACAACTGAGAAACCAAGCAGTTTCTCCAGTTTAATTTCCCTGTCTTCTCTTAAGAGAGGAGTGAAATGTAAATCTCTTCCAGAGCGTATCCTGCTACCATGTTGTGGCCAGAGACGGGAAGGTCTGTGCTATTCTCACCCTTCATCTTCAACTGTTCAGAAAATATCTTTGAGTGTATCACTGCAAAGAACGGCCGAGCATGTGGAAAGAAAAATATTTTGTAGGATTAGGATTCACCTTCAGAAGGCAATGCTGAGCTCTGTTTTTTTGCTGCAAGGGGATCCTAAGGTTTGATGTAAAGGAGACAGTCACTGGGAATACTATCTTAAAGCTTGGACTTTCCTGTAAGGTATAAAATAATTGGAAAGACAGGATTTATCTTGACTTTCATCCTTGTTGACTGGCTTCTCTAATCTCTTACTCTATTAAGAGGTCTGTGCTGGGACAAGGGAAACTTATGTTTACCTCTCACTTCAAATCCTCTAAAAAATCAAAAAGAACATCTCTCCCTGGAAGTGAGTCACATCACTTGCTTAGCAATTTTGGCTTCGCTGGAATAATGTTGAGACCTTTGTGTCATTGTATTTATTGTAATATTTTTATTAAATTGTAACTCTGACTTATAATCTCTTGTGAGCTGGGTTCATTTCTCCTGACTGTTTACCTTTGAACCAGCACAGGGACTCTTTGTTGAACAGATTCACAAGATTGGGGGTAGTTCTATTGCCCTTTTTGGGGGGCTGCCATCCAACAGCGTAAGGGAAGACCCCTCAGCAGACCTTCCAATGTGTTATTCTACTGCTGGCACACTGTCAGCACCTTATAAAGGATTCACCCTAACAATTTAAAGATTAACACTCTTTATTAATACAAATTTTGACAGATTAATAGGGTTCATGGTCATCAGTGATAGTGTCTAGCTGCAAAATATATTTGAAACAATCTAATAATTCTACAAAGCAAGCAGAAGCACAAACTCTAATCCAAAACAATCTACCAACATACTATAAAGCAAAACAAGCTCTAGTCCTTAAAAACAGCAATCAGCGTGCAAAGAATGTTTCTTACCCAACAGGCATCCCTAAGGGGGGAGGAAAAACAGGTTTGGCCTATCAGCCAATCCCAGCAGTTTTGGTGGAAATCTTTCTCTGATTTCTCCCCATTTCTGGCTTACTTTTATATTATTTCTTTAGGTTCAGTGGAGCTTGAATGAATCTAGTCATAAGTACTTAATTGGGTAGTTGTCCTTGGCATCTGTCTTTCTTAGTGAACAGATATGGCACTGTCTTTGTTTAAAGTGTCACCATGTTCCTTTTCCTGCAGGAAGTTAGTGGAGGGAGGCTGCAGCACCTTCACATCACTCCCCTCTCCATTTGCATCCTCCATAACAGGTTGTGTTGGGAATTAAAACTGTTGACATTTTGGTCTGTGTTTTTTCCAATGCCACCTGTGAAAAGATTTATCCGTTTCCTGCCAAGTTCTAGGGAACAAAAGCTGATAGAGTGAAGCCTTCGTCCTTGAAGACAGAGTTTGCATAAACTAAAGTTGAGTCTCTCCTATTCGTTGACAGCTTTTGGAGGAGAGCTGAGGTGGGGGCGAGAGCAAGGAGGAAGAGAGAGAGAGAGCAGCAGGGTCTGCGACCTCTTTCTGAGAGGTGGTGGACTCACCTCCCCAGGCAGACATCTCTAGCAGGCTCAATCAAAGGTGAGAGCTCTCGTGCTCTTGGTGTGGGTGGTTTTTTTTCCCCCAAAAGACAGCAGGGATGCCTGCTGTCTGCCAAGGCCTAGAAGATGTAGCTGCTGCCTTCGGGGGAGTGTTCTGAGTTGATAAGACAACCTTAATTGAGTAACTCTCTGGTGACTGGGGTGCTTATACTTTTGGGCTTATTGCTTTAGTCTCCCTCCTTCTCTCTCTCCCTTCTTTTTGGGTTCCCGCTATTCTTTCACTCCTGTTAATGAACTCTCTGGGGTGCTCAGCCTCACTTTTCCAGCAACTGTAGAACCCACCCTGTTACACAGGTGCTTATCAGTATTTGGGGAAGTTTTGTGGGGCATTATGATCATGTTCCATCTGGGAAGCAGCAGCTGGGTCTCGCCTGTAATTCTTATTCTCCTTTAACTTTTAGCCCTACCCAATATTGCACAGTTTGACCAACCTCACCCATTCATTTCCATGCACAGCAATGTTGACATCTAAGATTACTGAGGGATAAATGGAACGGAGCTGCTTCACAAGAACATTACTGTTAGAAACTTCATTGCCTAGTTTGCTATTTACCACAGGTTAATCTGGAAACCTGAGGTCAGGATGCAATGAATATTTTCAAGGGGAATTGTATTCTGAGTTTTGGTCCTGAGGCAATTTTTCTAATAATGACAGATGAGTAGACTTTTTATAGTTATTTCATTTCTTCTCTGTGTTCAGAAGGTATTTTCACCTCTCAAACAGGGGCCTCTTTATAGTTCCTTACTCTGTCTCAAAGAAAAAGTAACACTTGGAAGATACTAAGATTTTTTCCCCCTTTAATTTAAATATAAATGAGGGTCAGAGCTCAATCATCCACAATGAACAGCAGAAATAATGAAAAAAACTTTGTGGAGTGTTTCCTTTTAATAGTGCTGAATTAGAGCTGCTTCTGAACTGAGTAATGTTTTCTGAATATACACGAGATTCCAAGTCATTAAAGGTTCTCATAAAGAAATCTCATAAATTTGGTTCTGCTCAATGAGACCTAGCGCATATGTGAATAAAAATGTTTCTGCAAATGGAAATTGATTTTTCTTTTTCACTGATGGTTTTCTTTAGTTAATCTTTTAAGTCATTAGGAACTTATAAATGCATTCAGTTATTGTAAGACAAATAGAAGGACACTGGAAGTTATAGGAACCAATATTAAACAGCATATTCTAGTGATCCTTGACTCTTATCATGATATCTGTGATACCTTCTGTTTTTTCTCAGGGAGAAGCTGTTATGTCACCTCATTCGTAGACCAAGGGTAGCTGCAGACAAGTCAGAATATTATAATTTCCATAGCAGTTCCAGTATGAAAACCTAATAATTTGTTCTGCTCTCCACTAGGTCTATCTAAACTAATTTTTGAGACATTATTACAATGGACTATCCTAGAATAAGCAATTTCTTGACACGTTCTGCTCCTGCATAATTGCAGTTCAGTCGAAAAATTCCTGTTGACAGCAGTGATATAGGATCAGAGTTATTGTTTGATCCCATGATTTAAAAACTAAAGAAACATCAGAATGAAATTAACCTGAAGAGAAGAAATTGATTTGCATTTAAACTTTGGAGAAACACTTTTCTATTAGGTTCTGAAACATTTACAATTTTGCTTCTACAGAAAGGCAATGCTACTATAGTCCTTTCATTTACATTTAATGAAGGAGCACTAGTCTATTTAGGTTTCATACAGATCAACCCTAAATAAATGTAGATAGGATGGATTTCAGCAAACTGATTTCTGATTCCCACCCTCTTTCTCTAAACCTTGTAATGCAGCTGCTAATTTTTGAGAGACATTTTAATACATGTTTTTTACTTACTTTTATTGTGGCCTGCAGTGAAGTTAAAAAATAATTAATTCCCTCCTGAAAAAAATTATTGAAAAGAAACAAGAAAAGAATATGGATTTCAATATTTATGCATTTTATCAGTGTATCAGTGCAAGATTAAATACACTGAAGTGTAGGTAGCTTTGCTTTCTTCTTTATGGTTGTGATTTTAATGTACTCAGCAGCCAGTTCCACTTAAGGTCATTAAATGAAAGACCAGGTTGTGAGGGCTCTTTCTATTCCAATAAAAGCAGCAAGAGGGTGTTGGATATAGACAGCTTCTAATATCTGTGCACTTGAGCTTCTCTCTCCTCAATTATCAGCTAAACTGTACAACTAAGTATGTTTTCTGGTGTTTCAAGACAGGGTACTGCTGCTGAAAACTATGACTATTCTGTACTTTTCTACAGCAGCTTTTGCTGTACAGGTTGAATTCTGTCTGTCATAGCTGGATAATGAAGTTTGCTGTCTTACAGAAGATGAGTGCCTTCCAGAGCAAATTCTTTTTACCATGTCTTGTGAAAACTGTGAAAGCAAGATTTGCCAAAAGGTGTTAATTTCTTTACCTATAATGATCCTTTTTTTGTGTGTTGTGTGTGTGGTTTCCTTTTAAGATGGGAAAATGATTAATTTATAGTACTTCTCACACTGAGTCATATAGTAATATTTAACTAAAATTAAATTCTTTCTGATAGCTACTCACGTAATAGGGCACTCTTGTCCTCCTTAAAACCCTGAGTATTATGCACTTGTGATAAGCATTACATATTTCAAAAGACTCCTAATTCTTCTTTCTAGTCTGAAGAAATAATTTTCAGTAGAATGCAACAGAAATCAGATATATTTCAGTTGTTTTTCAGATTTCTTATATGTGAATTATAGACCTTGATTTTTTTTGCATTTTGAAGGTGATAGTCAAAAAGAGAAAGAAGAAAGCCAAGTTTTACAGCCAGACTCTATAGAATTAACTGCAGGTGAAAACAATAGGTCTTTAGGGTAATTTCTAGAAGAGCACATATAGAACCTACTTGGAATTAAATGCCTATATTGAGGATAGATGTTTTTAGAGCTGCCAGTGCAATAGAGAAATGTGTCACTATTTATGGAAGGCTGGATGAGGACTTTAAAGTTTCATGGAAGCAGTTGCATGAGGGAATTAAAAATGGGTTTTTAGCTCTTGTAGTTGAAAAGTACTGTAGCCTTTCAGGGTGTGTGGGTTGGGGAAGGAGAACAGCTGACCTCAGGGCTTTAGAACTGTCTGCTGCAGTGCTGACAGTGAAGGTTCTCTTGGTTGTGTCTGGGGCCCGTAGAGATTCAGTGGTCTTGGGCACTTTACAGCTTCTGGCTAAGGTGGAAACAGACCCAAGGCTCTTGTTCTCAATTGTAGACTTTTGTGAACCTTATGTCAGGATTGTTATCTGCAGAAACCTCTCGACTTTTAAATAAGTTATGTGGCTGAGCACTAAATTGAGGTGGGAAAGGGCATTCCCAGAGTCTTCTCCATGAGATAGCAGCTTTTGTGAGTCAGACTGATGTGGCTTGAGCCTTCCCAGGATAAACTGAGACACACTGAAATGTCCCTAGGGATCACGAGCAACCAGAAGAGCTGCATTCAGGGGTTTGGTACATCAGCCAGGGTGTGGCATAGCAGTTTGCATCTGGGGGGACCTACACCATGGTTGTAGGTCTGCAGCCCAGAGAAACACTTTACATCTCTGCAGAATGGTGAGCACTCCAGAATTAAAAATGGTATTTCTATAGAGAAAGCCTCTGAGATTTCTGATGATTCCACCCAGATGGTACTGGCCAGGAAGGAGACCTCAGTATAGATGATAAGTTTCAATGTCCATACCCTTCCCCTGGAAATAAGGTAAGTAACTTTATAAGCTGTTCAAAAGTGGTTGATCCATTAATCCATTATGTCAGGTGGCCGAGTTGCACATGGGCAGGAATGACAAGGTAAGCCAGCACCAGGGCAGAATCAAAAAAGACTATAAAACCCTAGGGCTGTAAATGAAAAATGTTGGTGCCCAAGTTATTGTTTCCTCCATTTTACCAGTTACACAACAGGAGGAAGCCAGAAATAGACTTTTAATGCAAATAAACTTCTGGCTTTATAGCTCATGTCATTGTGAGGTTGTTTGGCTTTTATGACAACAGGAAGTTCTTTGGTGATGATACCCTGTTAGAAAAGGATGGGATCCATCTGTCTAGCAGAGAACAAGGCATCTTTGGAAGCAGGCTGGCCAACTTAGGAGGCTTTAAACTGAAGGACGTGGGGTGTGAGTTCCAAAAGAACAATGCTCATGCCATCACTATCATCGTGTCCAACTGGAGAATAAGCCTAGCCAGCCAGAGCAGTGACAAATTATCCTTATCTGCCTACCAAGATGTGAACCATAAGGCCAACTACTTCAAGGTTGTGTATATGGCTATGGTGAATCCTCTTGCACATCTCCTAGGACCAGGTGTAAGACTTAGTGAGAAGGTTCTGGAGATAATTTTACAAGAAATGAAATATCCTTCAGAAAATTGAATTAAAACTACATAAAAGAGAGAGAATTATATAGGGTGTTGCCAGCTATACGTCTTATGTTGAGTGGTGATGTTGTATTGCCATTTTAGCTTCTATTATTTCTTTGATATTGTAGAGGTGAAAGCAGCTCAGACCTACAATGTTGATTTATCAAAGAACTCTTTGCTCATAAAAACTCTCAGGCTCATGTAAAAGCCTTTTAATTCAAAAATAGATGTTTACAAACCTTTTGTTGCCAATCTTCTGTCTTTCAAGTCAATAACATTACAGTTATAGAACATAGTAGTTGAAATGAGATTTGGTTATTTTTATTTTTTTTAATAGTTTTGTTGATGTTGCCAAGCATTGGGATCTCCTAGGCAGTGCTTTTTAAATCATCAGACTATTGCAGATCTTACTGAATAGTGCTAATTGTCTGTGTTAATATTTAAATGAGAAAGCAATTAAGGGCCCTGCTTCTTAGTAATTGCTAAAAGAATGAAAGTTACTGCTCAAAGCACAGAGAAGTTACACTGTTAGGCTTTTGCTCATTACATGAGAATTTCCATTACGACACACTGAAAATACGAGGGCTGTGCTCTTGACTCTTGACTGCATTGCAAATGTGGCAAAAACAATCACTTGCTAGACAGTTGCTAGAAGAAAATAAAGGGAGGAGTTCCTTTAAAGTTATTAGACTTTAACCAACAGGTAAATTTTGAAGCTGAACATGTACTGTCCCTTTTTCTTTTGCTCAGGAAAACATGGCTTGGTTTAGGTTCTCTGTAAACAGGATTATAGAGACTCAATACCTCACTCAATACTTTCTAACTTTGTTTTCTTATAGTGGCTAAATTCCGTACTAGCTCAGTAGCAGGGCCTTGAGGCAATGTGGTTAAATACATACTTTTCATTTTCATTGTGGCTTAGTAGTTTTCTTTACTAGGGGAAAACCTTGTGTTTTTGAAACAGGAAAGCTTTGCCCACAGGAGCTGTTGGGATTCATAGACCATAAAGGAAATAGTCCTGAACTCATCTGTCTTTGTTTTCTTCCATTGCTTCACTTGTCTAATATGTTCTTCCCCAGCTATTGGGACTCTGTTCTCTACAAGTCAAGCAATTGACACAGATCTCTTGGTCAACTTTGTGTTTGCAGAAGTAAAACTTAAGACTGAAATGGGGATGGAGTTTTTCAACACTGGGAAACTCAGACCATCTATGCATGTTACTGAAAATCAGAATAATTGTTGGAGCAGCATCTGTGATGTGTGCTGCTATGTTCTAGACACAGATATCAAGACAGATCAGTCTGGCTGTGCTTATAGCTTTGAAGAAAAAGTGGTATTTTGCTCTAGAGTTTTAGTTTTATCGGGTGAACATGATCAGCCTAAACTACTAACAGATATTTAATTCATTTAAGCACAAAATATTCAACGTCAAAAAGCAGAGAAAAAATACTTGGTCTCAATAATCTCACTGCCAAGGACTATCGTTAGCATGGGTCCACAGTATGAATATTAGTGTGAGTGGATCGGGTGAGTATAAGTCAGCAAATGCTGAACATATTTGACTCTAAGAGATTCAAGATTTGAGGATTGTTTTGAGATACCGAGCTAAACTTAAAAAATGTTCTGTCAAGAACTAAAATAAAACAGGACACTTACTATTGTCAAATCAGGGATACAGTTTCATGTCTAGAATTTTAACACTTGTGTTACTTTTAGATATTTTGCCTCGTTATTTTTCTCATCTACCTCCAAAATTCTATGCAATTAAAAAAAAAAACCTTCCTGTTTCCACATCAGATATGTAAAAATCAGTGAGGCATTTGAGTGGAAGCATAGAGAAGCTTGGTAGAAGGAATTTAATTCAGAACACAATGCAGTACATTTTCATATATACCCTATACCAGTTATACAACTTCTGTTCACTTTGGGAGTCAAATACTATCCTGAAACAGTCGATGATATTTCAATCATGTAAGCCCAAGAGATAGTAAATTAATTGAAACTTGTATTAATTTATTACTTAGGTTTATTTTCTTTATGGAACAACTGATTGGCTTTATTCCTCCTACTCTTCCCTCCATATTTCAGCGATGGTAAAAGACTAGTAATAGATTGTGATTTCCTTTATTCTGCTACTCACATCATTGCGTGTAATAGAAACCATTAATTTTGCATTTGCAAAATTTAATTTTTTTTTTTTAACTGTCACTGCTAATGGGGGAGTCAGAATCTAACCACAAACTTGGAATATAATTCTATATTAGGCTGTTCTCTAGTTAAAGAGGTAAGGAAATGTAAGAAAAAAATGATAAAAGTTGAAACTAACAATATAATCACGTAGCTATGTATTGTGTTCAGTAATCAGGCCTTGTTTGAATCTGATTTGTGTAATCCAAAACTAATTCTAGTCTGAAATCCAGTCTTAAATCCAACCAGATCCAATTTGGTGCTTCTGTTTCTTTCCTGTGAGTGTTCTGATACTGGACATAATGCTCTGCTTTTCTTTTAACATGGCAACATGTCCAAGATTTAGTGAATGAATACAGCTTTTTTACTAGCTACACTGCTAGAACTTTAATGTTCTGTATTAAAATCCTGAAATATATCTATGGAAAGTTTGAACATGGTTTTCTTATCTACAAAACATTTATTACTAATAAGGGACCCTTACTTGCAACATAGTCTTTGTTTAGTTATAAAAAATGAATGAACAGATGCTCATGTCCTTGCAGAGGTGTGGCACCAGACAGGTGTCAAAGTTGGATAAAGTGTGGCTACTGATAAATTATTTTATTTTAAGGGCTTTATTTGAAGTAGTATATTTTGTAGGAACATGTCTGTAGGCTGCATAATGAGAACAATCAGATAAGCAAAAGATCAAGTTCAGTATTTCACATATTTTTGGCTTATTCTCCTCATGTCCTGTTGAAAATTGTTTCGAAGGAAGCAAGTCATACTGTAATCAAGGAAACTTTTTTATTGCCCTTTATGGAAGAAGTTTGACCCATTACAGCCTATAATTGTTAATGTCCATCCTGCCCAGATAAATACTTCATTCTACTCTTGAAATTAAAGAAAAACTATGCCTGTTGAGAACCTCTCTTTTCAATAATTTCAATTATGTGAAAATATCTACTCTTGAAAATCCCTTGGTGATAAATTGAATACAATTAAAATATTGCAATTACCACTCAAATCGACCAGTTTACTAAAGTTCTAATAAGATGGCATTTTTAATTTTTTGTTAATGTCCAATGTACTTCAATGTTTTTTTTCTTCCCTTCCTGTAGCAAGAACACTTGCTATGTGTATCTTCTGACACTAACCAAACTGGGTGCTAATGCAATTACGTATTGTAACAAAGCTGAAAGAACTTATTTCATTTTTTTTTTTTTTTTTTTTTTTCCCCCAGTTCAAAGATATGTATTTCTCTTTCTCCTAATTGTTGCTTCTCATGGTTCATATGTAACAAATATGAAAGACTCTTGGTAGATTCCCTTCTGCTGGAATACCACAGATGTGATGCTGCTTTTATAGCTTTGCTAAATTAAATTTAATGAAAATCAATAAAGTAACAGTGCTGTAAAATTGACATAAGTGATGAGGCTCAACATGTTCTCTGAAAAACCCTTTTCTAAAAAAGATAAAACAGAAGCATAACATTTGGGCTATTGACTAACATTTGCAAAGTTAGATTTATTTGCCAGTCCTTACCTGTGACTTTCAAGCAAGTTTGAAATGTCATAACAATTATATCATCTATTTTGTAAAGGTGGTTTTTCACTATGACACTGGGATGACAAAGTATTACAAAATTAATTATTTTGCTCTCACCTCCCCAAAAAGAAAAAAACAAAACCCAGAACTGTTAAAGAACTATTGATAAGTGGATAAACACAGACTTAGTTTTGAATGAGTTTTTGTGGATTTGGATGCATAAATGGACTTATTTATGCGTTAATTAAGAACTTGAGAATTTTAACTCAAAAATGCTGCTATACGGAAGAATTAACTCATTAAGAGGAACAGGAGGGAGGGGAAGAGGGGAGAAACACAAGATGACCATCCCCACGGAAAAACAGTGAAATGTCTTCTGCTGTTCATTCTACTTTCCTAATGTACAAATGTTGGGACAGGGCTAGTGTTTCAGTGATGGATTTTCAATAGCATCAACTTTTTTTTGTCCCTGCCCATAATAGTCTGTGTTGTTCCACAAAATAATGTTCATTGAGCTGTCTTGGTTATTACTACTGACACTCTGAAGGTTTGAGAAATTAGCTTCTATTAATAAAGACTTCTTTAAAAATAAAATACTAACACTTTCTGAACTAAGTATTCCTGGAGAATTCTTAAGTTTCAGTTGACTGTGTGTACCATATGTCTGATCCAGAGATGTAAGTTCTGTGGTTGTTTAGAATGAGAGTAGACATGATGTTCCTTATGGATGGGTCCCTTCCAACTTTGGATATTCCATGATTCTATGGTCATTTTGGGATGGTGTTGCCTTTAGCATAAGTGGTCAAATGACCTCTTGTGACCCTAAAGTAAGAAACTGCAGAGTGATAACCAGGTAGTATTGTGAGAGACTGCAATGTTAAAGGTTAATGAATCCAACAATTATCCATTTGCTAAAGCTAAGGATGCTTTACTAAGGCCAGGTTTGTACCCCATAACCAAAGGGGAGGAAGGGAGTTTTGAGTGTGTGGTGGTGAAACCTCTGATCTTCATAAAAACAGCCCAGGTGCAGAGGGGGTGTGCACCCACCTGGATAACCAGGACAAGTCGGCCTTTTTTTAGATAAACCAGTTGAGCCCTGCAACTTATAGTGACCCTGATAACCTGTGACTGATGCCATAAACAAGCTGTTTTCTGGCCAGACAAGGGAAAAGGCTTATAAGAAAGAGATCCTGGGAAGGTGAGGTGATGACTTCTATCATGTCAATTCTCTCTAATAGAGCACAACTGGCTCAAACCTGCAAGTATGAGAAGCAGGGTCAAACAGAGGTCATGTCATTAGAAGAGGCCATAAACCACCAAAGACCCACAAAGTGCAGACAAACTCATTTCTGTGGCCCTCCACCAAAAGACTGCACATCTTCAGTGTTGCATCAGACAGTGTAAAGCTCTACCTCCAGGGGAAGTGCCCTGTGTGTTCCCACCTAAACCTAAGAATGTATTAACCTACTGAACTTGTGTTTTATGTGCTTGCCCCACCTCTGACAGATCAAGAATGTGACCATCACTTCAACTAAGGGACATCTGAATTGCAAAATCAAGTCCTGTTGCTGGATTCACAGGTGATGATATCTTTGCTATATGCTCATGCTTTCTTTTCCTTTGCCTTCTTAAGAGATATTTTTATGCTTTTATATGGTTGTATTTCCATAGATAATAACCAAAATGGCTACCATTGCAATCAAATTGTTCTGCCATATATACACACCAGACATTCAATATTGTTTCTCTAATCTGCCCCAAGAGATCTGTTAACCAGAACCTCAGTTACCCCACCTCAGTGGCAGGTTGTAACAAGTATGTGTCATGGTGTAGCCCTAGACAGGTGCACCCTCCCCCTGGTGGAAGCAGGGAGAGAATTGAGTGTAAAATTGGGAACACTTGTGGGCTGAAATAAGGACAGTTCAATAGGAAAGCAAAAGAAGGCATTCATTCATCATTTCCTGTGGACAGGCATGATGGCTCACTCTGAACATCTCCCATTGAACATCTCCCCCTTCTTTCTTCTTCCTCCAGATTTATATAGTCAGTATGATGCTGTAGGGGATGGAATGTACCTTCAGTCAATTTATGTCAGCTGTCCTGCATGTGTTCCCTCTCATCTTCTTGTGCAACCCCGGTGAGGAACAGAAAAGACTTTGACTCTGTAAGCATTGCTCAGCAATCAGGAGAACATCCCTGAATTAACACTGCTCCCAGTACAAATGCAGAACACAACCACATGCATCTGCTATGAAGAAAATTAACTCTATCCCAGCCAAAACCAGAACAGTATGTAACATGAAATCTAAAAAGATATGTAAGTAAACCCACTGAGTTTGTGTAAATTCTAAAGCAGGTAACGTTTCTCCCCTTAGGAAGAAAGGTGGCTGGAAGTGAATTCGGCTGTATAAAGTTTCACCACTGGGAGAGGTGAGGCAGTTGACCTATGTCATATATTTTTTCTAGTAAAAATGAAACTAGACAAGAAGAAGTGCTTTTAGAATAAACACTAGCTGAAGTTCAAGTGGGTGGATAAGCATGCTGCAGAACTGGGGCCTGGGAAATTAAAGGAGGAATGAAAATGACAACCATTAAGCAACTCAGGCACAGCTTTGGAAAGTTCTGGTTTGGGCTTTGTAATTGACAAGTAGACAGGGACTATGAGGATTTATAGTACTTAGGAGGGCAGGAGGGATGCAGGTCTGTGCAAGTGTAAGAAATCCTTAGATGAAGGGTGCCAGGGAGGATATAAATAGGTGGGGGGCATTAAAAAGGCTGATAGCATATAAACAATTGCTAGTCCCTATACCTGTCTGACATGTGCTGGTCACTGCAGTCTGTCCTATTTTATTAAACCCTCTCTGATCTACGGGCAATATTGTTCTACCCTGTCAGGGAGCAGGGTAATGACTCACTGCAAGCTCTGGTGGGATGGACACAAGTGGATTTGGGGCCAGTACATAGAGTCAGAATGTGCACCTGGGCTTCTGCTGCTCAACTAGAGCAGATGGGGGGCCCCAGTGTCAGCCACCAATGTGGGACTATGGGATGTAAGATGTGGATGGCAGTTACTGGAGGGGCTGGGATGTTCATGGTTTTCTCCTCTCCTGGTGTGCGTGGGGGTTTGTGTGTTGGTAATTTGGTAGCAAATGAGAGATTGGACTGTCTGGTGAGTAAGAGGTCTTATGCTGGGTAGGTGTATGTCCAGTGACGTGTAACTGTCAGGTGCTTGTGTTTGATAGCAAATATCAAGCTAGGATAGCTGGCAGGTGGAGATTAGCCGAGGTCAGTATGCAGGCAGGGGTGTTGAATAGGGAGACTGTTCCTGCTGATGTTCAGGGGACCTCAGAATGTACTTGTGGATCTAAGGAGTACGGCAATATATGCTTTCCCAAGATGAACTTCACCCCCAACCAGCTGGAAAGGGGGAAGAGGATTTGGCTCTCTATGCTGTGTTTATGTGAGTCCTGTCAGTGTTATATGTGCATGCTATTAAAAAGGGAGTCCCATCCTGCAGCATTCTGTAGTTGGTTGCATCACTTGCTGTCCTCTGTGTGTGCCTCATCACACACTGAGCACCTGTGTTGCAGAACTTGCAAATGGGAAAGCAGCAGATGCACCCATTGGCATGAGATGGAAAAACTGATCCCTGAGTCTACTTAGCTGGGCTGCAGTGGCTGGAAAGGAGTAATCACAGAGTCAGTAGCATTAGACATCCCATAAAGGACACCTGAGAAATCCCTTACTCCCAGTTAACAACTGGGAAAAAAAAGAAAATTGAGTTGTAGCTGAAACTGGCAATTTAACCTTTTCAGTATTTTAAAAATAGGCCTTAGGACTTAAACGGTGGGGCCAGTTCTGTGCACACTGTGCCTCACCTGAAAAATCCACTGGGCAGGCTGGAAGGGCACACTCATGTTGGGGAGAGCCCTTCCCAAATCTTCATTCGCGAAGTCTGGCCATACATTTTAAAACTCCTAAGAGAATAAATGTTTTAAGGCTTCTTTACAGAAGAAAGTACTAAGTACTTGTATTCCGTTTTATTTACATAAAGACATTTAAAATAAGTTATGTAAAGACAATTGAGATTTAGGTAAATGAATCAAGAAAATCCTTTGCTCAGAGTTCAAGGGAGTCGTCGCTGTGGTTGAGAACTACTCAGTTTATGTATGCTGCAATAAAACTCAGCATGGCTACTGGCACAATCTGATACACCAGCAGCACCCATTGAAGAGAAATGGGAGTAAATTTCAAAATTAAATATGAAGGAAGAGTAAAAGATTGATGAAAACAGACTACTGAATTGTCTAGTTATAACATCAAGGGTGTCAGGTCAAAAGGATCTCTGTTTCTGACTGTTTTAAAGCAAAGCAGAGGGGAGAGGGAAGAAAATTCTTTGGTTATGGAATTAAAACCAGGTTAAATTCATAGTTTGTATTTTGGGTTGCATTAAAGAAAATAAGTCTCAAAAAAAAATCCAACAGGTGCTTAAAAAAAATAAAAATATTCAGGTTTTACAGATTTTCTCAGCACTAGTTTCATGGTCTTTAGTGTACATTGAATACAATCCTTTCTCAATTTATTACTAATGGAAACTTGATTTATTCTTTCCATATCAGTAAATTCTAACATTCTTCAGTGCTGCTGCAGCATTCTATATTCCTTGTCAACATCTAATAATTTTTTCATGATGCAGCTCGGGAGCAAGATGTCTGGATTAAGCAAAGTACAATAGCAATTATGAGCAGAGTGACTGCTGCAGTTTCAGTGCCCTTGCATGGATGACACCACTGAGAAACAGGAAACAAAGTACTAGTGACAGAAAAAATAGAAGCTTGTACCAGAATGAACTCAGTAGATGCTAGACCAGAGTTTGAAGCTAATATTTGAAATGGAAAAATAGGTCAAGACAGATAAATTGTTTTTTGAAGTGACAGGGGTGTTCCTTTTCAAAATTGACCAGAGCATTCATATTCCCATATAAAGGAGTTTGGATGCCAGAGGGAGGGGTATATGTTCCTGCTATTCAAATGGTTAATTCACAGGTATTCTTTAATGTGAAAAGGGAAGAAACAGAAGAAAGTAAATGTGAAAAGCTGCAAGGAGTGTTCAGGCATTCAAATTAATGTATTAAAGTGTTTCATTGTGACATCTTGGAATTACAAATCATACAGGTCATTATGCTGTGGGTTTTTGTGACCTATTTACATCTGAAAAAATGGCTTCCAGGACAGCAAACTGATTACAAAAATGAATATACTGTATCAATTATTTTGTTTCCACATTGACTTGGACAACCACCATATTTTCTCTTAATACTTTTATTGTATCGATCAGTTGTTTTAGTTATGGGTAGTTTCTCTTTTTTTTCCTGAAAACCTTAACAGAATCATCTTTGTGTGAAAGAGCCTCAAAAAATTTTGGACTGGAAGTATGCACCCACCACCTGAGTCCCAGTGCAGTATTTTGTTAAAACTTCCAAAAGCTGCTGCAGAAGCTGTCAAAGAAGACACATTATGTTGAATGTAAGAAATAGCATTTTTTTTTTCCTTCTGCTTGTTGCCAGATAGCAGTTCAGACTAGAGAACCAAACTCCTACTGAACTGCTCTTGAGTTGATATTCATGTACCACTTTACAAGCTCTCTGTCTTTGTTTGTGAAGCAATATGTAAAACTGGTTTAAAAACAGAAGGCTGAAGTCTCAGTGCTCTACTGAAAAAGGTTGGATTATGTCAGCAGAGAATATTATTCACCTAAATGCACCTACCTTAATCTATTTGGACTTAATTTCTATTTTGTGAAAAAAAAAATTCCCCCTGTTTTGTGTAAGATTTTGTTTTCTCACATGCAGCAAAAATGAGACTGTGTTCACTGTGACCTAGAGGTTTCTTCTTCAGTGACTACTTTCCAAAGGATGGACCCACTCTTCTTATAGCTTTGCTTTATTTAGCATATTTTATTCTATATGTAGATAGTTAAATTTACGGACTTTATAAAAACACTATATACAATGGGTTCCTCTTAGAGGGCTTTATTTACTGTTACATTATACCTTCATTCTGATTTCTGTTGCTTAATAATGCCATGATTCTCTGCATTCTGTGAGTTTGATATACAAGAGCTATATAACATAATTGTTTTATAATTACGTAGTAAGCTTCATGAATGGTGAAAATAATTTAAAAAAGCAGGCTCTTTAATGGTTTTGTTTTATTTTTTTCTTTTCTGACATCAGACTATTAAATTTTCATGAGTTAGGGTGTTTTAATATTGTATAGTAATTTTTTTAAAAAATGAGATTACTTTGTGACACTAAGTCAAATGTTATGTCTATGTATACGTTTCAATAAGAAAGCTGTATTTAATTGCCTAGGCATGAGCTTGGGCTATAGCACATCAATACAGACTCACTTAGTGAAGACTTACAACACAGAATAGTTTTCTACTTGGTCAATTTTCAAGTTGGCTGATATCGTTTATACTTCCAATGAACTAAATCCAATTCTTTGATGGAAGTGAGTTTTGCTTGTTAAGTTATCTCAACTGCTCTGCTTCTGAAATATCCCAGAGTTATTAGATCTATCCAAAACATACTTTGGCAAGGTATCCTCAGTGACCTCTCCTTTTAAGATAGTTGAATACTGACTATATAATGCATTTCTTCTCATTAATGAAAATTTCCAGTGCCTTAAGCATCAGGTCTGTGTCACCACCTACTTCAGTTGGTGACACAGATTTGAAGAGTTTTAACCACAAGCAACTTAAACTTATGTAACTTGCTCCTCTGCCTCCAAGCATGAATACTTTTTCCTATGTCATTCTGATAAATATTTATCAAGACTTTTATTAAAGACCTTTAAATAGACAGCTTACATGACCTCTCCAGGCAATCTATTCTTGTGCCTCACTCTCTTTACTTCAAAGATTTTCTTAATTTATACCTTGAATCTTTTATGCTATAATGTGAACCCATTCTTTTCCTATCATCACAGGTAAAGTAAACAGATTAGTTCCTCCTTTGAAGAACCCATTTATTTATTTAAACCATATCTGTATGGTCCCTTCTCCCTTTAAGATAAACTAGATAAATTCAATAATTTCAGGTATGTTTCTGTAGACTTCTGGTTATTCATTTGCTTCTCTTCTTGACTTCTGTTTATACATATTCTCACTGAAGTTCAGCACCCAAATCTGGATAAGAGATTCCAGTTGAGATTTGCCTTGGTCTTATGGCCCTTTCTCCATGATTGTCATCAGCATGTGGAAATATAATTGAGGAATGTCACAAAGCAAAGCTAATGAAGGAACTTACTCAGCTTCCTATTCTTTCCTACTCCATTCCCATTCTGTTAATTGGAATTTACATTTTATAACTAGTCTTTCTATTGATCCAACAAGCCTAGTTAGATTAATTTGTTTCCTCAAGGTCAGCTTTTGATGCTGGTGAATCAAGAGCTGAGATAAAAAGGTTTTTTTCTATGACTTAACTTTATTCTGAGGAGCAGCTCCTTGCCTTGTCTTTTCCTAAACTGAACCTACATGCTTATGCTCAGCCTGTGTATGTGCCCTCAAGAATCTGACTTTTGGCATTTCTTGTATGTTTTCTTCTTATGTTTGGAGCTGGTAAATAACCCTTTATCAGCCATATTGATCTATTGATATGTTTTTTACCTTCCATAAAAGAATTATTTGCTTGAAATATCTACTTGAAGACAGTTTATGATGTTGCTTCTCCTTTGTGTCCTAAAGGTTATTAACTTTTCTGTTTACTTGTAAATTTAATTGAAATTACTTCTAACCATGACATTTTGCTCAACCACTTCATCCTTGTTGTTGAGAATCATAGCTAAAAGCCATCTTTGACTTCTAGATCAAGAAACATTCACACAGCACTCCAGGAATATAGTAGACATCTTACCTGCCAAAACTAGCCACCCAGCCTTCTTCAACAATTAATGAAGATTGATGGACCTCTGTAGACTATGATGATAATTTGAAGATAAGGAATGAAATGTTCTCTGAAACAAGATTTTCTGTTATATTCCGTGTAAATACTGAGTTTAGATGATCAGATTTTTTTTTTTTTAATTAAAAAGTTTTAGGTTGCTATAGCTCAATGAGCTGAATAATGATCTGTACTTTTTTGGTGTTATTTTTTTAAAAGCAGATGTTTGGATAATTGGAATTGTTCCTTAATACTAAACCTTACATTCTGAATAGTATTGCCATTGATTCTCATCAAGCCTTATCTTCTTGATGCTCATGGTTTACCCTGAGCTCTGAGCATGATGGTACCCAGTGCTGCAGTACAAGACAGAGTGTATCTTCATCTTTTCAGAAGTTCATTGTTTAATTGATAAATGAATTGTCAAACTATTAGCTCAGAAGTTATTTTTGTTTCTCTAAATAGGAAAATATAAATTAAAAAATCCAATAAACAATCAATATAACTACCATGGTGCAGGCCAAAATAATGAAGCAGGGATGTTTCAGGGAACAATTTTTTTATCTTACATCCTAATGGACAAAGTAGACCCATGATTTGTTTTAGAAAAAATATGAAAGCCATGTTTGTCTTCTTACAAGAAATGTGGAGTTTCAGAACCATTTTGCCCCAGCCTCAAGATACCAAGGTAATTTGTTATAGTGGTTCTTATTTTGGCTGCTGGTAGTAAAATAAAATATTTTATATCCTAAACAAGTTGGGAATGGTAATTTCTACCATCGACTGCTTCACCATCCAAGCTGTTTGTCAAATGTGCTGTCACAATAGCTTCTTTGGGTAATAATTTGAAGAATCAATAGTCTTCTCTCTTTTTTTATGAAACCTGGCAACTTTTCCATTGATTGCTTTTCTTCCAACACTGCACCTGCTGCCTTTGCAGTTTCTGATTAATTTTCTAGCATCTCAGCTCATACGTGTATTTCAATATAACACAGTGGCATGGGTTTCTGAGAATATACTGGCTGTTTCTTTCCTGCTTGGATACTGTAACCTAACATGGCAAAACGGACTGTGCTTTATATATGTAATGGTGTGTGGTTTAGATATAAAAATAACAGATAGATAAAGGTGTACTCTTTCTTGCATACAGCCACAGGATGTTGTGGTGGAATAAAACAGAAGAGAAAAAAGTAATGTTTAGTATAATTGCTATATATTTTTTGATGATAGTTAAGCAACAGAAGTTAACTGTGGTATTCAGGAGAATCTCTTCTACTTAATCTGTTGTACAGTACATATAGTAATTAACAGTGAATATTGTGGACTGTAGCAATTACTATTAGAGGTAACAATAAAGAGAATGTTTGCTATGGCCATCACTGGGATGATCTAATTGCATTTCCCTTTGTGTCTGTTTTCAAAGGAAAGGTTTGAAGTAATGGCAAGTTTAAAGCTGATTATGTATTTTCAATTACAATGCAATTTTGTGTTGTTAAGTGCATGTTCATTTATTACTAGAAAATGTTGACAAATGAAGGGTGGCTGTTGTGAATATTCACAGACTTGACACTTTGCAGATGACTATAAACATTTGAGAAGTGTTCTGGATGGCTTTAAAGTTGCAGTTTATCTATGGCTAATGGACTCTAGCAGTGATAATTTATAATGTTAGTAGTGTATTAATTATTGTTCAAAAATCCAGCACTGTTCTGGGCACCATTGCCCAGAGAACTTGTTGAGGCCTCATCCCTGGAAGTGTTCACTGTCAGGTTGGATGGAACTCTGAGCAACCTGCTGTAGTGGAAGGTGTTCCTGCTCATGGCAAGATGTTTCTTGAAGATTATTAAGGTCTGTTACAATCTGCTTAATCACAGAGGAGCAAAGAGACCTCTCTGTGAATTGTGGAAAGGACTTCAGATTTCAAATATTCCCTGAAACAAGATTAAAATCAAACAAAGTCATATGTTGCTACCAAACCCCAATATTTTCCCTTTATTAACTGTAAAAGAGGCAAAGAGAAAGAAAAGGAAACCAGAGAAAATTGGAAAAAGCTAACATCACTTTAAAAGCATAGGCTAGTTTACCAGCACACTGCTACCTTTCTGATGGGATGAGGAGTGGGTGATAAGCGAAAACGCCACAAAAATAACTGCTAAAAGAAAAATTTGTATCTATTAGCAGCAAGGTATTTATTGACGTTGGAGGCAAGCCAGTTCATGCTGGGCAAAAACTTGCCTAACTTGTTTGTGGAAAATAAGCTATTTTATAATCTTAAGTCCATAGTTAACACCTTCTAATTTCCATATTAATGACTGGGCGGAATCTTGGGCAGAGCTTTCTTTTTGGCTTCGAATTTGGGTAGTGGTATTCTGACTTCATCCCTCGGGGTGATCTTGAAGCGTCTTCATCACTGCTGGACTTTTGCCTTTTCTTTGTTCAGTGGCATGACCTGTCAAACTTGCAAAACCTTGGCTTCAACTCTACAAAATTTGGGATCTTTACCATCTCATCCTATTGAAATGTCTAGCTTAGTTTAATGTATGACTTCTAACACATGGTACACTAGTTTCTATAATTACTAGACAGTACATACTAGAACAAAGCGATTTAGGCACTCCATGCTATTCAGTGGCTGTGCTGTGCAAACATTTTTCAGAGCAGAAATAGAAATTTCACAAAACTAGGGGGTTTTGGTCTCCTTTCTCTTTCAGTGGGTGTGGGGAAAAAGTGTTTTCTGTCTCTTTTTATCTCCACCACTTGTGGTTATCTCTGGCCTTGGGGAGGTCTTGGCAGCTTGTTAGAATGCAGTCTCTGGAATCCCACTGTAGTGGAGGTTTGACCAGCGTGGTTCTTGCAGCTCACAGGTGACTCTGGTCCACTTGGGCAGCCGCTGGGTCCAGTTTCTCAGGGATATGGCAGGGATGCAGGGACAGGGTTTCTGCAACTCACGCATGTGGCATGGCTGGTTTCTGTCCTCCCCAGGGTGGCAGCATCTCATCTCCTGGTGGCAGGGTACTTCTCAGGTGGTGGTGAGGAGTGGTGAGCAGGAGGGAAGGTTGGTCTGCCTCAGTCTCCTTAGACAGGGAGACTTGCAGAGTGGGTGCCTTTCTTCCCCTCCTCTCCTGGTTTAGCACAGTTTTTACCTTCCTTTTTATGACCCTCAAGCTGGCTGCTTACAGCCTGTGTTGCATAGTCTTTTTCAGGTGTTCAAGGAGATATGATAAGCAGACATACCGATGAAGCATTTTTTGAAGCATTTTTTTGTATTCATCAGGTACTTACATCGTCCCTTCCAATCCTAAACATTCTATGATTCAGGTTTCTCCATCATTTTCTCTTGCTACTGTCACTTCCTGTAGTGAATCATCTTACACCAAGATTCTGTTAGTACCAGGAACACCGAATCCGTATTCGTAATGACTCTTCTCATCTTCTGTTCCAAACTGCAAGTCTTATTGTCAAACCTTTTTCTGTGTGCTAAGCTTAATGCTTAAGCTATTATGGTTACTTATATTGTTGGTGTTTTAGGGGGGTGTTGTGGTTTGGGGGGTTTTGTGCGTTTTTTTGTGTTTGTTTTTTTTGGTTGGTTGCTTGGTTTTTTTGTTGGTGGTGGTCATTGGTGTTTTTTTTTGTTTTTTTTTTTCCCTTTATCCTGCTGTCCATGTATACAGGATAGGGCATGAACCAAACTCTAAATGTCCTTCTAAAGTGTGCATGTTAAGCTGGTAACGATGTTCAGTAGTTGGATGGGGCTGATCTTAAAAATGTCTAGAAATTACATTACTCTAAATATTAATTCTATACCAGCTCACTGCATGTTATCAGATTCACCTGTTGTCTTTTTTATTCCAAAGCTACCGAGTAACTATTAATTGGCTGTTCCAAGGAAAGTATTCTATTTGTTTCCTATGCAGCACTTGAGAAAAGGGCATTGCTAGTAGGATGATAGATCTAGTTGTCTCTCTGGGGAAACGGACAGCATAACACACCTTTATTGTGTGTCCTGACAGGCTACAGGAAACATATTATCATGTTTTTATAATCTAAAAATTAATGGTGTTATAAGACTGTTAATAAATAAGAAGGTATAAATAGCAACTAAATAAAGCACAGATTTCTGTGCATCAATTTAATTTGCTGAGGCTGAGCCTGAAGTTAGGGAGGACATGAATGTATCTTTTGTTTACTTAAATATACTTCTGACTGAACCTACTGAAAACCTGAATGTCTTGCTACCCTGAAGTGTTCCATGTTCTTGTGAAATGTGCAAGTAGTTTGACAAAAACCAGAAATATGTCTGTATTCTGTTTTCACAGTAGAAGTCCCAGTGCAGGCTATGTTAAACAGAAAGTTCTCCCTAAATCTACTGGTATTTCCAACTCTTTCTAATCAGAGGAAGAACATTTAAGATATCTTATTTTCACTTGTCTAAGGATGAGAAAAAAAAATGCATTCAGTCAGTTTAATGTACTGATGTTATTTTCCCCTAATAGCAGAGGGTTTTACTCTTTTAAGAACTGTCAAGTGAACATTGACAATTGCAGCTTTAAAAACTTGCAGAAAAGAAGGTATTTGGTTAGAAAGTGGATCATTAACAATCCTTGCTCATCTCTTCAGGGAGATTTATCTGTTTAAAAGACAGTAGACTCTGATGTAGCTTACCTGGATGATTCAGGAACCTGTAAAGGTATTGAGAGAATAATGCAATCATCATGCACCATTAACATGGGTTCAGAAAGTGAAAGTTCTGTTTATCTAATTTGATATCCTTCTATGATAGGGGTGACCCCGTTGCTCTCTACAGCTTTACAAGGAAGGGATGTGGAGAGGGAGGTGCTGAGCACCTTTTTATAGCACCCAGTGATAGGATGCATGGGAATGGCTGCAGGCTGTGCTAGGGGAGGTTAGATTCGACCTTAGGAAGCATTCCTTTACTGAGACGGTGATCATACACTGGAATAGGCTGGTATATAGGTTGTATAGGTGGTTGGTGACTCAACCCTGGGGAAGTGTTAAAGAGACATTTCGACAGTACCCTTAAGAACATGCTTTAACTTGTGATCAGCCTTGAAGTGGTAAGGCAGTTACATTAGAAGATCAAAATTGGAATAGTCTATTCAATTTTAATAAAGTAATATTTCCACAATTATTAAGACACATGTAGGCAGTTTTTAAAAAAACACTTATTTGCTTCACTTGTAGAAAATTTTCAAAGGCTTTTTATATTTCTGAAAGCTCTTATTAGAAAACTATCTTTATTTCTATGCTCATGAAGTGCATCTGCAGAATAGGTCCATGGAGAATACCATGAGCATCTCCATTAAATGTGGCATGTATTTTAACAATAGCTCTACTTTGTTCTGCAATCACAGATTAATTATTCACCATGCTTAATCTAAGCTTTTGAATATAGATATTTGAACTGATTTGGATCTAGAAAAGAGTTATAGACTGCATTATTTTACATAAGGATGGATTTTCAAATGAAACTAAGATTGACATAAACAGTATTTTGCATTTTGAAGGCAGAACCTTGATCAAACACTTATGCTCCTAATTATGTCTGCAAAGGTAGATGGCTGGGTAGATGCACAAATATGTGGGTTAGTGTGTTTTTGAATTATGGTTACAGGACAGAATGCAAATTGATTACTAGTGAGTATTTCGCTTGAGAAGGAAATCAATTCTTAAAAATATGCTGTGATACGAATCCATGTTGTATTTGTAGCCATTCCATTTTCTTTAACTGTACATTATAGGTCTGTCTGTGTAGGCTTACCAATATGATTGTGGTGGGGAAAGTGAACAGTGAGAGACTGCTCTACTCTCCACAGACCTTAATGTCTCTGTGGACAAGGCACAGAAAACTGAAAAAGGATGCAGCCAATTCAAATAATTTGCAGACGGATTCACTAGTAAAATCTGATCCCTGCTTTACATGGGATTTGTTATTCTGTCAATCATTCAGTCTAAAAATCAAAAACTTGAGAGAACAGTGTTTGACTGAGGGGCTCAGAAAACCTGTATTGATGTGAAATTTCAATGTTAGTGGGAATTTTCTGATGACTTAAGTGAGTACTGCCTCCTGTTGGTTACTTTGTATATCCAGGTAGTATGTAGCAGGTAACTGAAGTGAGTGAATGCCCTGATATTCTGTGAAAGGTTAGCAGAGGTGAGGATTCTGGACCATTTTTCTATCAGACTTTGACAGGGAAAATGCCATCTGGAAAAAGTATAGGACTGTTACCAGGAGGTGAAGCAGCACTTCCATTTCTTGTATTATTGCATCAATTGTTCAGGCACTTGGGAAGGGTGTGGATAAATGTGAGATAGCCCAAATAAAGAAGATGATTTCTAAGGGTACTTTGACTACAAGGATTTTGTTACTTCAAGCTATATGCATCAACAGAGAACCTCAGTTACACTGGTTGTTTGTATTTGTAAAAATGCAAGTATTTGGAGCAAGAAGCTGTATAGGAATATATTGTGGTTTTTCATTAACTTGGAGATATCTACCTATTCAGAGCTGTTTCTTACTGTCATTAATTACACCTCACTAATCTCAGGACTTGAGCAGGGGTGGAGGTTTCAGCCTGCATTAAAAAAAAAAAAAAAAATGAAAACACTATTTTTAAGACCACAAGATTGCATGTGGAACATAGTGTCCTTTTCCATGCAGATAAGTACAACAGGTTAAAGTCAAAGGTTACGCTGGTGAAATAAAAAACTGAATTGCTGGGAGTTAGATGGCAGTATTAGCTTACAGTATACTTCTGATCAGTTGTTCTTTTGTTCAGGTTTTTGCAACAGTCTTGTCACTTTTTGTAGTTGTTGGTTTGGGGATTTCTATTTTTTTTATTTTTATTTTTATGTTGAGAATCTCTTGGTGTTGTGATAAGCAATATGACTAATATATCATGCCATTTTTCCTTCCCCACAGGAGAAATGAGTGCAGTGGTGTGTTTTGTTTTGGTCTTTTTTTAAAATTTTTTTCTTCCTACCTCTCTCTGATTTTTCAGTTTTGGTGTTACCCTTTTTTAGGAACTTCTGGAAGTTGCCTGAATCATGTTGCTACTCTGCAGAGACGTTGAGTCATGTTTGAAGATGAGTAATGCAGCCTGAGAGGCTAGAGGGATTCTAAATCAGTGCAAATTACAGCTTCCTCTGCCTTCCCAATAGATCAGCTACACTTAGTAAACTCTCTGCAGATTGTTTTAAACACAGTATTTATACTTAGGTTGGTTTATCAACATGTGAGTTCTATTCTCCAGCTTATTCTTTTATGTGGTAGCATTCCAGTGTTGAAGGGCCTGAAAAGAGAAGGAATGAAGGAAGGAAGGCAGAAAGAAAGAAAGAAAGAAAGAAAGAAAGAAAGAAAGAAAGAAAGAAAGAAAGAAAGAAAGAAAGAAA
>JAWWEV010000083.1:82841940-82886173 GCA_035583235.1 Hafferia zeledoni | reverse complement strand
AAAGAAAAGAAAAGAAAAGAAAAGAAAAGAAAAGAAAAGAAAAGAAAAGAAAAGAAAAGAAAAGAAAAGAAAAGGAACCTTTGCAATTCCTCTTCTCAGAAAGCTGTTCTGGCTTTCATCTTGTCCTTTAGAGCTTTTACTATGATGTAGGTATAAGAGTAACTGATTTATTTCTGCACCTTTAAGTAATTTTATTTTGTTACACTTTACTTGCCACTTCACACATGACCCTAAATATAAATGTGTGGAAATGGTTTCTCTCAACCATTTTTAGACAGTTTATGACATTGCAAAAATAAACACACTTTAAGTCTAAAATTGCTTGTTAGAAAGGATTCAAGGAAGAAAAATGATTCCTAATTAAACCGGCTTAGACTAAAAATTTACAGATGCAAAAATATGCGCTGTTGACTTTCCTTTGCAGGTGCATACATAATGCTTGCTGAACAAACCACCACTCCATCTTGTCATAGGTAAATGTATGTTATTTTGAGAAGGTTCCTCAGAGTACATTAAATAATATCTCCAATTATATGATTCAGTTTCTTAAAGGACTGTCTTCTAGAAGAGACTTTCTCCCTGAAGGCATAAACATGGAGACACTCAAAACAAATGTATATCAGTGGATTTGTGTATATATATATATAAATATATGTGACATACAGTTTAGGTCCATGCTTCTCCCCTGTAGAGGGATGGACAGTACAGTTAGACCATGTTTCAAGGCTGCAGCTGATGTAAAACTAAGTTAAAGGAGAAGTTGGGGGAAGAGAACAGCAGATATACCTCCTTCCTGATTGACTAGGATATTAAAGGAAGGCTGGAGTCAGTTTTACATAGAACTGGATGCTTGTCAGAGTAGCCAATCAAGTTGAATGGTACTATCAGAGTTTCAAACTGTATTGATTTTGAAAAAGCTCTCATATTTCCTTCTACCAAAGAGGATCTGTTCTCTCAGTTATATTACTCTCATTCTGAGTAATGTGACCCCTTATGCATGCCAACATATATTGATATTAGTATCACCACTTCCAGGGACTGTGTTTGACAGCTGGTGACCAACATCATATTTTTGCAGTTTCCACTTGGAATTTTTTTCCAAAACAAAACAAACAAACCATTGTGGAGGACTGTTTTGTTGGGTTTTTTGTTTTTTTCAGATTGACCATAAGTCTCTTCCTTTCTGGCTGCATGTGTGCAATGTTTGCACTCAATTTTTGGGAAAAAAACACCAGACAACTTTACCTTCTCATGGGAAATTCACTCAATTCTTAACATATAGGTTGACTGCAGCATCAGGTTTATCCTCATTGCCATATGTCAGTGTGAGAATGTTGGATTAAAATGCTGCTGTCAGCATGTCACTTTTAGGTTAACCTCATAAATCTCAGGAGAAGAAACACAATGAGTCTAAAAAAGCAGCTTTACTGTAGAGTTTAAGTTACAAGTTCATTTGCAATCTCAACATTTTTCTGATAAATTATTATTTACTCTTATTAGAGATATCTTCTGCTAAAAACACTCAATTTAGAAGAACACAATGCACATAGACATTTTTCAAACCTGAAATGTGCTGCTATTCAGTCCACAGAGAGGTTGATGGAGGTATATGTGTTTTTGTGGGTTATAAAATCTTCATTCAATCCTTGTGGCTTAAGCTGGTTTCTGGGCCTAGGAAACAGAGCATTAAATATCTTCATTTTAGCTAATCAGCATCATATATTTATTCCTCAAAAGACAGGATGTATCTACACATTGATAGAGCTTTGGATAATTTCTTATCTGTTCAATCACAACTCAAAAATGGTTCACATCAGGAATTTGCTTTGCATCAATGAACGACACTATCCCTGATTAGTATCAGTAATGAAAGCAGGCATAAACTAGCCTTTTATATGCTTACTAATTAAAGGCAGATGGCCTTGAACCAGCTAGTCCTAATTTCCGGTCACTAATCTAAATCTTGTACTGCTATTTTCAGTGACAAAAAAATGCAAGTGGGGAGAAATGGAGAAAAAAAGACCACTTTAAAATGACATTATGAATTTCAGACTGCTTGAGAAATTTCAGGAGTACAGAAAAAAAAGTATTGATGGTTACTGAACCTAACAAAAGCTCTTTCATGCCCTTCATTTGCTGGGGAATCAGGGCTGCTTTTATTTTACTGTATGATGACTTTGAAACAAGATTAGAAAGAACATCAACCATCTGCTTTTCAGGAATATGCAAAGGGCCAGGCTGGCTCTGAAGGATATGCTGGTAAAATATATGATGATCTGCTGAGGTGAGGAAGGAAAAAAAAAAAAAAAAAAAAAAAAAGGGAAGTTAGAAGGATGGTGGTGTCCACAGCCTTTACAGACAAGGGAAAAAATCTGTGTGAGAGAAAAGGGAAAACATGGCATTCCACTGATATATTGACTGGCATACGCAGTAGTTAGGGAAAAGATTTACCTTCAAATACTGGTTATTTTTGACAACCATAGTACTTTTTGGACTAAGCAGTTTAGAAAAAAGGAAAACTCATGTTAAGCAACTGTTGCTTCTGACAGGAAATATAGAGGGTAGTGACATTTAGAAACGTCTTGATTTATGTTATATTAATGCCCTATGATTCTCTTAGCCAGTTGCATGGGTGGAAAAAGAAACATGATTAAAATAGTCAGTGAATCACAGAAATTTCAAGTGTTGAGTCTGTTTGGTAACAAATTCCAGTAATGCTTTCTGTAGCCATCTAAGTGTTTGGAAATTGTTTTGCTATGATAACTGTCATTCCCCAGTATTTTAGTAGGAATAATTATAATATCAATGATGGTATCTTTCTGTGATTAATATCTTTTTCTTTATGTTGCTCAAGAAGTCGATGTTTATTTGTCAACAAGATATTTGGAACACAAGTAAAAAATAATATTACAATAGCAATTTAAGTGTATGGTTAGTAATGTGCCATTTTTTCTTGAAAAAATCTACTACATTCATTTTAAGGTACTTGTGAACCAGTACATGAAAAAATTCCAGCTGTCTGAACTCCTCTGAAAATCTTCATTGAAATTAACTTGTATAACCTCTACTGTTCATCATCAATTTTTTGGCCAGCCCAGGGTTTGTAGTTTGTACATCTTTAAGCACTTGAGCTTGATACTAATGCCTGCTACTAATTCAGTGACTTGGCAAGAATGAGCAAATTCCTGGGCTCTTGTTGTGCATGCAATATCCAGTCCTTTGTTTGATGTCCATATGAAGTAAAAAGTCTCCCACCGATGTAAGAAACTTAAAATGCTGTAGTATTCTTAGTAATTATTTTCTGAAGTGACTATGGTATATTTAGAATAGAAGCCTGGTTCATATGAGGACAAACCCAAAATACTCCAGAGCTCTGAAGAACTGCAGTATAGAGGATTCATTAATGACAACTTTTGATGATGTTCTCTAAGTGAGTAACTACAGCAGCTTTTATCTGGTAGCTGTGGGAAAATACCTCCCATGATAACTCATACCATGTGTAACAGAACTAACTGAGTTAAACTCTGCCAAGTCAGAAGCAGCAGAGGTGAAAATGATTTTGAATACAGCAGTGGTACAGGTGAGAGGCTGAAGGTAGGGTATGAATCCCTGAAGTGTTAGAGCTGAATCAAGGTTCACAAAATATGAATCTTCCTACTTACTGCTTCAGCTAAGTGCTTTCTTCAGACAGTGTCAGAAGTAAAAGACTTGTGATCACTGATAAGGTAGAAAAATTGAATGACTCCTTCACCTATGACTCAATATATGCAATCAAATATGAAGTGGTTGTGGGGGGAAGGTTTGCAAAAACACTCTTAATGATTCTCAGAATTTACTTCATTAGAATCTGGAAATCATGGCTTATACAAAAACTGAAGAGACTCTTATTTTGGGTTTTGTCTCCTAACAAATGGAAAATTTATCTTCTTTCAAGATGGTGAAGCATGAATGGAATGCTGGAAATTATGGAATGGTTTACAGAAAAAAATCCACACATGAATGTGAGTACTCCCAACTTGCTCTTAAACTTAATATTATATTATCTTGTGTATCTCCAAGGTGTACAGTTAGGAAGGACATATTTTCATATTTTGTACTTACCCTTCTTATTTAGGAACTGTTGACCCTTTAAATTGGAAGCGGCTACAAATAAGTGCTGCCAGATCTGATACCTATCTGGAAAGTTGGCAGGATGAAGGCAGGGAAGGAAGGAACTCTGCAGTGTTAGGGGAAAGGGGAAGCATGTAGGAAAAATTATCCTTTTTTATATTTTACTGCCTTCTCTCTCCCCCACAACTACTGCTGTGCATGTAAAAACAGCATTGTCTTTTTGCAGTGCTTTGTTTTCCTTATCCCTCTTATCCCTTGGAGGATTACATAATATTACAGGATATAATTTTACTGGGGTAAAATTAGAGGAAACTGGGAAGTTTTATTTGCATTATAACACAAGATGAACACTACAGAAATTATAGGGTGAAATGCAGTTGTTATTCCCTGGATGGGACACAGTCATCATGCCTGAATTCCCACACACAGTACCTGTCAAGGGGAAATAAATGGAGAGTGGAGTGAAGTGAAGATACCACAGCCAGGCTCTGCTGAAATCCGTGCAAGGTGGAGAACTCAGTGGTACCATGTGGCTGACAAGCCCCAAAGCAACTGAAAAACAAGGGAGTAGAAAAAAGATTTCTTGCTGCTGAACCACCAACTATGGCAAGATCACAAACGCACACCTTTATCCTGAAGGCTACCTCAGCTATAATACTGACACCCATCTCCAAGGTACAGCCATCACCCCCAAATATGATGCATGACCAGAGCCACTCAAGCTTTATCTAAATGTAAAAATATTTTAAAGTAGGTTACAAATGGGGAGAGGTTAGGGAAGACTCCTTTGTAACTTCTGGGATCAGTAGAGGGGCTGAACCTGACTTCTACCCCACAGGGATGCTTATTAATTAAGAACCGTACTGTGTGTGTGCTGAATGATTAACTTGAGCTAGCATTTGTAAGGGATAAGAGCTTGCTAGCATATTTTGTAGCCAGATACTATCACTGGCCATCCTCAAATTTTGCCACAAAATTTCTTATACTAACAAAGAGTATTAATCTCTGTTATAAAACAAAGTAATATTCTGTAAACTGTCTGAGTCCTTCATGAGTGCTAGCTGATGCCAGCAGCAAATAGCATATTTGACTGTGGAGAACTGAAAGAGGGTCTCTCCTATGCTGTTGGTCCCTGAAAACATCAGTCAAACTGCCCTCTGATTCAGAAGACTGCTTGGTGAAGGGTCCCCATAATGGGGCAATGGTAGACTGGTTGGGTCTGAGAGTGTCGGCTTTCATGGGATGCTGAGACTAATCAAACTCAAAGGGCTTGAGAAAATCTCCCATTTCATGTGACACTGTAGGACCTAGGCCACAAAGCTGCTATATTATGGTTTATTTGAGGTCCAGTTCTCCAAACTGACCAATCTTAATGGTGTTTCTTTTTCCTTCCCCACCAGTTCTTCATTTTCTTCTACTCACGATGAGCTATTCCTGATTTCTTATTTATTCTCCAAGCTTTCGGCACCTCTTCTTTAATACTTCTTCTTCTTTAACAAGAGAACTCTGGCACCCTGACAGCAAACCTCCCTGACCTCAAACTTTTGGCTGCTGCCTAAAACATTACTGGGATTTTACAGGCCCTGAGGCGATTTAATGCTGCAGCTGTGACAAAGGTTTTGAGTGCAGCAGGGGAACAGCAGCGATTTGGATACTGTTTAGGCATACTGTGAAGAACACCACTGGATTCACTGATGTCTGAAGCTGCCTGAAGTTGAGGAACATATTATTTTGTGATTGTGGGGGTTTTCTCTACATGAAAGAGTAAGCGTACTCCATTAGGTGATGCTTAGCCAGAACAGAAATCTCAGCTTTGTCAGCCTCACATGCAGGTGGGTAAAGCTGGCAGTATGCACTGTTCTGGACTTTGATGGAGCACTAAATGGCAAGAAAAACTTGAACTTTTTCTCAGTGGGACTGCTCTGTTGGTTTGTGATTCATTTTTTTTCCCCAATTTCTGTTGATAGGAGGAAGGCAGGCAAGCTTCTGGAAAACTCGAACACTAAATTTTGCTGTGGTGTAGTGCGGTAGCACAGAGTGACACACAAATTTGGATGTTGTTTTGGGAAAGTAAAGTTTTAATTTTTGGGGCTTCTACTGAAAATGTAGGTTTGTAGACAAGATAACCAACAGTGTTTGGAATAGTTCAGTACTTAACAAAGATAGATGAGCCATCAGTTCAACCTTATTCCATTAGAGATGCCTGAGTAATAATAAGGAAATTAATAGATCCCTTCCTTATGCACCACTGTGTCCCAGGAAGGGTAGGAGCAGCTCTGTCAGCAACTCTGAAGCTTGTAGTCAAAAAACAAGCAGCGAATGTGGAACACAGCCTTCTTTCTTCAGGAAAGGCTTGTGGGACAATGAAAGAAGAGCTGTCTTTGGACTCAAACCAGGCTAAAGGCAAAACGGAAAAGGCTGAGATGTACAAAATACTCTATCCAGAACCTCCACCTTCTCAATTGTTTTGCCCTGTTCTTTTTCTTATGTCTGCATGTCACTGGAGTTAAATAAAAATTGCCAGAAATTGACAAAAAATGATTTATAGGACGAGGATGCTAGCAGTTTCTTCTGTGAAAGAGATCAGTATTTTTCACACTTGTATATAGGTGGTTGCTTCTTTACTATCTATAAGTTCTATGCAAACATAGTTGGTAACTTATTTTAACATAACATGGATAGCACACCAGTTACGTGCTCAGAGATGTTTATTTACTATGAAGTAATGCATGGTAAGTTTCCACAGTGTGTTCTGAGGAGATACCTCTATTTGATGCTGCTCCCATCTGTGCTGGTTCTGACAACCTGGATGGCTGCTTGTCCTCTAAGTGCAGGGGAGCTCTGTTTTTAATACACTTGTTTATAGTGTAGTACTGTCTCTAGAAAACCAGGAGACAAAGGGTATGCCTGGAAATTCACTCAGATGTGCAGGTGTAGCAGTAATGTCAGAGGCCACCTTAAACTGGAAATGTTCTTTTATGATCAAAACAGACTCTAAATGCCACAGTGGATTTGGGAGGTAATTGACATCATCTAAGTAATTGACAACATTGCACCAAAAAAAGGGAATGATGATGGGGTTTTTCTTCAGAATTTTCTATTTTTAGATTTTTTATCTTTTTGGTGTTTTTATTTAAGGGCTTGAATGCACGTCTAAGGAATTCATGTGTTAAGTCTCTTCTTTGTTTTCTGACCCATGATGTTAAAAAATCAAAGATAAATTTTTAAGTGTGATACCAGAAAGAAGGGAGACAGTTGGAAGGAAGAGAAACTACTCTTCTTACTGCAGGTCCAGATAATATTAAGAGGAGGAATGCTGTAGCCTCAGTGTGTTAAGTGAATCAGAGGAGCTCTAGATTTTTTTATGTTTGTGTAGATCTTCTCTCAGACTTTTGGAAGAATGACAAAACCATGCTAGGATACTTACGCAATGTTGGGGGGAAAAGGACGGGTTCCTGCCGGTCCTCTGGAGCCGGGGAGTGCAGAGGCAGAGGTGTCTGTTCACTCTGGGGGATGAGTGGTGAATACAGGTTTATTGAAAAAAATCACTGAGCTTATATAGGGTCCCGAGGGGAAGGTGCTGGAACTGGGACTGGATTGGCTAAGGGCTCGGGTGGAAGGGAGTTAGGTGCTGACTAGAGAATGGGAAAATGGGAGGAACCAAACCAAATAGAAACCCAGGAACTTGGGACAGATGTGTGCGATAACCAATGGGGTTAGGGCAGAGGTGGAATCCAGCAGGAGCAGCGGCCATGCTGCCGCAGACTGCACCAGCAACATGAGGCAGGGGGATCCCTGCACGGAGCCACCCTAGCTCGGACTGGCGGTTAACAAGCTCCAGCTTGGACCGGCAGGAACAAGCCCTGGCTCGTCCCAGACCGGTGGGGTCATGCCTGGGCAAGTTCCGGCTGCTGTCACCACAGCAGTGGCAGGGGGAAGAACACCTCTGGTTGGGGCCATGGTGGCCCAGGGAGAGACAATGCCCACGCCTAATGAGCAGGTGGTGACTCATCAGAGAACAAAGCCTCTGGGGAAGACAGGGGGAAAAGTGACAGCATTGCAAGAAGGAATACAGAAAACTTTCTGAACTAAAACACCATAAAGTAAAACGCATAGCTTTTAAACTCCAAAAAGTCTCTCATGTATGTGGCTGGTCTGGACTGCGCTGCTTCCCAGTGCTCTCCACCTCTGAGGTCCATTTTAGCATTTTCCCACAGATATTGAGGAAACTTTTGTCACATGACTGTGTGTTCCCATGTCCTTTGACAGACATCTCAATTACAATGATTAGAAGTTGAAGGAAGATTATGTTTCAGCTAGACATTCCAATAGTTGAATTTTTTTGTGTGTTTTGGATACAACAGGGCTAATAAGTTTTATGGAAAGTATGCCACCAAAAAGAAAGGGGGCAGTTTTATTCCTTAAATTTCCTACAGGAACTCCTTCTAGCAAAGTCCTCTGTGGTGCTAAAAAACAGAGGTTGTTAGTTTGTCAAAGGTCATGCTATGCATATAGCCATCAGAAACTGGAGTTTTGGAACTAGTGTAAAATTGTAATGATTATCCTTCACAATAGTACCTCCAGCTTTTTTTTTTTTTTTTTTTTTTTTTTTTTTTTTTTTTTTTTTTAATTCAGTGTAGGCAGAGGACCTGGGGGCTGTTCGACAACTGGCTGAACACAGCAGTGTGCCCAGGTGGCCAAGAACGCCAATGGCATTCTCTGTCAAGAATAGCTGGCCAAAAGGACCAGTGAAGTTTTTCCTGTGTACAGGGCACTGGTGAGGCAGCACCTCAAGTCCTGTATTCAGTTCTGGGCCCATCAATTTAGGAAGGACATTGAGATGCTGGAGTGACTATAGAAAAGGGCAACAAAGCTGATGAAGGGTCTAAAGAGTACGTCTTATGAGGGACAGCTAAGGGAGCTGGGCTTGTTTGTCCTGGAGGGGAGACCTTATAGCACTCTACAAACTACCTGGAAAGAGGTTGTATCAAGATCAGGGTCATCCTCTTCTCCCAGGTAACTAGCAGCAGAAAGAGAGGACATAGCCTCAGCTGCACCAGGGGAGGTTCCAGTTGGACATCAGGGAGAATTTCTTCATGGAAAGGGTTGTTAAACATTGGAACAAACTTCACAGAGAGGTGATGGAGTTGCCATCCCCAGAGTGTCCAAGAAATGACTGGATGTGGCACTTAGTGCCATAGTCTAGTTGACAAGGTGTTGATGGGTTAAAGATTGGACTCGATGATCTCAGAGGTTTTTTCCAACCTAAATGATTCTGTGAAAACAAAAGACAAGTTTGGTCTGTAGGGTACTTGCTGTAACATTTTGCTAAGGCACTAGCAAAATCTTCTCTGGATTACCAGACAGATTTGTTGATGTTTCACCCTAGGGACCCAAGCTTGTGTCTTATGTAAGCTCATGTTCAGTATGAGCAAACAACGATGCTGGATGTTGAGGGACTCCCATAATGGCTTATGCTGGCACAGCTGCCTGGCCTCCAGCTGGCAGACAGTAGCATCCTGACCCAGTGTATCACACTGTGTCATGAAGATCAAAGGGCTTAAAATTTTATGCAGAAAATGAGTATTGATAGAAATGAGAAGCCTGTTGCTTTAACAGACAGCTTCCATATCCTCATTATTCAGGTTTGGGAGCACTTGCATCCATGCGTGCTGACAAGCTGCCCTGGCATGGGCTGGCTTTTTTAAAGGCTCCCTGGTGTCAGCAGCTCTAAATCTTTATCTCACATAGGAACAGATGGAAATCATTCACACATCTGATCAGCAAAAATCTCAGAATGGACTAGGCACAGTGGCTGACATTTGGCTGTCTATTTGTTGTTTTCATTGTTAGTTCTTTTCCAAAACAAAGTACATATAGTCAGACATCTGCACACAGTGGGCATAAAATCATGCCATGAAAAAAAAAAATTAAAAAATCAAACACCTAGTATAATGGTAGATTCTTCCAGTAGGGATAATTGCATAATGTCAGCACTCCTGAACAATGCTGATAAATAAGACACTGGCCTCTGTAAGATTTGTGACTATTCACTAGTTCAGAAGTACAGTAGTAAGACATATCCTGGTGACACACCTAATATCTTGCTTTGGAGCCAAATTTTAAATTTGCATTTGAATGAAAAAAAATGAGCCAGTGAGACTGAGGAGGGGAGTCCAGCACTGCTGTCATTGCCTTCAAAATACATTGCCTGCGAAAGAAGCCTTGCCAAACATTACTCTGATCTGCTTGCACACAGAGAAGCAGTATCTAATTTATTTGTTCAGTGACAATTCTTTTTAAGGTCTCACCTTTTATAGTAACCAGAATATTTCATAGGTATAATAACAAACTATAGAATGAGATTAGGGTGAAAGCTGGAAAGATATGAGTAGAGGCAAGCATAAAAGGGATTAAGGCCTCATGCTCATGTTTTGTGAAAATAACTACTAAGTGAACAGAAGGATGCTGTGTTTCAGAAGACCTGATCCAATAATGTTGTCTTGAGTACACCACAATTAGCTGGGTAGATAGTTATCTAGCTTTGAATTGTGTTATAGACTTGCTTTGGACAATACAAGATATAATTTAAAGTCAACAGTATTCTCTACATAGTTTGTATAGGTGCTAAAGCATTACACAATCTATCAAATTATTCAATTAATATAAAGTTTCCGTTAGAAATGCCTTTGGCAGAGGTGCTTAAGGGAGTCCCCCATAAAATTTTATTTATGCAGGAAATATCTGCCAAAGACAGACAATGGACTATGTCAAAGACCAAGTAGACTAAGACTGAATAACATCCACTGAGATGGGGTTTTTGAAACCCTAGTGTTCTACATAAAGGCTCCCACTGATTGCTATGGATTTGAATTGAGACAGAAGGATGAAGGAAAAGATTTGGCTGCTGATGAAAATATCAATAAATTTAAAAAGATAGTTAGTATGGTACCCAGAGCTACTTCTAATCTTATTTAGAGGTGCCTGTGACCCTGGGCATTGGTTCAGATAAAGAAAAGGTAATTTTATTGAAAACATAGGGCCTGAAGATAAACTTCTAATTTCCATCCTGTCTCTTAAAAGCTGTCTCATAATATGGATGTCTTTTATCTGTATCAGGATGAAATTTGGCAACTTTACAGTTCTGATCTACTGACAGTAACCACAGAAAAAAAAAAATCTTTAAATTTGTTTAGTCTTAACTGTTTTTCTCAGCTGTATTGTAGAGTACTGTGTGACAGTGTCTGGGTTGCAGAATTCTGGCAGACTCTCTCTGTGGAGATGGGTTTCTGCAGGAGATCTCTCCCTGCCCCTCCCTTCCACAGGGGCTCTGCTTTGGCAGGGACCAGCAGACACCCCGGTTTTGTTCATGCTGCTGTGGATGACAAGTGATCCTCACCTCAAGCAAGGTATTTTAGGTCAGCTGAATTTAACCTTTAACAAAAAGGTTAAACATAGCTGTATAGCAGGGCTATTTTTTTAGTGTGTGTATATTTCTTTTTTTCATGGCAGAGAAATGAATGACAATGACAATTGTTTGAAAGACATTGAAAGCTGCATCTTTTCTTTACATGGAAGATCCTCCACTGCTTCTTTCTGGATATTTCAGACTCTCAAGTTTGACTCCAAGTGTCAGAAAAAAAAGTTATAATAGACCTTCTCAGAAGCATAATTAGCACAGTCAGATCTTTGCTCATTAGCTGTTTCCATTCTGTTAAAAGATGGTAAAATGTTCCTCAGAATGTCCCACATGCAGACCATTTGGCATCTATAAATTAGTGAAATGCATCTATTATATAAAAATTGTAAATCATCACTGATAACTGTGTCAGCTAGGGCAACAGAAAAAAATATGTACTTGATGTTTTATTCAGCAGGAGGTTATTATAATGGCACCTTAGTGCACAGTGAATGTAGTTCTCTCTCTCTAAATAAAAATTTTATTAATTGCATTAATTAGTGTATTTTTATTTTTAAAGCATAAAAAGCTTCTCATTCTAGGCCCTCAATACTTGCATATAATTTACAATTATCATAAAATGTCATGATAGTCTGTCTACTCATTTGGCTTCAATTACATAGAAATATACATAACTGAATGTAATAAAATAGACCCATTTCCCAACCAGTCATCATAAACCCTTTCTATCATTATGCTCTTCCCTAAGTACCAGGAAGAAAGACAGTCTTTGGATGTGCTAGGAAATTAGTAACTACTAATGATATTAGGAGTAGACTGAGAAATAGTGAAGTTGTGAATCTGTTAACATCATTGTCAAGGCATGTGCTGATTTTCCTAAATTAGTAATTTAGGATTTAGCCTTCAGTGAATGATGTAATCAACATCAGCTTTAATAAAGCTGTTGGCATCATCTGTCATTTAAGATTTCATGAGTTGCTGATTTAAAGCTTCACTTTTGTGTAAGTTATTATCAAGTTTTCTAGGCAATTATTTTCAAGTCCTTCATTTATGTCATTAATATTGCAAAAGCAAAACCACATTTTCTGTTGGGGTAAATGGAGAGAGAAAGTTGACTTCTATGGGTTTTTGGCAATTTATGATGAAAATAGGGATTGTTCTTCAGAGGTAAAGGTAATCAAATTTTACCAGGTCAAAAATTCATATGCATTATATGTTTCATTTTTATGTATATATACACACATATAATATGGATCATATATTTTATATATATAAAATAATCCAGCCCCTAGTCACTCACTCAGTTTATGAAATCCAAATTACTACATCTCCTGGATTCAGCAAGATCTAAATATCTATAAATATGCTTTCAATTTAATATCCAAGATTTGAAAGGCTGGAAACTACACTGAATATTGGTCGTTGGCAGGATTATACATGATCATAATCACGTTGAATTACCCACTACATTGGGTTTTGTCTGTTTTTATGCCTACAATGCTAATGAAATAGCAGTGATATAGCTCATTTTTGGCCAGAGTTCTCAAAGAATTTAACTTAGTTGTTTTCCACAAGCTAATGATGGTAGCAAACATACAAGTCTGCTGCAGTTATACACAGCATATGATCCCCTTCCTTTGCTGAGGATTGAGATGATTAATGAAAGCATTACATCTCTAGAGAGTAGCCCTCTAGCAAACTTCCCACTAAATGTATCCATTAAAAGATGGCATACAATATGCAGAAAAGATTTAAAGAATTATACTGGAACGCCGTCTGGGACTTCAGTGTTTCCCAGGGGGTAATTTTTTGATGGCATTAACGATCTCCTGTAGAGAAATCTGTGTCTAATCATTCTCTGTCCCTGCATGACTCTGTACAGTATGGCATCCTGCAGTATATATTGCTACATATGTACTCTAGGGTATTCAAGAGCTGGCAAATTACTTGAGCGGGTTATTTACTTTTGCAGAAGTTATGACTATTTCTGCACTTCAGCGCCTGATGAAATAAACAACAGTTATTTTCCAAAGTTTTAACACTGAGGTTATCCTTATACTTAGTAGGCTAAGGTTTACAGTCTTAAAATCACTGTAAATATGCTTTCTTGTAATATGGTGAGTGTGTCTTCCCCTTCATGCTAGAAAATAATAACCTGATAAATGAGTCTGAAGTAGTGATCTAAAGCTGGAAAATGAAAGCAATAAGAAAATCTAGGAGGACAATGCAGGTCATAGTCAGACAGCAGCCTTGCCGTTTTTCCCACTGTCTGTCAGGGTAATGCGTATGGCAACTAGGAAGGCATAAAAATTCAGAATCCTTCTCTCCTTCTTTCCTTTAAACCAAAGAATAGGAAAAGTTCTAACCAGTAAAACTCTGCCCTCCTTTCATTGGCTGTGCTCAATTGAGGGGACCAGACTAGAAAGGTGATCCCTGCAGCTGCCCTTATCAAGTTGAAGAATCATTCCTTATGCCAACATTCATCATGTGCACCTTTTTGTGCTACTAAGGAGGGTTTTCTTCCCATCAAGGTTTTGCAAATGCCTCTACAGATCCTTACAGAAACTTTCAGAAATTTTAAAATATTTCATTGGCTCATCTTCTGTTGAGGAACAGATAGGAATGAAAAGCAGATGGTTTCAGTGATGTTTTAGTTTGTTTCTTGTTTGGTAAAGTATGAGTATCTGTGTGACCTTTGTTCAACCTGCTTGAATTTGTAGAAGGCATGCATTGCAGCAGTGAATAGTTAAAAGCGAAACAAAACTGCATTTGCTGGATTTTGCATACAGTTTTTAGAGCGGAAAGGAGATCAATATTGCAGCCACCTGCTACTGTAAACTCTCTCTGATAATTTCCTATTTTTATTATTATGTTAATGTAGTTCAAGCTATGGTTCATCAAAATAACCAGGAAAGTATGAATGTATTATAGAGACTAGTTTATACTTTCTCTTACACTTGATAATTGAGTGACATTCAGAGGGTGTGTGCGTGGGAGGGAGGAAGTAAAGCACTTTATTTATTTCTCCTACTACCTTTTTTTACCCAATTCCTATAAAAATGTTTAAAAATATATTAATATGAACCAACTGAATAAATATATTTCTCAGGTACCTTTACATACGATGTTACTGCTGCATATCAAATATCTACTGCTGTACTAGCCTTCATTTAAACAGATTAGACTTTGTGGGACAAAATAAATATTTAATGCCATTTCTGGCCAAACTAATTTTAGAATTAAAGAGCCATAAAGAGAAATTAATGGAAAAATGACAGAATATTTTTCCAACTAAGAGATTAACTAGTTTGTGTGAGAAGAAATAATCCTTTGTAGATGTTACCAAGTCTTACTTTAGTTAAATCATAAAACCAGTCTACTCCATGGTATTTTCAGCTGGAACTTGTTAAAGGTTTTATTCTAATAATGCCAAGCTAATCTAATTATAACTGAGCTACATTTTCTAGAAATCATTTAGCATACCTATTCACAGCATCTATAACATAGACTTCAAACCCTTTTGCAAGGTAGTTTTTGTGTTGAAGTAGTGGGAGAGGTAATTAGAGCCTGCTCTAGTAAGCATTGTGTCATACTATTTGCAATGGTATGAGAATGATACCTGGAGGTGTAATTGCCCTTATGTTTTTATGGATTCTTTTAAGATCAAAGCTATCAATTATGAGAGACAAAGACATTTAGACAATAAGAACAAGTGTATACATCAAGCAAAGTCAGACAAAGGTAAATCTGAAATGTTTCAACTTGCAAGAGGAAACTTTTAATGTTTATACTAATATATTAGTTTAAAATAATTTTTCAGAGTCCCATAAAATTATGGAGAATGATTGTGTGTTTCTCTGAGATTATTATACAAACTAGATTGTGTCTCTGAACCACCATATCAGGTTCTATTACTGTTAGATTTGATTTCTAATTGTACAACTGGCCCAAAATTTACCTCCTGCCTCCATAAATGTAGCCTAGATGATTGTATACAATTAAAGGTTTATGTAAATCAAGCTTTCTATAACATAAGAGGAAGGAATTTATATGACACTCGGGATGAAAATATTTGGTTACAATAAGAAATCAACAAAAAAAATTAATAGAATCAAAATTTTCTGTTTTCATGGTAATGTAACCAGATTTTTTTAAAATACACAAAATAAAGGGAAAAAATGTCCTTCTCCCTGTTTTTTGTTAAAAAAACTGATAAGTGTTGTGCATAATCTTTCCTTTCTTTCCTTCCTGTATTGCTATGAGTAATACAAAGAAGTTATTAATATTTAAATAATAAAAGGTTTAAAAATATAAACTAGGTGTCTTCTAGAATCTTGAAGTGTTGCAATATAAATTAGTATTATTTCTTTCAAAAATCTGAATTTGTGTGGGTTTGGTTTATTTCAGTTTAAATGCTCTTTTTGTTTGTTTGGGTGTTGTTTGTGTTTTTTGGTTTTTTGGTTTTTGTTTTTGTTTTTTTTCGTTCTGTTTGTTTGGGTTTTTTTGTACCCTTACTTCCTGGAAGAATTTTCTTTAATATTCATGGTGATAACTAAAAAGCATTTGAATATTTAACATTTGCTGTAAATTTCTTATGCAGGAACTACATATGAATCTGCAACATAAATAACCTCATGTCATCATAAAAATATTTGATTAAAATTAATCCACCTTTGTCATATTAAGTTGATGTAATTACTTTTTGTCATAAATCATTCTAGTAAATTTAAGAGGGGAGCGTATTATAAATTTAACTGTTCTTGGTTAGCTACAATCTTGCAGCTACAATCTCACCTAGAGTACACTATGGAGTAACTTTAGGAGATAACAGCACCATGAATATTTGCCACCATTTCACTGGTTGCACAGTCATCATTTGAGAACAAGACTTTTACTGTCTATAGGCAGGCATGATAAGGGATCCTCTGGCTGTTCTAGCTAGTTCTTCATTGGGGTTGTTATAGAAACAGCCTCCATAAATATTGCAGTGACCCATGAGGGTTCTCAGGGACTTGCAGTCTTGCAGAATGACCAGACTGTAAGTCCAGCTATCTGTTACACAGTGTACACTTTAACCTGATGTGCTCCACACAAAGAAGGAAGGTAGTTTAAATTCTTACTTCCCTGGTATTTTAAGTGAAAATGAATACCCGATGCCATGTGTAGAATAAATGTGAACACTGCTCATGTGTCTATTTTACCTCCTTGAATCAATTTTTGATCTACTCAAGAAACATTATGAAATTTTCCATTGCACTGGGAGAGATTCCCCTCAACAGGCTTTAAGGGCAAAACTTCTGAAAGAGTGGTTTTAAATTTACATTTCATCTTCACTTGTAGGTTCATTCAACTGTGAATGATGGGAGGAAGCTGCAAATGTAATGGAATGTCTTAGTGGTAAGGCACAGGTGCTAGAATTACTTGAATGGTGATAAATTTACATTGCAAATGTGATAAATCTGGTGTAGTTCTAATGCTACTGTAATGACTATCAGCTGCATGCATGAGGACAGATAAAAGCTGTTAAATGCATACTCTTAGTGCATGGAAAATGTGTTCTCTCAGCAGTTTATGTACTGCTTGATATTCATTTATGAGGGCTTCTCTTCACACAGGAACTTTCATTTCTATAGAAATTTACTTTGTGATGTTGTATTTGTAAATGACACTATTTGGTTATTAAGGCTGAATACATGCTCATTAAGCTTCTTGGTACTATGAACACGTATGGGAGTTGTGCAGGGTTCTTTTCATTTTCAAGTTACTTTTCATCAGCTCTTTGCATTCTGGCAGTTTCCTGCACTGCAGCAAAGTCGTTGCTGACAAGGCAGCAGTCAACAATACCAGTGAAAATGGGAATCTGAGAGAGGGTTGATATTTGAAGTACTAAATTCAATGGTGCATCTTCAGATAATTGTTTTGGTTTACCTTTCATGTTTGGTGTCTAGCAATCAAGAGACAAAGCAAATAAATGATGCACAACATGCTTGAAAAATCAGTCCTGTGCAGTCAGCAGAGCTAAGCTAGTGCAGATTCCAAATGTCTCATATAATATGGGGTTTTCCGTACTACTGATGGAAATGCTGTGTCCTTTAGTAAAGATAGCTAGGCTATTACTTTTTTATATTTGCCATGAAACTGCCTGACATAAATAAGCACAGAGGCAGCCACCTCTGCCCCATGGGAACACATAATGCTTAGCATGTGTGTGGATGTCCAGGCAGTAGTGAAGTGAGCAGCTTTGTAAGTTTCTTACCCTACTTGCAACTGTGGAAACATCCTCATCACCAGGGAGCCTGGACAGAGGTGCAGTAGTGCTGGAAGGGCTGGGCATCAGTGGGGTCCCACTGTAGCCTCACAGTTCTGGGGGATGGTCCTCTCTCTCTTCCTTTACTTTTTGAGCTACTGCTGGCCTCTCATGGGCAGCAGTTCACTTGCACACCCTAGGTTTTTGTCTGTCTGGAGGTGTCTTGAACAATGGGAAGCAGGAAGCCTTGGAGGCAGGTCTGCTCTGTGAAATGAACCTGTCTGCCTGGTTAGAGTTTTGAGCCCAATCAGAGAACCGGTTTATGCGGCTCAGTCCATCTGTGTCACATGTGTATTCATTATTATTATTATCTTTAAGCTTGTATCTCCTAATGTTTCCCCCAAAATGTCTTATTTCTGTGTCTCAGTACTATTGATCTTCTACATCTTGGACTTCTGGAGAGGTGTGGTTGCTCAGCCTCTCTGACTTGTTGTGCCACTGTCCCACTTCAGCCATAACCTCCAGTGGGGGATGTGATGGCTGCATGCAGCTTACTCTGGACTTTGGGAGAGGGATGGCAAAGTGGTAGCTGAGGGCTGTCTGGAGTGGTGACCTAGACATCTTGATGGTGTATCCATATTACTATAAGTCAGTCATCTTCATAAATTGTGGACATTCTAGGCCCACTGACATCTCCTGAAAGGCAGTGGGCTGCACGTCAAGGTCTCACCTTGAATAGGGATACATTCTCAAAATTACTTCTCAAGGTTGAGAAATTCCATGCCATAACAGGTTCTTGGTAGGGGATTAGCAGCATGTTAACTTTGAAATCTTAGCTAGGTGATATCAAGGATTTATTGTGCACTTATTATCCTTTAGACAGAAACTGTTGACCAAGTCTGGGACTGAGTCTGAATCCAGCTGCACTTAAGCTTCCCTCAGAAAGGAGTTTAGAACACAAAGGCATCCTTGCTGAACCTCATGACTTGACAAGATGGTATCCCTGACAGTTTTGTCTGATCCTGTTCTCTATGGCGTACATAATCAAGTGTATCTTGACATCATATCTTGTTAAGCCACTGTTGCATTTACTATGAAACTTTGTTAAATCACTGTTTTCTATCAATAAGCATATTGGTAGTTCTCTCTTACAAGTAAAATGCATCATTCCATCCACAGCAGGCTCATAGAACTGTTTATGTGCATCGTGGCCTTTTCTCAGGCTAACATTGTTGGGGTAGGCACCAGAGCAAGAAGCCTGGTAACCATGTCTCCAAGTCCAGCAGTTTATAATTAAGTGTTTGTTCTAAGAGTGACCTGCTTCTGCAGCAGCTGACAAACCACATTGCTGTGGCAACTGATAGACATGTGACAGTGATGAACGGATCACACCCCAACATACTGGTAGCTTGTGGATATATTTCTTTTTTTTTTTTCAAATTCATAACAAGTTTTAACTTAGAGGTTTCTAGCTTCCATGTTTGCTTTTTTTTTTTTTTTGGTGGTGGTGGATTTTCTGTTTGCTCTTTAAGCCACAGTGCATAGAAACCAGGATTCAGGCAGTCTGGAAGGGATTTTAGTGGTGACTTCTAAATTAGATGCATCTATTTGAGTCTTGTAATGCAGCTTTATAGTTCAAAGCTACTGTTCTTAAACCTCCATCCCACTCTCCTTCAAAATCCAGTTTGTGGAAGGACTACAGAAGAGATGACATAAATAACTCTCCTGCAGGGTTGGCTTGCTTGGCATCATTAGGAAAATGAGAGATTATGGTCTTTCCCCTTCACACAAAATGAAAGAGATGTAAGACACGGGTATTCCAATGGCAGAGCGTATAGTGAAATACTTACTGTTATGGCAAATTCTTTGTTTGATGGCTGTATTTTATCACTTCAAAGTAAATCAAATCAGTGGTTTGAAATGCTTACAAAGTAATATATTTCTCCACGTAGGTAAGATGAAACAGAAAAAGGCAACAACATACATATAATTCCTTTTAATGACTGGAAAAAATAATCTCACTATTAATATTGAAAGTAACTAATGTTTTGAGTATTGAAGTTGTACTTAGTTCTAAATTTCTTTTTTACATTGAAACAGTAATTCAGTGTATTCACCCAGGCCACATTTCTACACTGAGTAAAATGGCATTGAATGGTTATTCTCATGTTGTTCAATGTTTATTAAGTCTATTAAAAACTGTTCTGTTTTGATAGTCTCTTTTTTTAGTAAAGCTCATTTGGTATGAACTAATTAATTTGAATTAAGTAGACAGTAGTATCTTAGTTGGCACTACTGCAAGGGTTTTACAGGTGAGGTTAATTATAAATATGAGCCTATAGCTACTGTGTTTCTCTCCTATCTTTACCATGCTTTAAAATAACAAACATTATAGTGCTCCACAGCGATCTTGCTGTTTTACCACTCTTGGAGACTACCCGTAATATCCTTCACAATCTGGGCCTCAAATTTCCTTTATAAATATTACATAATCAGGTCTAGAGTCTTTGTGACTCTAGTATTTCCTTGATAGTAAAAACTGTGTTGTACCTGAAAACATTTCTCAATTAAAAATAACCCCTAGGATTTTTATCTGAGAAAAAATAAAATGGCATTGTTTACTTAAAAGTAAGAGATTCCAAAAGAAAGAGTAATGAATTTGTATTACAATGTGGTTAATTGAAGCTTTACCATCATTAGAAAATATAATTTAAAGGTGGAGTTTTTTAAAAACAAGTCATATATTAGGAAATACTAAAGGGGAGTAGTAGGAAGGCTTCAGTCGCTCTGGAAAGTTTTCATGTTAAACTAGCCCTTCCCTTGTGAGCTGCTCATGGACAGCCCAGGCACAAGCTTACAACCTACTTCTGTGCCTAAATGCAGTACTCTTGTGTTTTCCCATGTACTGATTTACACATGGGTGAACTCTGATTTGTACACTGAACCAAATTTTAAACCACAGAGTTTCATGTATACACTTTACTTATAGTAAACATAGTGATCTGAAGCCACTCCTTCAGTAGCTAAAAATCAGACTCCTGATGTGCTGCTGAGGAGGAGTGAGTTAACCTCTTTTCTGTTGAGATACCACAGGTTAATACAATGGCCCTTTGGTCAGAGCTTGGTGAACACAGAGGATGGCTGAGCACTTGTCAGTGCAATGGCAGATTAGAAAAATATTTCTAGTATAGCCATAAACCTAGTGCAAATAAACTTTCACAGGAAGGCAGGTCATATCAAATTTTATGTTCCTGCATGGATAAAAAGGAATGAAGGAAATCTATTATAGACAGCTGATAGTATAATTGTGTCAGATTAAAATATTCATATTCTCTACTCCTGTGATTATATAGTTTCCCTTTAAACTTCTGAAACTGTCCCTCTCAGCGAAAAAAACAATAGAATTATGCACACTTCAACACTTTTTTCTCAATAAAGCTAGATATATTTCTTGACACTTCTGTCAAGGTTTATTAAAAGAAGTCAAAAATACTTTAATTAGCTATGAGAGGTTTTGCTCATTATCAAAAAATTGTCTAGGCTCATTATATATTGCTTTTTTTAATACCATATTCACCTTGATGGGGAGTCCAGATAATTTCTTTCAATAACACTATCAAAAACTTTGTCTTAATGTGAATTTTTGCTTAAAATATTTTCTACTAGATCAAGGCAAACACTTAAATTTTTCATAAAAAAGTAAAATTAGAGGTGAATATCTCACTAAATTAAGTCTACCAGCATTTTGAACAGAATGTATGGGAAGAGGTTTCTTATTCTCCAAGTTTTATTTTACTTATTTTTAGTTGCAGTAAAAATAAGTATGTATGTAGCAGGGCCAGGATTTGGACTTGATGATCATTCCAACTCTATGATTCTTCACTGCAAGTTCACTGCTAAACAATGACGTTGCTTTGACATGAAGGACAGGCTAGTTCTCTTTCCAAGAACAGTCTACTCTGGTAGAGTTGGAACAGTTAGTGAGACAGAGTGAGTTCTAGGACCACCTTCAGTTTCTCCTGTTTATGTCAAAGAAGTCAAGACCACTCTTGAAATTCTGTATAGAACAGTAAATTTGTGCTAAAAAATAAATAAAAAATGTAAACTGCAATTCAAATGTTGATACTAATATCATCAATCTTATAGTTTGAATAATTATGTTGCATCCCTTTGGAAAAAAAAAGGCATTCATATTTGCTTTGCATCAACTTCTCGTGCCATATATTGGGTATACTTGTGTCTGTGAGGAGTAGAGCTTTTTTTCTTTTCCTTTTTTATTGAAAACTCAGACTCCTAAACCCAAGATGCACTCAAATCAAAATCAAAACAGTCAAATCACATTCTGAGCCAGACCAAGTGTGACTCTAATTTTTAAATATGCAGACTTGAAAAAGAAACATTAATGAAAACATTTATTTGCATATAAATACCATCTGTTACATAAAATTCCCAGTACTAGTTTAGGTAGGATGTCATTAGTTCTCCAGGAAGCACTGAACAATGAGGAAAGGGGAGCTGAAGAAAGTAGGCTGTAATGAAAGGTTTTGGGGAGCATGCTTTAATTCACCTCAGCTGCATTAACAATCTGCAGCTGTAGTAGATTTGTCCTTATTTATTTACAGTGGAGAATACTGAATTCTATAAAAAGTGATTGATTTTCTTTTAACCTGAAAACTGTCTGAAGTGAGAACTACTCTTTCTGTTCTGACTGCATAACTAGTTCAGTCAATGTCTAGGATCCCTAGTAAAAGTAAATAATAATTATAAGAATGACTAAATTATTACCATTTTACTAAAAGCTTTTAGCAAAAGAATGGCTCTACAGGTAATTTAACTATTACAATGATTTGAAGAAGGGGCTAAGAAAGGCAAAAACAATAGATGATACAAGAATAAAGAGTGAAAGTAATTATTGCATTACAATCCATATTATAAAAACAAATATGAACCATTCATATATCTTATTTCAGAACTAGTTTCATGTAACATAAAATGAAATAAGCATATAGCTCTAGCTGTCACTAGGGACAGTTCAATGGAAACATCAATACAATATATAGAGGTGTATGTGTATGGAAGTACCATCACATCCAGAGAAAGAGAATAAAGAGGCGATATTAGAGAATAAAAAATGGTAAATTTTTTGGATTAGGAAAATTGTATGGAATATTGACTTCAGTTCTGCTCACCCTATTTATTTCTTGCTCCTCCTCCCCTCAAAACAAAAACCCAAACCAAAACAAAAAAATAGAAACCATAAACCAAGGCAACAAACAAAATAATGAACCCACAGAGTGAAATATAATACTTGTAGAAGGTGGAGTCAAGTAAACTAAAATCTGGATGAAGCTAAATACTTTGAAATTATGTTTAGATCAGAGGAAAGAATGCTGCAAAAAGTAAGTGGGGGTAAGAATTTGTAGCTGTTGCAGAAAAGGTGGTCGGGCAGATACTTATATTCACTCTCTTTTGATAGGAGACAGAAAGAAATTGAATTATAATACTTATGAAACTGTTTTAAAATAAATAATTTTATACTATGTATAATTAACCCAATGAACTTGGTGTTATAATGTATTGGTAGAAAAATATGCTTAATAGAGCTATAATTAACAGAGATAAGGACAACTGGTATTCAAAATACTGTTGAAAATAGTTCAGTGAATACAAATGGTTTTGCTTTTGGACACAAGAGGAACACTAGGTAATGTGTTTAAGAGGTTTCCTCATGCACAGTTTCTCCCACTCTGTGTTTGTGGTTTACTATAAGCTGGAAAGCATGGTAACCATGGTATTGACTGCTAGTGAAGATGGGCTGCTTTCATCTTGTATGGACTAATGCGCTTTTCTGATGATAACAGCTCCAAAGTTCTTTTGGATCAAAGAATATCTGGGGTTCTTTATTGCCTTTTTAAAAGTCAAAGAATGGTAGAGAAAATTTACTTTTTTCTACAACAGTTTCACAATTTTAGCAATCGAAGAATGAAGAGAGAAAGAAAAAAGAGTTGGTACTGAAAAAAAGTAGTAAATAATAACTTCTCAGTCTTGTGCTTATATGGTAGATAAAAAATGTACAAACCTATAGATAAACAAAATCAGACCTGTTTCTTGAATATCTGTTATCATAAGTCTGGTTGACTACAATATATCAATCTTATGTATATGCCATTCTGCAAGTTCAATTATCAATTTACAACTCTATTCAGGTATATTAAAAAAATAATGTGGCTGAAAGAAAGCAGAAGGTCATTCTGGATATCTCTTTACCTCAATGTAGTATCAAAACTACCTAAATCATACCTAACAGGTGTTTGTAAACACTTCCAGTGAGAAATTTTACAATTTTTATTGGTAACCTGGTTCTTCCTCACTGCTTAAGGAATTCCATCATGATGTCTAATCTAATTATATTGTATTTCTATTACTTTTAACTGGCTTCCAATTAACCTTAATTTTATAACATTTTCTTAAAATGAACACCGCAGTTCAGATTGACTTATAAAAACCAGAAAACAAAAAACCCAACCCAAAGCAGTGCTTATTCCTTCAAAAGATAAGCTGTGAATATGGACACAGCGAAAAGCTGTGTAGTGTTGTCTTACTTTGAATAGGCTTCTGAGCAATGTCAGATTTGTCCATCCCACTCCAAAAATATTAACTCTGTAACAAACATTAACGGTTTCAAAATCAGTGGTGATGAACTGTTTCAGTGCTTATGGACATGAGAGGAACCAGCAATTAGTGTGCTCTACAGTCTTATCAGCACTTTTCTGTGTATGAAGTACTAGCTGGCTCTAGATATCTGCTAAAATTTCTGAATGTCCTCTAACTATTTTTAGGGCATGTTTTCTATATGAAGTTCTGTAGAACACTGAAGATTAGGAAAAAAAAAAAAAAAGGAGAAAAAAAAGGAGAATATAATAAATTGAAAATTGAGTATCAATATGAATATTAGAATGAATATTGTTGGAGGTAATATTATTTTTTATATTTGATTCAGTAGAAATCTATGGGTTTTTACACAACATCATCACCACCACAGAATTCAGGGGTTTTTTTCCCATGTCTCATGTTTGAATTTATGAATATATAGTAGATTTTTATTTTAGCTGGTGATGTGAAATGTAGAAAAGAGATATGAAACATGGTATGGTGTGCAAAATACCCAAAACAAGTTAACTAAAAATTGGTGGATTTTATTAAATATGGGCAAACTTGTTTATAGTTGACTTGGGCAAAATCCCTCATTCCAGTAACCTGGATTGCAAATTCAGTAAAGAAATGTAGCCATGCAACTGTTATGGTGTCATCTGTTACAGAAGGGTGATTTCAGCTGAAGGGGATAAGAGGTGCCTGAGAGAATTTTGAAAGCAGTCTGTCCTTCCTACAGCCACAAAGACTGGGAATCACCAATTTTTCTATTAATTCTACTCTATATAGATATTTTTAATATGGCTCTAGTTTCCAGAGTGTTCATTGGTGAGAGGCTCAAGCAAAACATGATGCTTTTAGAAGATGCTTACTGAAATGGTGAAAGAGAGTAAATTCTGCTCCTGCTCCATACAGTCAACCTTGCTGATGATTTAATCTCTTACTACCTTGACTTTGAGCCTGTTACAATAAGGACACAAATTCTAATTCTAACCTGTTAATCCGATTAATTTAATTCTAAATTTAATTCTAATCTGTTAATCTAAACCTTACCTGCCTGAAAGATAAAACTATCAGGACAGTAATTGCCTCCGCATAGATCTATGGCCTAAGTTCTTACAGAATGGGTCCCAGTTTTAGCTAGATCCTAGATGCTATAATTGTAAAAGTGGTGGTGGGTATTAAAATAAAATATATTAAAATGTTTTATGGTGTTTGTGTTTACCAGTAATGAAAACTTACGTGCACAAAACTTTGACATTTCTGAACGCGGGAGAAAGGAGTTCAAATTTGAACAGAATGGAAAATTGTCCACTCTGATTCATAAATTGCAGAAAACCTTATCCCTGATGTAGTTTTACTAAAGAGAAAAACAATCCCAAACATCAGAAAACCAATAATTTTTGCTTCCAAGTATTTGCAAGGAAAAATTGAGCATGAAATGATGACAAATCTATTGTGCTTGTATAGCAAGTGCAGTATTTCATTTCACACTCTGTTCTGCTCTGAGATCAGCCATTTAGACTAAGCATGTTTGATACTGCCTGCCCACAATGATACTGGAATCTGTACTGAAAGACAGAAAATGCATTAGGCAGCTGTGTGTTTTCCAGCTGGGGTATGACTCATACTTTCAGGACTCATGTTTCTACAGAGTTCAAAACCAAGCTGTAAAAACAAAGTAAAAAACCATAACCCAAGCCTTTAGCCTGTAGATCTTGTGAATTTCAGGTTCTGAGCAGATTCTTGCATCAATATAAAGATTATCAGCATTTAGGTGTAGATGGGTAGTTTATCACTTTCTTCAGTCTCTGCTTTCATATTCATGAATCAGAATGTGCAGTGTTCCTAGCAAACTTCTGTGCTTCTGTACTTCACAGCAATTAACAACCCTGACATTGTATCTCAAGATGCTCATCTCAGAAGACTGGTAGGAAGTGAAATCCAATCTGTGATATTTAAGTCAGATCTTTATTAATAACCCATCCAAATAAGGACAAAGTAAATCCTCTTCTTCCCAGTTCCTAACCTCCTGTCTTTGCAATTTACATCATAATCGATGTGTTATCAAAAATATCACCTGAATACCTCTGGACTTTACAGGCTTTTGGAGAATTAATTAGCTAAAGATAATGACTTCAAGTCAACTTGGAAGAATGGGATGCAGCTGCAGTGTGCACACATTTTTGATGTGCAGCATGTTCTTTTTTTAGTTTGAATTTGTATGAGGCATGTAAGGCTTGACAAGGAAGGAGAGGGTCTGTGGAAGTCTGCAAGTTTCTCATGAGCATAGCTTAACATGGTATTCATGCTTTGTGCCAAAACTTGTGTTATTGGTTCTGTGGATTTGCTATCTCATTATTCTCATGGTGGTTTTATTTGTCCTTTACTTGTTCAAAAACATTAGATAGGATACCTGATGACACTCTGTGCATGATATCATGAATGTCAAATGCCATTATTTCTGTGCCTTACTTATCAAGAAGTTCCTGGTGGTATATTCTAGAAGTCCTTTGCTGGTGAATCTAATCAATACAAAGTTCTTTTGCTAAAAATATTAGTTGCACCTTTAGTTTCAATGACCATCTGCTCCAGGATCAAGGAGGCTCAGGAGGCTTCAAAAAAGGCCTGCTGTCCCCTATATTGTTGTGATGAGGACTAATCACTTAGAGCAGCAGGGACTTGTGAAAAGCACACTCTGATGGAGATGTGGCTGGAAATGTTATCCTGACTGTAATCTTAGTGCTTCCCCGTGAAATAAAAAGTTGCTTGTCAGTGAGATAGGATTGGGAAAGGAAAAAAAAAAAAAAAAAAGCTCAGTAGCCATCCAGTATTTTTCTACTGTTTGGTTTTATTTCTCTGAAACTGTTGAAAGAAGTGACTACAGAGGGTCCTGGGCCTTCTTAAGTTCCATCTTTCACCAACATGAAGGGAGTTAAAGGGAATGGAACTGCAATATTTGTTTTAGAAAATTTTCATCTATATATTCATTTACTGCTCTAAGTTGAACCACTGTTCACTTGAAAATCAGCATCATGTAGCTGACTTGAAATAATCAGTGCAAGTGTTTCGTGCATCCTAAACACAAACAGTTCAGTGACTACAAGTTTCGCATTTCTGTCACTTTTTTCATGCTCTTCTCTTGCCATAGAAGCAAACAGTGGCTCAGAAGGAACTTTACATTTTGACAAGCAATCTAAGCTATTACCCAGCCTGAGAAGTGAATGGGCGTGGGAAACTTGTTTTCCCTTGAAGTAAATGTGAGTGTCAGGAATGCTCGTGATATGTCACAAATGGCACACAGTCAAAGCAGTGACTGAAATTGCTAAAAGTAGTCATAAATTGAGTAGAGCTGGCTTTATTTCATTTGTGACTATAATGCTAACCTGTCATTGTCTTTAGAAGATGAAGGCTAGCTAGAGGATGTGCTGCTGTTATCTGCTATATGGACTGTTTACATGAATGTCTATTTCTTTTGGTGACAATTTCACTGTAAAACTCACAGAAACTAAACTACTTCTTAAAATGTTAGGGGAAAAAAACAACACAGAAGAAATAATGAAAAAAAAGAAAACAAGATAATGTTGTTCATTTGCCCAAATACATGAATTGACCTAAAAATTCCCTATCGAATGTCCAGAATTCTATTTGGTTTTTACCCCCTGATTCTCACTGGTTTAGTTACTAGCAAAAATGACTAAGCTTCCTGCTAATCCTGTAGCACTGTTCCATAAATGTTGTTTCCTTCTTTTTGAAAGACTATTTGCATGAGAAGGGGGAAAATAAACCATTATTTTACTTAATTCCTCAGACACATAATATGGCTAGGACGGCTATTTTATTTTCTAGGTAACATTCCCTTTTCATATTTCTAAGATCTGGAGTCTGAAGATTATGACCATATATTGTATTATGCTTTTTTAATATTAAAAAATTAAAGGGAAAATTTAAAAATAATATTTAGGTCAAAATACATTTCTGTAGTGGAAGAACTATAGTTGAAGAACATACTTCTGCTGAAAACATAACTACTTTTTTTTTTTTCCTCAGAATGTTAACTAGTAAAGACTGCATTTTTCTTCTTGTGTGAATAGGGATTTTTTTCCCCGTGTTCATTTAAACCATGCACAGATGTCAGCTGATTCCAAACACAAAGTAAATAATTGTAATTTTTGTTTCTCGAGTTACCAGGGATACTGTATTTCCTTCTTTGTTGGTACTTCAATTTCCTTTTCTTCTTCAACTCTTACTTTACTTTCTATTACTTTCTGAACGTTTCCACCAGGAACTTTTAACTGCACATGGAAGTTTTTTTTTTAAGACTGGTTGGTTAAGTCAGGATAGAAGATTTAGAGGATCCAGTTCTTATTAAACAAGGTGAAGTGATTTTCATGCAACGTTTTCAACCGGAGAGCTGTAAGACAGCATCATATATAGCTCTGGGGGCATGAAACCTTCCTCATTCATGTTTATTACATGCATCTGATACTTTCTTATAATTTATATGCAGTAAATTTCTATAATAAATACTAAATATACATACCACACATTTACTATCCTGCTGTTATGTCTTTTTGATAATTTAGTAGTGGATATGCTTTGCATTTCAAATATTTTCTTATCCTGACTTTGTATAATAATGAGTGGAACTGTGTCTTAGTATGATTAGTAATTGCTTAGGAAAACACTCCTCTTGGTATTCATGAAATCAGGAAGAGACTTTTGGTTTTGCTCTGCATGTTATAAGCTGCATAATGATGTGGAAAAAAAATAAGAAAAACAAAATAATAAACAGTAAGGTATAAACTTTTATGAAAATCTATTGGAACTGAAAGGAGAGTTAAGCTTTAATACTAGAAGTACCTACTAGAGAGTGTTTTCTAGCTAGTTATTAGTGTGGCTTATTATACCACACTCCCTGCATGGCCTTATTTGAGATGCTCATTGCTGGAGCTTGCTCGCTTTATCCATTGTATATCCCGTTTACTTATTGAGGAGACTGATACTGCCTCTGCATTTCCACTCAGCAAGCTGTGAAGAGATGGTTCCCCACATTCAAGCAGAGATTTCTCTGAGAAGTTGTCTCCCCAAATTTCCTTCCTGTGTTTTTTCAGAAATGCATTTTATGTGCTATAGTTTACTTAACTTTTGAGAAATATGTTTCTATATGCTAGTTTCTTTGATCTGGCTGAAAGGACTGGTACATTTCCTGTTGTCACTCAGCTGAACCTTCAGACCACCAATGTCCATCAGGAAAGACTGCAGTCCAGCAAATATATCCTCTGTTTCTCCCACAGGGATGATTCACTAGAATAGAAATGTAAATCCAGGGTGGTACTGCCTGATCTGTTCAAGCAGCTGAAACTGGACATCTGGAGCTGCTTCTGAGTATACAAGGCAGAAGGCTCCTGCTTCCCAAACAGTATGGGTATTACTCCCTGACAGTGCAAGCAAAGTAGATAGCGCTGTATAGATCAAATTAATCTACTGCTGTAAAATGAGGGAAGGAAGAAAGTAGTCTTGCTTTGAGCAGTGTTAAAAACTAGCTAGCTCTCCCTTTTCTTTTTCAACAATTGAAAAATCAGTGCTAATGATGGCAGCAAGATCAATTTCTGAGTGTCTTTCTATTATATGTTGTCTGAAAAATATCTGGTTAAGACTAGCCGGTGGAATCACCTTGCTGTTGTATGAGGTCTGTCAGTGTTATTAATGCATCATCTTTTTATTTTACTTCTGCATTCATCAATAACTCTGGCAGTAATAAGAAATTATTACAAAACAGCACATTGTTGGTAGCACTGTTTTCATCCTGATTTCCACTGAACTGGAATTCCAGTGTCACACTGGTCTTCCCTCTCCTCTGAAATACCTTTTCAAGGAGTTGATGGTGATGAGGTTCGGGTTAAGCACAGTCATATATCAGGAGCTCACCCTTTGCTAGAATGAGCAGGAACTTAATTTGAAAACAAATGGAACAGAGGACACAGAGAAGCTGTTAAAAGATGACAGAATAACAGAAATGTCTCTGCAGCATGTCTAGGAAAGTGGAACAGAGGAAAAAATAATCATAAATACACTGGGTGCAGACACTGATTACTCAAAGGAATATCTTGTAAAACAAAGCATCAGATTAAATTCTCAGATCCATGCTGCCTGGGTATAAAGAACCACTGAGTGGGGTGGCCATCAAGTTATTTTTACCATCTTTTTTGATACTGAAAGGTAGGTTACTTGAGTTATTAAAATGAGGTTTTACAAAGACATTCCCAGGGGCCTTTGATTGCAGTACTGAGGCAGCTCTCCTGTTCTCCAGACACAATTGCTGTCTCACTGCTGGCAAATAGGATGTGGGATCACAAATACTGCCCTGCAGTAGCAAGGGGACAAAATCTTGCAATACAGAATAGTACAGTGGAGGTTTAGATTGGATATTAACAAAAACTTCTTCACTGGAAGGATATTAAGATCTGGTTAATTAAAATTATTATAGAGATGCCTCTGCCTGAATTAAGGTGCAAATGAGACCGTATACCGAAGTCAGTAGTATGGATTTTATTTAACAGTAAATGTGAGGGAGAGAGAGAGAAAGAAATAGGAAAAAGAAGGGGATGGGGAAGAAATAAAGTGACAGAGAGAGATTAAACCTGGCAGCATCCTGTAGATCTTCTCCTTCTAGTTTTTTAGGTGGTGAGGGCCCCCAAAACACAGAGTCCAATGGATTAATATACATCCAGGAGATGCCCAGGCACCTCCTCTGTGATGGGGAAGCTTTGAAGTTTCATGTACAGGCTCTGGATTTGTTGCATTATTTGGATCATGCACATTCCTCTGGTGGTGGAAGGCCTCAGAAATGAGTCTGGAGAGCACTTTGGGGATCTTTGATGGCTTATGACCCCTTCTCAGCTGCCTTTCATGTGAATATCCCATGTGTATGTGGTCTTCCTGGAGTGGGGTGTTTACTCCTGTTTGGTGTGAAGAGATTATGCCATCACACCCCCAAACCCCTCCTCTCCACCTGCTGAGCCCAGCTAGGGCTGATTCTTAGCACAGCTCCTGAGTTTGGCTTTCCTTGTGGATACATTCTTCTTCCCTGAGGCTTGTTTACTATTCCTAGACCTGAGATAATTGGACAATAGTCTTATATCAAGTTCCTGTCACAATACAAATTGCAGTCAGGAGGCATATTCAGCAGGGGGTGGGCGGGGTGCTTCAGTGGTCGCACATCAGCAGTTCCTCCTTTGCAGTTTGACAAAAAGCCTTGTCACAAATTTGACAATGTTTAAGACATTGACCATATTTCAGTTTCTTATAGAGCATGGTCTGACACTGGAAGTAGCTTCCCAGGGAAGTGGTGGAATCATCATCCCTGGAAGTGTTCATAAAAACATGTAGATGTTTGAGGTTATGGTGAACATGGTGGTGCCAGGTTAATGGTTGGACTGCATAAACTTAAAAGTACTTTCTCACCTTGATGATTCTATGATTATTTTTGGCTCTACCAGTTAACACTTTTGCCATTGATTCTGCTCCTGTTGTGAAGGAAGTTTGGGTTCGAGTCTCTGGTCTGTTAAAAGGTTGAAGCCTCAAATGGTCAAAAATTATAAAACTGCTTTGTGAATCAGCATGCTCACTACATAAGGAATAATTTGCTTTAATATCAACTTAACAGCCTCTCTTAGTTCTTAATTGTTAAATGTTTTTAAATTATCAAGATGAGTTTGAGGGGTGTTGGATGTTTTGGAGTGGTAAGATTTTTGTTTGTGATTTGTTTTTGTTTGTTGGTTTGGGTTTCTTGTGTGCTTTTTTTTGTGTTTTGTTTTTTTGGGTTTTTTTGTTGTTTGTTTGTTTTTTTTTTTTAGTGAGAAGTTGTCCTTCTGCACCCCCAGCATACAAACCAGGCAAACTTCAACACACTGGCACATATCCACTAAAATTAAAATATCATTAATTACCTTGCTGTGTTGCTTTTAGTGGATTCTGTTTATTAATTTAGTACAAATGAAAGCAAACTGACAATAATCCATAGGCTTAAAGATGAATGAAGGTTTTTGTATTGTAACAATTAAATACAAAAATTTGTAAGTTTGAATATGAAAATTCATCTTCCCTAATTTTTAATGCTGAGATTTTTTTTGTAAAAATGCATCCAGGTTTGAATGAAGGTGAATCTTTTTCCTTCATTGGTGATTAAGTGCATCCTCAGCAAGTTTGCCAATGATACCAAGCTGTGTTTGTGCACTTGATACACCAGAGGGAAGGGATGCCATCCAGAGGGACCTTGATATGTTTGAGAAGTGGCCCCTTGTGGACCTCATGAAGTTCAACAAGGACAAGTGTAATGTCTTGCACCGGGTCTGGACAATACCAAATACAAATATAGTCTGGCCAGAGAACAAACTGAGAGCAGCCCTATGATTGTGTTGATTGATGAGAAGCACAGCATGACCTGGCAATGTGCACTTGCAGCCCAGAAAGCCAACAATGTCCTAGGCAGCACCAAAAGAAGTGTCGTGAAAATAACACTTTGAAGGAGGTGATTCTCCTCTTCTGTTCTGTGTCCAGTTCTTGGGCCCCAAAAAAGAGAAGGAGAAGGACCTGTTAAATTGAGCCCAGGAAGGGCCTAGAAGATGACCACAGGGCTGGAGTGCCTCTGCTATGAAGACAGGCTGAGAGAATTGGGGCTGTTCAGCCCGGAGAAGAGAAGGCTCAGGGAGACCTTAGAGTACCTTCCAGTACTGAAAGGGACCTTCAGAAGAGCTGGAGATGGACTTTTTGCAAGGGCCTGGAGTGACAGCATAAGGGGTAATGGTTTTAAGCTGTGTTGTAGTTTGGAATGATAATGTAAATTCCCTCCCTGCCACTAACTCCTCATGCCATTAGTTAACAAAAAAAGTAGTTAACTGCTACATCGTTTGGGTGGGGGGCAGAGTGTGGTAAGATGTGGCAAGGAACGGGTTTGCACAGTCTCTTTTGTTTTTTGAGGCACATCACACAGCTCTGGCGGGAGGCTGCAGCTGGGTGTGTTCTCTGTCAAACAGAAACTGTTTAGCTGCTCCTCACTGCTCCTATGTAGTAAGATAGTTTTTTTTCCTTGCCATTGCTGTTTCTCCTGGTTTCGGCATTGGGGCCCTGGTTGCTGCCCCAGCCTCACCGTCGCCAGCAGTGTCACGGCTGCCCACGCCATCGCGACAGCGACCCGGGAGAGAGAAGTCACAGCTGTTTTCCGGGACACACTGTGGCTCTCCACTCTCAGTTTTCCTTCTTCGTTTGGGACAAAGGAAACAGAGAGAGAGAGAGAGAATTCATCTGAGTGCTCACCTCTCATCTGTCTTGCTGAAAAAAAGACTGAGAACTCACCCCGCAGCCAGCCAAGGTGTGACACTGACTCTGTCCATAAATATAACTTCTCCAGGAGGAAACCTACTGGTTTGGGGGTTGTTTTCTTTTGTTTTTGTTTTTTTTTTTTTTACCTGTGGTGTTCAGGGAGTGGTTTGCTCTGGTCTGTTTACAGTTATATCTATACCTCTGTGTGTGTGTGTGTATATATATATATATGTATATATATATATATGTATATATGTATATATAAGTTAAGAACAGTTATCCTCCTTATATCCATTTTTCTAATTAAAGTCACTTTTCTTAAATTTAATAAAGGGTGAGGTGATTATTGTGGAGGAATCCTCTCCTCTGCTTTTTGATAAACATTTTGGTTTTTTCCCCTCAAACCAAGACAAGCTGACAGTTGATTAAGATTAAAAATTAAGAAGAAACTCTTAACTGTGAGGGTGGTGAGACACTAGAACAGGATTCCCAGAGAAGTTGTGAATACTCAATCCCTTGTAAGTGTTTGAGTTCAGGTTGAAGGGGGTTTTGAGTGACCTCATCTAATGGAAAGTGTCATTGCCTGTGGTAGAATTAGGTGATCTTTAAGGTCTCTTCCAACTTAAAGGGTTCTATGACTCTATGACCTGTGCAGATTTGTGCTTCTTGAGTGCTTTTATGAAAAAAAAAACAACAAACAAACAAACTAAAAACTGAAGATGAAATATGAACATTTATTAAAAGTGCCAGAGTTTCTCATGACTTTTGCTGACTGGCCTGTATGGAGAACTCTCTGGAATTTGTTGTATATTCCAATATCATGAAAACATGTAAAAATAATAGTGGTTTTGCCAGTGTAATAACATTATTACTCTGGAATTACATAGAAGCATTGATGAATGTTGCCCACTGAGGGAGAGGCAACTTTGAGACATGCCTCTTGTCTAAAATGCACCTAAGATGTAGCACAATATAATGTGATTTGTTCTGATTCAACGAATCATTCATAACTGACAGTCATTCTGAAATCCTTGTGTTATCTCATGGTAAAATCTTCTGTTGGAAAAGTAGTGTACACTTGTGGCAAGGCATATGCATTTTTTATATTATGTCTGAACACTTCTAGAACTCTGAAGGCTTGATGCTGTGAACAGTTCCCTAGGGAGCCAACCACCCTGTGGTGGCAGTGATCAAAAGAGCTTAACTTTGAATATTGTGTGCAGTTTTGGGCACAATAATATAAGGAAGATATTAACCTATTAGAGAGTGTCCAAAGAAGGGCAACAAAGACAGTGAAGGGCCCTTGAGGGGATGCCATATGAGGAATGGCTCAGGTCACTTGGTCTGTTCAGCCTGAAGGAGACTGAGGGAACACCTCACTGCAGTTACAACTTCCTTGTGAGGGGAAGAGGAGGGGCAGGCACTGATCTCTTCTCTGTGGTGACCAGTGGCAGAATCCAAGGGAATGGCCTGAAGTTGTGTCAGGGAAAGTTTAGGCTGGATATTAGGGAAAGGTTCTTCGCCCAGAAGAGTGGTTGGGAACTGGAACAGTCTCCCCAGGGAAGTGAGCAGAGCACCAAGCCTGACAGAGTTGAAGAACTTGGATGACGCTCTCAGGCACATGATGTGACTCTTGGGGATGGTCCTATGCAGGGCTAGGAGTTCGGCTCAATGATTCTTTTGTGTCCCTTCCAATCAGCATATTCTGTGATTCTGTGTAGCATATTTGAGCCTCATTATATCCTGCCTTTTGTAGACTTCAAGATACCTTGTCCTTTACCTTTAAATTTCTTATATTTTAAATGTTTTTATTTCTCATGTCCAGGGAGGCACTATCATGATTTTATAATAGTTATTTTTATGTATTTAGCTAGACAACAGCAATACATTTTTAAATTGACTTTGCAGTCATCAAGACCCATTGAGAGATCAGGAAGGAACTCTAATTATTTTCAAAAAACCAGCCACAAGATATACCTAAGCATGCAGTAGAAGAATATGTTCATTTGTCCATTTAGTCTTCTAGAATAACTTTGGAGAGCAGATGAGACTGTTGTGCTATTTTATTTTTATCTTTTGTAATAATCTCTGTCATTTTAATTTTTTTCCAAGAAACCTCTATTTTAAATCTTCAGAATGGTTTATTTCCACTTCAGTGTTCTTCATTTAATATTCCTGTCATAGGTGAGTCTAATTAGTGCTTGTAGGCATTCCAAATATTGCAATTTTTGATAAGTTATTTCTGATCCCAAATGGCTTTATTTTTTGCCTTTTCTCATACTATTTGTTCTGGCAATCAGATACTGAAAACTTCTTTAAAACAGAAGTTTGTGAAGATCTTGTTGAAGAATCTCATTAAGTGTACGGTTTGAAGTTCTACATGGCAAATTTGTCTTTATATTTCATTGAATATTCATAGTTTAGTATCAAGAGGCTTTACTTTTGTCTTGCTGGATTCAGAATTGCAAAGATTTATCCGTTCATTGTAATTCTGACCTTAATTTCATTGCCCATTGCATCCATTTTATTATTTTTGTTGCCAAGACACCTGAAGTACTGAATGTCTTAGTGTTTTTTTTCCTTTTGTTTTGCTTTTTGTTTTTTGTTGTTTTTCTTTCTTTCCTCAGTGCTCAGATTTCTTGTTCATCATTGAACACCAGTATTCAGTGCTTAATGCGTGGATTTCCATTATAGTCCAGGAATTTACCTAAATTTATTCCACAAATTTTATTAGGTGCTTTTTGGAAGTCTGTGAAATCTATACAGAAATAAATGCCATTCAGTCATTTTTTTTGTGACAATTTGATCTTTATTTTTCCTATCTGAATCTTGTGCATTGTAAATTTTATCTGGTACTTTCTTTAACTGAAGGTGTAGTCTAACATAATGTATTTTAATACTATGTTTGACTTGCAGTCCATGGAATTTCTATCTAGATACTGTGTTGGTTAAGCTTTATTGTCTGAGAATTTTCCTCCCATATCATATTTTTCCTCTCCCTATACCCTTAGAAAGACTTTTTCAAGTCCACTGCATCCTTTGTGATTCTTTCCTTGAAGTTATTTGCTTAATTTCCATCTCTCTCTTACTTTCTGCTGTCATCTGATGACCATTTTGTTTTCTTTTTTAGTATTTATCTATACTTTTCTCCATTTATATCTATTACATTTTAGTGTTCTGCAATATATTGCCTTAATTTGCATGTTTTCTTCTAATACAGGGTTGCAAACAAATGCTATATGTAAAGTCATCTGTTTATGCTGTTACAGTACAGATGTTCTTGTGTTTCGGTTTTTTAAAGCCCTGGTTGGCATAAAAATTCTGGAGCATTCACTGTTCATTTTTATGTTCTGCTAAAGCTTTCAGGCTATTTAAGGTTATATGTATCTATCTAGATATACATTAATATATACATGCCTAAAGGCATGTGCCAATAACATCTGCATACATAATATATTTGGGTAGCCATTAATAGATAAAAAACCCGTTGTGCAATAATCTGCCTTTAATTTTAAAGCATGAACTTTCAATGGACCTCGCACATATGGCAGACCAAGTTCTGCCACTGCGTTGAGTCCAAAATACTAATGATTTCAGTGGAATGTGGAAAAGGGCGATGAGAGAATGAAGATCCAACTCAGATTCTAACCTTTGTTTTGGGAAAGGGTAAAATACCTAATGCAGCATAACCAGAGATTGCCCAACTAGTGCGTTAAATAACTTGTGGAAGTGGAAAGAGGGAACCTGTATCAACTGCTGCTGTGAAGTTCAAAGTATTTGGGGCCTGTCTTGCTAATCACTCTATTATCCTTCTTGCTGAAAATTGGTGCTCTGGGTATTCTTAGTGTTTAAAGGATAATCAACGATTTCAGTGAAGTTATGACAATTCAGATAAGTTTATGTTATCCCAGTAGAAACATCAGCTGGTTGACAAACATATCAGAATGATGTGATGGAAATTTCTTCTCCCAAAAGTTAATATATGTCTACCTAATAATCCACAGTCTGAAAGAGACAAACTTTGTTCTGTCAAATTAAAATGCTATAATTGAAAGGAACCTTTCCAGTATGTTTTTCTCTATTCCATCACTGAAATGCTGCTTTGCTGTAAAGTTGGCTGCATTAAAAAGGAGAATTGATTAAGTCTCTCAAGTAAATTAGTTTCAGATGAGTTGCTTATGTGAGAAGAATTCTTGCCCTGACCTCAAAGCATACGCATCTAAAAATGTGAGGTCTGTGCAAGACATTAAAAAATCCTGTAGGACAAATGAATCCTGTATTATTTCAAATGTATTCTTCAGCTATGTTTTTAGGAAACACTTAGAGCTCAGTGTCTGCATTATCATTTATATTTCATTAGCACCTAAAGGCCTCAAGTTAAACCAGGCCTGAAAGCATTTTGGAAATAGAAATACAGTGTAATATGCTATCCTAGTCCCAAACATCTGTCATTGTTAAGATGAAAGAAGTAGAAAGGGGAACAGTGGTACACTGACATCTGAAAGATGGTGAAGCAGATCCCTGCCACCAGAGTACAGGTTCCCAGAATTGTAGTGCAATGCCTTGTTTGCTCAAACATATTAATGCTAGTACATCCCAGACACAAAAGAAAGAGTTTGTATAGTGTTGAACACATTTGCCACAAACTACCCCTCTGCCCCCAGTGATATTCAGAATTTTTGTACTACTGGGAAATGTTGCATAGTGACCCAAAGGACTGAACGCACAAGAAGAATCATAGTTGTTGTAAATTTAGCTAGGTGGATCAACTAAAGAGTTATAACCCATAACTAGTTCCCTAATCTGTCATTCAGGATAAAGCATTGTGGACAATTTTAACACCTCCTTTCTTGAGTAAAGCTGAAGACATTTTTTCAGGTGTGCTATTTTATGTGTAACTAGAAAGTTCTATAAGAGTGTTTAAATATTTTAATTATAAATAGGTCTTTATTCATTTAGCAGCTACACATAAAATCTGAAGTCTGCTTCATCTGAAATGATTAAAATCTGGAGTGATGACTTACTACATGCGGAGTGGTATGGTACAGGGCTTATGTAAAAACCTGGTGATGGGGAAAGTTCAATAGGTTCCTATCTTTGTCACTTTGATAATTAGAAAAAAAACCTTCTCATATTTTTCCCATTTTTATCCTCTTCAAGACATTGCGGAAAAAAAAGAAACAAAAGAAAAAAGCCTATCCTTGTTCTTCAGCCACTCACATTTGTTTTGTGGGTGTTTTGTTTAATGTAGTCATGCATCATGTTTCTAACAAAGTGTTCCCCTGAGCAAGTCACAAGAAGCATCTTCATCCTCTGTATGAGGGTAAGAAAAGATGAAACCGGATGCTGTGAAATTCAAATTCTCTTTGAGGCTGTCAATAGTGGTCATACTCATGTCAATTAGATAAGGGTGGGGAGCCATAAGGAAAATGCTATTGAGATTAGCCACCTGTTTTCTGAGAATATATTTGGATTTGTTGAAGTTGTAGCAAAAGTTAGGGAAAATTATTCCTAAAACATGGGAAGATTGGAAAAATTCGAACTAAATAACAATGTTAATTATGTAAAATAATGATAATTTTTTGGAGACCCTTGCCCCTCCCAAAATGCTAATCCCGTCTTTAGGGGTTTTATTGCTAGCTTGTCAATCCTTTATAACCTTCTTTTGAATAAATGATAGCACTGTACTTACTATACAGAATAGGAAACAGTATTTTTTAGACACAATCAAAGCTATTTGCTGAAAGACATTTTGAGGAAAAATAAAAAAATTAGTATGTGCCTGACCTGCACAGCTCCTTGGACAACAAGGAGCTCAAACCACACTGTTGTTTTAAAGCATGCTGCAGATGATGTAGCTGTTTTACTTGCATATCAATTTCAAGTACAGAAAATTCTCTGTTGTAACTTAAAAAATTGAAAGGAGTGAATGAAGAAAAGATTAGGTTTTTTCTCATATAAATATGTAGAAACAGAGTAATATCATCCATTAAAAACACCCTATGAATAGCTGATGGAATTTGCTAACCTAGGTGTAGTGCAAACATTATTTTAGCCTGTTAAAGTGGTTTCCCTTTAAAAATTGTAGCTAGGGACTTAGTTTTATTTTAATTTATGCATAATCTTTTAGCTCTCTTTTCACATGTGAATTTACACTGGGTAGCTTATACTGAGAAACTAGAGAACAATTATTTTTAAATGTCAAAGGAAATGCATCCTTGTAGTACCTCATGTATCTAAAATTAAATGCGCTGAGGGAAGCGGGGGGAGATGCGTGCAACAAATTTATCTTGTCTTGTTTTCTTTCTTATGTATTTTTAAATTCTTGAGGTCTGAAATAGTTTGAGTTGCAGGGGACCTTAAAGATCACCTAGTTCCCACTGCCTTGCCATGGGCAGGGACACCTTCCACTAGAACCAGGTTGCTTAAAGCCCAATCCAACTTGGCTTTGAACACTTCCTGTGGACAATCTATTCCAGTGCATCATCACTCTCACAGTAAAGATTTTTTTCCTGATACCTAATCCAAACCTACCCTCTTTAAAGCCATCACTTCTTCTCTTATAACTACATAATATTGTAAAACAAATACTAGGGTTGTGTTGCTGTGTGTCTTAATAGGAGTAACTTGGTTGGTAAGTCATTGATTTTAAGACTTGAATTACTCTGGAGTAATATACATTACATATACATTAAAATTATAAAAATAAAAATATACATATACATTAAAATTGCTTAATTTTATATCTAGAGCTCTAAGTATGCTGGAGGATACGTAAAATAACTGTTAGGCAGACTAGAGGCAATTCATTAGTGACATGACAAGCATCCTTTGCTGAGTTGCACAGCAAGCAGAAATGCGTGGCTTCTTTCCTCTCAAAATGGTACATGTAGCAGTTGCCACATCCCTAACCTAAATGAAGACTGGGAAGATGCAGCATCTCCTGTACTGCAAGGCAAGGTGTGTGTGTGTGCACAGTGAGTGATATACATAAGGCAAGGAGAGGAAGGAGCTGCTGTCCCTGTATTCAGTTCAGCATATACACAGTCTCTGTGTGCACTGAAGATCTGGAAAAAAATGCCACCATTTGAAGGAGTGCAATTAAGTGTTGTGGGATTTGTAATAAATACTGTAGCAGTCCCGGAGAAAAAAGCATATTAATGTTAAACTTGTACCCCTGTAAATGTTTCCTTGTGATAAGAATCAAGTGTAAATATTGAAGACAGCATGAGAAATGTTTTAGTTTTACTTTGAGGTAAAAAGTTGTAAAAGGACAGTGATAAAAAATTACTAAGAACCTTTTTTTGATAGGAAATTGAGTTTTAAACTAATCAGACTTTTAAAATTATTATTATAGCTGCATTGGAAACTGTGATACATTACAGGAAATAAATTTGAGTTTGTAATCTGAACCACAAAATAAAGTCAGGGCGAGAGTCATGAGAGATACGTATTTCCCACAAAGGGTTTTGTTTTTTTTTTTTCCCACCCAGAGAGTAAAAGGTTTAAAATTGTTATGTTGAGATTCTTGTTTTCTCAAAAATCATCCAAACCAGCCCATTCAAACTCATATGCAGGAATGGGCAACCTGTTGGTCATGCTGTGCTTGTAAGTCTGAAGATGCTACATCATGTAAGAGGCAGTAGGGCTGCCCAGCCTCTGTGCTTGTGGGTAATATAATCTAAATCTCATCACTGGGTTTTGCAGGGATGCAGCTGCACAGGAAACCTATATATGTCCCACTGTGAGGTTGAAATCAACATTATCTGTAGCTGTGAACCCATTCACACCTACTTGCCAATAAGCTCTTTGAAGTATGTGACAGGTCTTACAGTCCTTGGATTGTAGAAAGCAGGGCCAGGAGTGATGGCTGCAGCTGGTGTACGTCTGAAATATCCCATCGTATAATGTTTATTTCAATTAAGTCATGTGGATTTTGTTCTGAGTCAACTTGTGCCTGAATGTACATGTATAAACTAAGGAGAACAAAAATATATGTAATTATCCCAGTTGGGATGAAGCTTCATGACACAACATTAAAAGGTGCCAGTGAAAATATTTTTTCTATGACTTTTGAAGTACAGGATCGCAAAATCTTTGAGCAAGTTCTTTACTACTAAGATGTCTACATTTGTATATATGTTTTCTATTGTTTTAATTTTTTCCAGATTTTTTTAAAATTTAGGGCTTTTAAATAAACCCTTGGAGCACAGCACAAACTATTTTTACTGCACGATACAGCTTCACAGGCTATTTAACACAGTGGGCCATGTTTCACAGCTGGTTGGATCTCAGGAAGTTAACCAAATTCTGCTTCCATTTAGATCAACAATAAAATTTATAGTTAGTAAAGTGGGACTTCAAGTTTGCGGTTGGTAAATTTGTTTGTGCCAGAATTTACTGATAACTGTATTCTGACTGTATCTATTCTCTGCCTATAATAAAGGGCAATCAATCAACTATAACTAAATTTGGAACTTCAGCTTATTCTTATTTGCACAAAGCTATATTTTCATGTAATGTTTGCAGGAAATAAACTTTGAAAGATGAACTTATTTATAAAATATTGATGTGTTGACATGCTCTATTAAAATACAAGTAGAGATGAAATACTGATTTGTTCAGTGGATCCTTCTCTCTATTTTATTGGACCCACAGTCCAAAATCTCCAGGACTAGCAGAGGGATCTTCCCATTGTTGATTTATGCAGTATATGTTGTAGAAACTTGCAAAAAATAGCAAAATTTTTAGTTCAAGAAGCACTACAGTTCTTTTTGTCTCCTCTCCCATATTCTGAATCCTGACATGTTTCAGGTGGTAACCATGAATACATTGTTGTAGGGGAGTAATATCCGAACACTACGTAATTTAACATGGACTGACCATGAGATTAGCTCAGTTGGTTAGAGTCTGGTGCTAATAACACCAAGGTTTGTGGGTTTTAACCCCATATGGGCCATTCACTTCAGAGCTGGACTCCGTGATCTTTGTGGGTGCCTTTACATCAGAATATTCTGTAATTCTTAAACTACATTTATGCCACCTTAATAATACTCTGTAGAGCTATACATACAGAACTTCTGGATGGACAAAGGTATAAAATCCTATTTAATGATTTTGGAATTGTCTTATATAACATGTATTTGGGTCAATAGTAGATAGCACGGGCTTAAGCTCTGCCAGGGGAAATTTAAGTTGGAGAGCAGAAAAAAAAGTCTTTACAGAGAGAGTAATCAGGCATTGGAATGGCCTGTCCAGAGAGGTGGTGGATTCACCATCCCTGGAGGTTTTTAAACTGAGATTGGACGTGGCACTGAGTGCCATGATCTAGTAAACGGACTGGAGTTGGACCAAGGGTTGGACTTGATGATCTTGGAGGTCTCTTCCAACCCAGTCGATTCTATGATTCTCTGATTCAAATAGTTACTGTGGTAGTTTTGGCCTTAGTTTTAGCTAGGCCTAGATTAAGCCTTAATTTTAGTAGGCCTCAGTTTAGTAGGCCCAGATAATGCTACATAGATCTGAAGGCAAAGGTATCGGCTGACTTAAGCAACCCAAGAGCTATTTCATATCACCTGATGTCAAATCAAGTATAAAGGCAAGTGTAGGGAGGTGCCTTGACCCCCTTCCTTCATGGCCACTTTTCTGGGAGGGACATATTGTGTTCCTCTGAGAGGACTGGACCTCACTACCACCTTACCTCTGCTTTACATCAGTTTTATCTTAGGGAAATAAACATTTTTATTGTTAGTCTCTCCCTTTTTCTTGCTGGGTGTTTCCAGGGAAGAGTCTTTTGGGGCTTTTTGTGGGTCTGGGTAGTGGAATCTGCATTATGGGTTGGATGACTCAGAGTAGAGGTTTGTTGTTATTCTTACCTTTGTATATAGGTGTTATATTGCAGTTTGCTTTTAATTTTACCTCTTCTGTGTAAATATATAAACCAGTTCTGTTTTAAGCTTTAGTTGTTGGTTTTTTGTTTGGTTTTTTCCCCGTCACTTCTTTTCCCTTGGTGGGATGGGGAGGGCACTCTTACCCTGTAGTACTGACTAGTACTTGGCATTTTGCCAGGTCAGCCCACTACAGCTACACAAATATTTTAAAAAGAACAGTACGAAAGAAACCTTGTTTTATTTCATTGACCAAAATGGACTCCAGCACATCCTGAAGAGCAAATCTAGGATTCTGTTTTCCCATTGTAACTCCAAATAGTTGGAATTAGGCCTTGTGATTTTTTTCATATTAAATTCATACTTTCATAAGAATGTATTTAATCCAGATAAATGCATGTGTCTTAGGAAGAAAGAGGGTTATGTACATTAGCCAGAATATAATTCTATTTATAGAATTTTCTACCTGCATTGTGGCTTCCCTGTTATTGCTATATATACATATTGCTATATATACAATTTCTTTCTTTCTTTCTTTCTTTCTTTCTTTCTTTCTTTCTTTCTTTCTTTCTTTCTTTCTTTCTTTCTTTCTTT
>JAWWEV010000083.1:82822618-82841840 GCA_035583235.1 Hafferia zeledoni | reverse complement strand
TTCTTTCTTTCTTTCTTTCTTTCTTTCTTTCTTTCTTTCTTTCTTTCTTTCTTTCTTTCTTTCTTTCTTTTTTTTTTAATGTACATATCTTTTAAGTTTTGTCTTCTCACAGTTTAACAGATACTGTTGCCTGTTTGGTGGATATCATTGATTTGTGCTTCTTGAGTACAAACTGATATTGATTCTTGAGTGTGGAAAATGGAAAATATCCTGAGGCAGCCTTTCATTAATCCCTTGCTTCATTTTACTGAGTAGTAAAAGACAACACATCATAATTATGGAATAAGTTACTTTAAGGGCAAATCTGTACTGAATTATTTCAAGTTTAGTAAGTTGAATAGGAGAAAGAATAAAGAAAAAGGATTTTTGGTTTAAATAGGAACAGAAATTTAGGTCTTTGCCTGAAGTGACACGAATCTATGTTAAGTTACCTCTGGAGAAATGCTACAGAGTGATTTGAAGGAAAGTCTGTACAGTAGTATAGGAAAGTTTTATATTTAGGTAACTGGGAAAGTAATTGATAACCTTTGGATTTAGTTTCATTAAAAATTTCAAGCTAGTTGGTAGAACTGAAAGAGAGAGGCTAAATAAAGATCTCAGTTTTCAGAGTAATGATGTCTTACAGTGCCTCAGGTGACATGTAATTTGAGAAAAATATTGACTGAATTCTTTCTGTCCAATTTTTTTTTTTTATGTATACATTTTACACACTGAAAATAAAGTGCATGTGGATGTATCAAAAATGAATCTAGAAAATACTGCATTACTTGTGAGTTCACACAAATGTACTGGCCTGCTTTTATCAAAATAGAATCAAAAGCTACTATTAAGGCATCCTCCTTTGTTTTCCTATGGAATACTTAAAATGTACTTAGTACATAAAGACAAATAATTGCATTTTTACAGGAGATCAACCCGAATATTCTGTATATGCAAATGCTGTAGAAACATTTGTTAGAAGTGTACAAAGCCCCTTTGTTGTTAAGACTGCAGACAGCTTTTGCGTATCTCCTGAGGAATCCAGCTACTTGCATCTTTTTTTTACATACCAGCTGTGTCTTAGTTCATTATTTGATTTTTGTAGCTACAGCCCAGAGAACATGAAGGAAGTAGAGAAGAGTATTGCTGACAGAAAGAAAAAGATGAGCTTTTGTATGAAGAAAAGCTAGGCATATATTTCAATGAGATTTAAAATGCAACGGTTAATTGAAATTCCTTATTCTATTTTTGTCAATGTTATTTGTGGAGTAGTTCCCTCTTCAGACTGAAGGAATTAGTCTCTGGTTTTACAGCAGAAATAAGCCTTTTGAGACTGAGTTAAAACGGCCATTATTATTTTTTTGAAGGACTACCTTACTATAATTTGCTTAAGAATTCACACCTGGTTATGGTACTTCATACCTGGTGTGTATATTTTAGCTCCCATCAGTCTATTTGGCCCTGCAGATTGAGCACTGCTTAGCTTGGGATAGGATCTTGGACTGATTCAATCTCAGCTGAACATACTTCTCCAAATTGCCTACAAGGATTCTTGTTGGGATATTAGTTTTTTATGGGTTAAGAACAAACAAACACTCAGTAAAATTAATGGGAGGTGAAAAGAGAGAAGGACATTATTTTCCTGTGAAATTGACTGTGTTGAGGGGAGACAAGACAATTCAACTTCCGTCTTATGGATGGTTGTGTTTTGAGGGTAGTGAACATGGGAGCATCAAAGTATTGCGTGTAGTTGTCTTTGTCTGGCACAGCTGAGATGAGTGGAGAAGGAGGAGGTCATGAAACATCATGAGCTTCATCTGACATCTGCAACTGACATCCTCATTCCAGGGGTGAGTATGTAAATTCACAAATTGTTCCTTTGTTATGCTCACCAGTGGTGAATTCTTTTTATACAACACCCTCACAAGTTTTTTGTCCTGTGGTTTGTTGTTGTGCTTTATTCCTTGTTAAACCTTTACAGATACAATTATTGTAAATGCAGGCATAAGAAATAAGGTTATAGAAAAGAAACAAATAGAAAATGTTATAATAACAGTGTACTTTTAATGCGGTTTAAGGAACCAAAATATGATTGTGTCTTATGTGTACAAATGGCAGATGCTTTGTAAGGGACTAGGTCAAATCTAGTGGTATTGAATTGTTTTCAACAATAGGGTATCAAATGACAGCTTTAAAATTTGTAGAGAAATTGCTCATTCATACCATAAAATCTGTAGTGTCTGAGAATGTGAATCAACACAGGGATTTAATTAATGATATTTCTTAATGAATACAGATTAATTCTATTTATGACCAAGAAATAAAAAAGGGAATGTAAATATATTATTTGAAAAAATGCTGCTGACTCATCTAAGTCTGCAATAACCACTGTGTTTTTAAGCTGGCCAGGATTCATGTTGATACTTAATGTACAAGGCTGAGAATTAGAAAAAAAAAAAAAGAAAAATAAACAAAAAAATCATGGCTCTGAAATCTCATCTATGTTAATTATAACCCCAGCCCTTTCTTCTTACTCTGATGCAACAGAACTGTGGGTATATAACTCACTTTTGCCAATAGTGCTTTTGCTCAGGTTTAGTGGCAGCGCTATGAAGTACTGGACCTAAAGTAGTTGCTTTGGATCCCTGAGGTTGTTCATTGAGTGTGATCTTGGAAGTCCCCACAGAGATACTCTGCTGAAGTGCTTCAAACTCCCCTGGAGAAGCCTGGGAGGTTGAGTTGTTGCTTCTGTTATAAAAACAAGTGGAATTTAGATGGTAAATGATAAATCTAGCAGGGTGTTTATAATGTTTGCAGAATGAATTTAACACTTGGACAGGATTGCATTGTCATCTTTGATCCTTTGTAAACAGTTCTTTCTTCCTCTACGCCATTTGTTGTGTAAACAAATGGAGTTGTAGACCTTTTTCAATAAATCTAACTTAAAGATTTCCAGTGAGCAGTGCCATTTGAATGAGCTGATCATGAGTCAAATAGAGCAACACTTGACATTAGTAATGAGCTGTAAATAAAGTAGTGATATCTGATTATATTATTTCCTTTATGCTCTAGTCTTTGTAGCGATCAGGATAGTATTCTGCTAAATAGATGTTCTAAAAGTGCTGCAGCACAAAGGGCTTACAGAGGAAAGAAGGGGAAAAACACAGAATTCAGTTGCATGAGATTGCACAGTGAGATATGGTACATCTGGGGAAATCTGTCTGCTGACCCTCTGCTCAGGGTCTCTGTGCTGGAGCAGCACTGCCCAACCTGTAAGGCACTTGTACCTACCAGGCTCAACAAGCAATAAAAGAGGTGGGAAAATGCCAAGAAAAATTCCGAATTGCTAGAATTGAATTACGGGCTAAGAAGGTTTTGAAGCACTGTCTAGACCACAGAGGTTATATTTATATTCCAAGTTTGTCTTGACCAGCTCCTGTGAGACAGAAATAATAAATCAGCTGTGCTTCCTAAAAAGCTGAGCAGTAAAAAGAGTGAAATGGAAATGGCACCACACTGCAGTATTCAGTAACATTTCATATTCTCTCTCTGCAGGAGAATACTTTCTCCCCCACAATCACATGTCATATATCTTTCTTTATTTTCTTTTTTCTTTTCTATTTTTTTTTTTTATTTTTATTAACACTCATTTCATTAGGCCATGAAGTATCAAGTCAGAAAAATTAGAAATATTATATGAAAGAAAATTGGTGGGAAAATATAGTATTGACATATTTAATGAGCCTATCCTAGTTTATGTCTTTACCTTAACTACATTTGAATAATAATGGCACATTCTTGGAAGAGTATTTTTAGCTTTTAATCACTATACCAAAAGGCATTCAGAAAAATAAAAAAGATTGAAATGCACTTTGCAGTCAAAATCCTTTCAAAGTCCAAAGAGAATAAATATGCCCAAAATATACTAGGAGTCTAAATGCAAATGTAATAGAATTTCAGACTACAGACCTTTGGCTATAAAAGTTAATGTCTAGCTTTTGCTATTGCCATTAGGGATGAGGTAAACCAAGAAAACTGTAACCTCAGTTTGAATTTTAAGTGTCTGCATTGTTTTCTTGATGTATTAATTACCATTAATTAGTTAACATAAGTGTGCAGACTTCTAAAATTCCAAAGTTCTGCACGCATCACATTTGATGGCATTCTGGTATGAATTGACCAAAAGAGGCAATCTGAAAACCTGAAGACACGCATATTTATATATGTGCATGCATATAGATATCTCACTTAACTACAAATGTATTGCAAAATAAGACTATAATTGTCTCAAAAAACCCAAACAACAAAAAGCAAACACAAAAAAACCCAAGAAAAACCAAACCAGAAAAATAACCACCTGAAAGAACAACAAAATACTGCAAACCCAAACCACGGGAGGTAGTAACAGACTTCTGCAGAGATGGCAATGGTTGACATTGTGGTTACAGTAAAATAAACAAACACACCCCTAGATCCCAGAGAAGACTAGAGAGGTACATAATAAAAAGGCACAGAAAGATGTAATTAATGTTTATTTTGTACTTGGGAACCATATGTGGCTTTGAAATAAAAATGCCAAACTGACAGGTTGCCAGCAGGGATTGTAGCTGTTAACTGTCCTGGTTCAAAATGCTACAAAATAAAACTCCTCTCTTTGGGAATTTAGAAGTGTAGTCCATGTGACTTTAAGGCTTATCTATTTTTATGGCTAGACATATTTATCTTTGAAGGTATGTCTATGAACAGGGAATAGGGAACAAGAGAAGCAGAGCTGGTGAGATTCTTTGTCTCAAATACATATTGATCTTAAATATAAGCAATTTTTTCTGCAAAGGTACTTTTGCATTGTAGAAAGGTGATAGTTGATGATTATGCCCAGTGCTGGCAATTACAGAGAACCATGCTGTAGCTGATTCTACTAAACAGGACCACTGGCTGATGATTCCATACACCATCTGACCCCAAACAACTTTAGAGGTACTGGAAAAACACACTTAAAACCTGAAAGTATTAAAAAACAGAGTATGATAAAGAGAGGTAAATAGCTTTGCTATTCTCCCAGCTACCTGATGTAGGGAAATTGTTTAGTTAACAACACCCCCAGCTTAAAAAAAACAAAAACCAAACAAACAAAAAAACCCCCCACCAAACAAAAAAACCCCAAACAAATCAAAAAACCCAAAAACCTATCCCCACTATATTTAGGGCAAATACACCCCAGTTCCTTTTTTTTTTTTTCTTTTTTTTTTTTTTTCTTTTTTTTCTTCAAAGACTATAGAAGTCAAGAAAGAATTACCTGGGAATTACCTGGGAATTCAGATGGCATTTGAAAATGGTATTTCTTTGCTAAAAGTGATTATTGGTCAAATGTATTAGATGGTATTGATTCGGCATTTTCCATGATGGGTATCGTTAAGATGAAGAATTGCCAGTAATAAATAGTGGATCTTCAGTAGAGGATAATCCAGTTGCAATGCAAACTTCCAGATGAATCATCATTCATGTAACAATCAATTGAACTCTTGGGATTCACAAATATTTCCATGAATACCTAGCAGTCACCTGAATGCTCATAAATAGTGAAAAATGTGGGCTCTAAAAAGCAATGTAAATGAGCTGCTCCTCAAATACTTTTTTTTTTTTTTCATTCTTTGAAGAGCAGATCCTGTAGAGCAAAATAACAAAGAAATGGATATCAATTTTCAGTGTAGTGAATTAGAGTAAGGGAAGAACTTGTTCACAAGGGAAAATTGCTACTATATCTGCTAATTGCACAAAATTACTTAGACATTAGTTTTCTAGAAATGGTCACATGTCCGGTTTTAAACAGCAAAGTTTCATTCACTTCTGTTAACAGATGGGGCATAAGTAGATGTCATGGTATCTCCAGTGGAATTTTGTTTGAAAACCAGTATTATTTTTAAAGGTAGAAGTCTAGAGAAGGAAAAAGAGAGGAAAAAATTTTAGAGATAAAGACTGAATTCTATGAAAATATAATAAAAAGGGGGAAATGTGACAAAATTATTTGGTTTAGAAAGTGTGAATAGATACATGTGGGTGAATATTGTGGATATAAATATTTAATTTGCTTTAGCACTTAGAAAAATCAAACTTAAATGGGGCAATGGTAGAGACAGTATATCATTCAACAGAATATTATCCATAATCATAATCATTTCCAGATACACAAAAGGTATTAAAGAGTGGATAAGGTGGACAAGTGTGGCTCAGGGAAACACAGGAAGTGCTAAACCAGAACTCAGCTTTAGTCAGCCTTGTCTTCTATCTTGCTCTGGACTATATGACCACATTTGTGTGAGATACCACAGTGAGAGCTATACATCCATACAAATCTGTTTCTCTTGGAAAAAATATGAACTAAATGAAAAAAAAGTCAGTAGGGACTTATTGCCTGAATTAGAACTCAAGACAACCTAACAAGTTAAAAGACTGAGTGCAAATATGGAGTTTACTAACAGTGCAAGGTGAAAAGAGAATCTGAGCACAGGCACTGTGGAGTATGAGGGGAAAGAAATTTAATAACAGTTTTCTTTTTTAAAATAGACTAAGATTGGGAAGATGCTTAATTGGTTGAGAGGAAAGGAAAGACAGTGCACCTCAATATAACAGAGTACTTCAGGTCCTTTGTGCTGATTCACTATCACCTTTCTGTGAAAGATATTCTCCAATGATAATTTCATTGAAGTACCTTGTTGAGATTTTTTTTAGACATTTAAAAATACTGGCTCTGTAGCAGACAATTTATCCTAATAGTTTGGATATTTTATTGAATTATACAGGCAGCTAAATGCATATGGTGTATCAATATTTGTAAATAACAAAGAAAGGAGAATTTTGTAAAGGCAAAGACAGATGAAACCACTTCCTCTACTTTTTTCTCACACAGCAGCTCATCTCAGCTGTAACTCAGAGTGCAGCAATCTTAAATCTTGCCCGAAGCAGGTGTAGTTTTGTTAAGGATATCAGATTCAGCAGCTCTGAATTGAGCCAGTTTTGTGTGGACTCTTTATACCTAAAACAAAGGTCAGTGTTAAACTTGCCCTGAAGAATACATAAAATCACTGAGAACCAGCAGGGTCTCATAGTACCGCCCTGTTTCTGCACTTGCAATTCAAGATGTGTCTGCTCAGTAGCTGCCAATAAAATCTATCTAGATCATCCTCTCCAACCACTGGATGTTGATAGTTTGAAAATCTGTCTGCTACCTTTTCTCCCAGTGTCTGGTTTTGAGGGAGAATAGGTTCCAAATATTTTGGCCAGAAAAGTTGCTCAGCACTCTTCTAAAAGATGCATTGGGCATTAATACCTTTCTCAGTAATTAAAAAAGTAGCATAAGGTAGATTGGATAGCTGATACTATTGTCCTCATATGGCAGATAATGACAGTGTATAAAAGCATTCATTAACAAGCCAAACTCATTACAAAACAATTGGGTTGGTTGTTTGCTTCGTTGTGGTTTTGGATTTTTGGTTTGGTTTGGTTTTGTTTGGTGTTGGGTTGTGGGGTTTTTTTTGTTTGGTTGGTTGGTTGGTTGGTTTTTTTAGTATTATTTTCTGCTACTGTTGGGTAGCTCTGCCTAAAACTTCAAAAATGTTTAGAAATATTCCTCTAATTTCCAGCTTCATTTCTTTCATGTGTAGTTTATACCCATTTGCTTTATGTCCTTCAGGTTAAAGAGTGTGGGTTTGTTGTGGTTTTTTTTTTTTTTTTCCTCATACTCTCAGTTCTATTTATAGGTCATGAACTGATTGTTTCCAAGTATTATTTTACTAATTAATGGAGAGTTAAATAGCCCTTCTGGCTACTTATGATATAAAACAGTGTTTTATTGCAATGTCTGTGTGATACTAAATGTCAAAAAGGGATTTACTGCAGTTTGCTTGTACACATAAAGCTCTCTTGTTTAATGTTCAGGTGTATGTATCCCAAAACTTTGACTTGTGTTCCAATTCTGAGGCACCCATAGTGCTTTGTGCAATTGAGAGAGACCATCTCTTCAACACACCTAACTAACTGGATGGTTAATCAAAAAGCAGATGAAATGTCTTTTTTATTCCTTGAAATGAGCTAGCTTATTTGTAGGCGCTGCACAACATGGATGAGGAACCTGAATTATTCAAACAGCAGTTCCCCTGTTGTCTCTCTTCCTTCTCACCCTAGCATGTTCTCTTCTGTTTCTTAAAAACTGCCTGTAAATATGTTTTGGGGTTTTTTTGATGTTGCTGTCAGCTGATGATTTTTTATGACATTATCGTAGGGTAGCGTACATCGTTGGCTTTTTTGTTTTGATGGGCTGTTTCAAAACATTTTCTATTAAACTTCCAACTTAAAAACATTAGGACTGATATAATTTTACTGGTAAGATAGAATAATAACTGATTGTTAAAATCAAATTATCTTTTACTTCTGGATGGGTTTTAACCCATGTCCCCGTCTAAACTTTAGAGATGATTTTGTAGTGCCTGATTTTTTGTATGTATGGATGAATTTTGGACTGGCTCACTTACAATTCAAAAATGGCTGCTGTGGTTCAGATGAGAGGTTTTTGAAGCCCAGAAAATGCTCTCCAGCATCTTGAGTAGAGATGAAGGCATGTGTGCAAAGACAGAGCTAGCAGACATTACACTTCACCTGATCACACTGTATACATTTGCATTTGCATAATCACTGGCATGGACCTGTTTTTCATGTGTTATAATGGATTTCCCCTTAAGGGTTTAAAGGTGCACCCATATAAGTAGCAGTCTATATTTAAAATATTTGTAAGAGTCTTGCCTCTTGCTTTACTTTGGCAGTAGTAGTAGTAGTGTAGGGGAAGGATAAGGGGGGGGATAAATGGGTAAAGTCAGTGAGAAATTATGTGTGGCCTGTGGAGTCTTGACTGGTAATTTGCAGAGAACTGGCTGGTTAAATATAAGAAGTCAAGTATGGAAAATGCTGCTTGAAGAGAAGTTCCTGAAAGGAGATGGAAACATATGGAGGTGTGGACTCGCAAGGGACAGGATAGCCCCATGTTATTGCTCTCTGTGTCAGACCTATTATGAAAACCATTGTGACTGATTTTAATAATTCTGTTCTGGTTCCTGTCCAATTGTGAATGAGAACAGTTTGAGAAAACTTTTAATCCATACCATCTGGTCTGTGCAGTCCTACTTGATGTCATCTTCTCTGGTCCATTCTCCTCCTATATTTGTTTTATTTTAGCTTATTTTATTAGGAGAGTAAGAAACTATGAAGTGCAAAGGGCCTTGATAGAGTAGGTTGCTTGATTACCTGCTGAAGATCCTAACTACATTCTTTAAGATGAATTCTTAGTTGTATAAGTGTACAATTTTCTGATCTCTCTTAATATTGTAATCTCAAAGTATTACTACCTGTTCCATTTTGATTCCTCCCTGCAGACTGTGGGAGGACTGAAAATAGTGATATTTGAGACATTTAAGCCTTTTACTTATTCCACACTTTTAAAATGTGTTTATAAATAAAAAATAAAATTTAAAAAAAAAAAAAAAGAAAAAAAGAAAAAAAAAAAAGAAAAGCCCTAAACAACTGAGGTAGATTTTAACAGGGAGAAAGAACAGAACAAAACAGTTGAGGAAGGTAGGTAGGAATCCACATCTAAAGGTAGAATTGTGTGGCATTAGGTAATTTTTTCATGCATAAAATGGAGAAGGACTAGACTAGTCCTGCTTTACAAAGGAAGACCGTTGGCATGTGTTAAAAATGTCAGATGGGAAATTGATCTTTCTGTTAAATGTGATATTTCTTTCCAGGGAAAGAGATCAAAATGTACATAAAAATTGAATCTTTGCCAAACTACTTAAAAAGACAGATTTCTGGATAAATATGCCTGTAATGGGTAAAGTTCCATGTAACCCCTTGTTGTAGAAAAACTTCTTTAGAGTGGTGTAGGAATATAAAATAAAAGATGGTCAAGTATGCATACCAGGGACAGCTTCATGCCTTTCAAGGCAGCCTAACTAACTGCATGCTCTTTTTATCCATAGGATGCCACGAAAATAATGCTGGGGTGTAGATGCATAAAATTTTAACAACCAAGCCAAGAACAATTTGATGTGGAACCAGCTATACAACCATTTTCTGGTTGGCATTGTTGTAGACAGGAGGATGATAAGAAGTATAGACAACAAAAGCACAAGGACAAATGTCTTTCTCTGATGACTTTATGTAGCACAGTAAGCCTTCCAAAAAAGATGACAGTGAGAATTCACATAAAGCATTTGGGAAAAGCAACAAGCCAAAATGGACTCAAAATTATGTGAAAATTAATGTCCTTGAAAACTCATTGTTAGGAATGAACAATGTCCAGGAAACATTTTTCAGATGGATAGAAAATGGCTGACTTGCTTTGGTAAGGGTGTATTTTGGGGGTTTTTTGTTTTGTTTTGAATTGATTTGGGTTTTTTTCTTTGTTTGTTTTGGGTTTTTTTTAGTTTTGGTGTTTTCTACATTTTTTAAATGCTACTGAAGATTTAAAGAAAGAAGTCATATCAAGACTAGAAATGCTTTCACAGCATTTAAGCAAGTGAAGAGCACATTGAAATCAAAGAGAGGTAATTGACTAAACTGAGAGTTTGTAATTGAATACTGACATCTGCGGTCCTTCACAACTGGGTGACTTGATTAAATACTAGTGAAGAAATCCTTTTAAAGTATACAGCAAGTTCTTAGTAAAAGCATTTGAGGGAGATAATAAGGCAATTGATCTATTTAGGGGATACATACGTCTTTGAGCCCTTTCTATAAAAACAATAGTTTGAGGAAAAATCTCAATTAAAACTCACCTTAAAATTAAGCAGGATTAGTGAAGAATTGGACCACCAGAATTTAACTATTTTTCATTTTTTAATTTATTTTACATTATATCATGAGCATAATCAAGTGTTATGAGAAGACATTTCTAAAACAGAGAAGCTGATGAGGTTCTTGCCTAAGGGCCAGGCCTCTATTGCAATCTTGGGTTTTGTCATCTGTTTCCCTCGGTCCTCTTTTGGCATGCTTCACAGTAGTTGCACCAAACTCAGATGCTAAAAAGGCCTGAGTAGGAAGGTAAAGTTTAATGAACTGTAAGTTCCAAGTGGTATTCTGAAAAATACTTTTCTCTGAAGCATATGGTCTTATTCTGTTCTGCCACCTGGACTTTCAGAGTTGTAGTGTCAGCACAAGGATGAAAAGCAGACTCTGCTTTCAATGGCTATGGGTAAAACACAAAGAGGCTTCTTTACTCTCCAAAACTGCTAATTTGGTTCTTAATGTGCAACAACTTCTCTACACACTCCAAGGCACTTTACAATATTAGGTAGTTTGATTAGAGAGGTAATTAGGAAACTGTGTAATAATGGGATGAGAGAGAACTGATGCTTTAAAGCTGTACATTATCGTCAACACAATTTCATTTCATGAATAAATAAATCAGATCAATTTCCACACAGAGATACTTCATGCTCCAAATGGTGTTGGATGCTGTGATTTAAAGTGGAGGTATGAATCATTACATGGCTTAGAATTAATTCATTCTCACAAAGCCACCCACAGAACAATGCAGAATGGTGTCCAGCAGTGGGTCAGCACTAGAGCTTGTAGAGCCAGGTGAGAAGAATAAGATGCAGTTATTTGGTAATGCCAGCAGCAGAGAACTTGTGTATAATCTCTTATACTTATGGAAAATTAATAAACAAAACCCATCAGAATGGATGCAAATCTCTAAATTCCTTTATGAAATGAGAAAAGATGATGATCACAGGTTGAGGAAGGGCTTTGATAACATGAAACCTGAAGAGGTTTTATTCAGAAATTTACATTCTTGCAGCTTGCTTCTGCAGTTCCTGTTGAATCCTTTGAACTCTCCTCTTTCTTGGCTTTTCTACAATGTTGAGAGTGGTGTACATCAGGTGATGCTAGGACATTTCCTAGCTGAGATGTTTACGTTACATTAGTTTAAAGATGCCTCTACATTTTCTGAACATGTGCCTCCCTAGTAAGAGACTACTCACCACCTATTTCCTTTGTCAGTTACTAGCCCCTTTTCCATATACATTGATCTTTAGTTTTAGTTTAGCTTGTTCCTGTGTTTACTGATCACTGGGGAATAACATGTGGTGGTGTTCAGTTTCAATAGTAATCATTCTAATGCAGTAAGAAGAAATCACATTTTTAAATTAAATAAAATTTACTTTAGAGGAACTTTTAGGATGCCACAAAATCACTGAGTGTGCCATGTCCACAACCAAGATGCTAGGTAGCAGCTCTTTTGCACTCTGCCTGTACCATGCAAAACATTTAAAAGGCTTTTCTTATTTGCATATATAAGGCCTTGGAACACATCAACAGGAATCACAGTTTCAGCTGATTACAACACAGGATCTAATTTAGCATATACTGTGGATACTCAAACAGTCTAGTTTTTAGTAACTATGTAAAATCATACTGTTGCTGACATGAAAAATCCAACCTAGGGACCTCCTGAAAATTATGTCACTCTAGAGCCTGCACTAGAGAGAAACCTGTTTACATGGTAAAGTCATGAATCCATACAATACAAAGGTGAGCGATTACAGCACAGGATGACATTTACATAGGTTAAAATGTAATTGCCTTCTGAGAATTTCTGAAAATTTGCAGCTTTCTGAGAAGACATTCATGTCAATATCAGGAACAGAGTTAATTTAAAAATGTATGAAGTCTGATCTGAGGTCTGATTCTGTGAGTAGTCAGGTGCCACAAGCTGTTACGAGGCATCTTGAGCTGAAACTGATGTTCATCAGGGTAAGAAAACTCTCATGTCTCACAGGGCAGAGCCCTCGTCATCTCATTTCCAGGATCATAATGATTTGGGACACACCATTATGCACAGAGAGAGGCACTGGCAGAGACTGCATTGCCATAATCATTTAATGAAGAGTCTTTGCTGTTGAGAACAGGGAGTTGCATACATTTTTTATTGTGCAGAACACAGAATCTTATGTTTAGTCGTACTATCATCTTTTGAAAAAAAAAAGAAGATGAAAATGAATAACAGATCTAAACTACGTTCAGAAGCAGTTATGTTAAACTGCATGTTGGAGTTCCATGTAGAATTTCCATTTAAAAGTTTTCAAATTATGAATATCAAAATATCTTCTGTACTGTTTAGTTGTGTATAGTACTAATTTATTGATTTGAACAAATGAAAATGGGGCTGGTTTATAGAGAACAACACATCATTCTTGGAACATGCATTTAAATGATAATTTTACCAAAACTATTTCTTTTCTGTTACAGAGATACTGTATACATTTCCATAAAACACTTTGCTATTGAGGGTATACTTTTGATACTCAGTTTTCATCAAAAAGATTAAGCATTTATAGATGGGAGCACAGCATGCAGAGTTGAGTCCTATTATTTTATCCATATAATTAGAGGAAATAAAATCAATGTGAAAGAACATGTGAGTGGAAAAAGGTATTCATAAAACAAAAAAAAAGCCAATTATTGCTTGATAAATATTGCTAATACATTTGCTGTGGCAGCAAAACTGGCTATCCAACTGAGCTAACTTTCTGTATGTGCTTAATTCTGGACTGCAGTCAGGGTCAGAAATATGAAGAGATGGTGCTGTCAGAAAAGCACAATTTTTAAATTAGCTGACAGAATATTCTTAACATGTACATGGTTTTCCAGGCATCCTGTAGAGTGAATGAATATTTGACACCCTCCCCAAAAATGTTAAGTGTTTATGAATTTGTGAATACATTCACAACATACTATGCGCTTTTGTTTTTTTTTTAATTGCTACCATATTTTGCAAATAATGAGAGTTCCTTTACTTTTTAAGTTTCTGGTTATCATAAGTAGTAGTTCCTGAACGGTATTGTAGTTTAGCTGTAGTAGAGCATTACAGGTCATGTAGATCTGGAAAAACATGGTGCAGTACAATGAATGACTTGTGTTTCCAACTCTTAATTTGATCATTTATGTAACTCCTAAAGTGCACTCTCTTACTGCAGCATTATTTATTTATATTGTGTCAGTGGCTGAGCTGAAAGTTGGACATGGATCACCAGAGGCCTTTCCCAGTTTATCCACTGTGTCGCAGTTTCCAGCTAACAGTCCTAGATCTGACTGGTGAGACCTAAGCACATTGCAGATGAATTTTTAAGGACAGGCTGATAAGCTGTAACTGACCTCTGCTGTAGGAGGGGCCATGAGGCAATGGTAGTAATTCTGAAAATTTGGTACTCTCAATACACCATCTGGCCCTCTTTTAGATGCAAAAATAACTAGATAGCCTGAAAAAAAATAAAGTGGAGGCCTTTCATGTGACATTGCTCCTTAATTTCTGGTTACATAATTACAACAAGTAGAATTTCTTACCAAACCAGATTTTCCTTTGAGTAAAGATGGTTTTGGAGAGCATTTGACAAAATATTTTGTTTATAACTCACAAGGCAATTAACTGGTACCCTAATTTTTATTGGCTTTAGGGCTTTGTGTGGTTTAGGCATTCCCCTGCCATTTTTCAGGCCTTCCCTTTAAGACATGTCACCTAGAAAAAGAAGATTAGGGGAAATTGTGCACACATGAAACTCTCCCTCAGTAGGTTTTACAGTGCTAAGGCTCTCTCTTGGGTCTTAAAGCAGAATTTATGGTATGAATACTGTGCTATATTAGATGTATACGGTTCACTTGGTGTTGATCAAGGAAGGGACCTGAACCAAATCAGTAAAAAAAAGGAATTTGCAAGCTTTTTATAAATAGCTAGTGTAATTACATAATGGGTACGGGTGGGCAAGCAGATAGTTCTTATTTCACATTATGTTATGTCAAAGCCACCCTGTTATTTTCCTGTTTTAGTTTGCTGTTTCTGGAACTACTTTTTGTTTTGTTGCATCCTTTCCAAAATTTTGTCCGTCTTATTCAGTTGTGTCTGCAGGCATAGCTTTTCAGATTTTAAAAACCAGTTTCTAGACTCTGTTAGTTTGGATGACTGTTAAATAGCAGACATATCAAGAATGAATCACATTTGTGACCAATGGAGCAAGATCTTCAAAGATGTATAAAGTAAGATTTTTTTGATTTAAAATTAAAAAAATAAGAGGTCGTCTGGTTATAGCAGAATTATCTCATATATATTCTTACTACTCCAATCAGTACTGTAGATTTCTGGTAAATGCTTATTCTGACCTATATCACATGAGCATCTGAACTTTTCATATTTTGTGAGATATTGTTTAACAAGATCAATTTTTATGGTAATATTAAAATCATTATGAGATATAAGTCAATTCTGCATGCTGATAATTTAGAGAGGTTGTGTTTTAAAGCAGATTAGAATCTCATTTTAGTTCACCTAGAAACCTGGAAAACATATTCACTAAAAATTTAATTATTGTTAACAGCAAGAGGAACTCTTATCCTAAGATGAAGTGTTATACATATTTGCAGTCATACTAAGAATTTTCTGTCTATAGCTTTTATTTTTATGCTTTGGGCTAAAGCTCAACTCATATTTTGCTTAGTCCATTTACAGCATTTTATACAGCATATTTCATGAGTCCACAGTCTCAGAAATACAGAAGCAGTGTGTGCTCTTAAAATGACAGACTGTTTCCATAAGCCATCTCTCTTATGGAAGAAATAGATCATGTCATCTTGCAAAGTACAGCATTAATGCCTGAAAAGAGGATAACATAGAGCAGTTGTTTTGGCATCACTAGATCCATTTCTTTGTGCACAAGATGGCAGGTTTGGTTTTGCACTGCTAACCTTGTCAGAAAATGTGGAGTGAATGTTTTATTTCATGAACCAGATACAAGACTTTTGCTGATGTTATTTTTTCCTATATCCTTTTAAAGACTGGATAGGTTAACTGCTCAGTAGCTCTCTGGTCTCCTGTTTTTCTCTGTCTATGAAAGTCTAATATGATAAACTAATTTTTCTCGGTTTTGGTTTGTTTTTGTTTTTGTTTTTTGTTTTTTGTTTTTTTTTTTAGTGATTCCTCCAGTTATTGGTTATCTACAATGCAATCTCTTTTGAGTCCTCCTATAACTCATTATATTCAGAGACATAAAATATTCTGCTAGAGTGGTATTGTAGGCACCTTTGTAGCTGCAGTGAGGTCTCTTTAACTTCATGTTTGGGTTTCTCTGCTTTGGACCCATTTGCGTTCAGTTTTGAAATCTCCTTAATGTCTCTCTTGAAGAATTCTCTTGCCAGAGTCTGCCAGCTCTTGTAAGCTTTGTGATAGGGTAGCAATTAAATGACACTCGTCAAAAAAAGAAGGAAAAGAAAAATTGAAAATAATTTTTTTTTTTTTTTTTTTTTTTTTTTTTTTTTTTTAGTGTGGGGGGGGGGAGGGCTGATTCTGCTTTAAATTGTTCCTGATTCCATGTGTATGTAGATGTACATACATGAACCTGCATAATTCTTATGCTACAAGCATATAGGTATTAAAATAAACAGAGACTCTCCATGCAATAGGAAAGACAGTAACAGAGCATTTCTACTATTTATTATATAGTTACTCTTCCTTTAAATATGAAGACAAGTTGTGTAGGACATTGGTGTCTTCAGAAATCCTGGTGGATGGTATTCCTGCAGTCTCTCCAAAACAAAGGAAAAAAGCTTCATATTAAGTGACAAACTTGACAGGCACCAGTATTGAATTTTTTAGATCAATATCCAAGTTATAATAAACACCTTTACAGTTTAAGAATACACCAAATTTTCCAGTTGTGTGTGAGCAGACTTTTAGTGTCAGTTGAATTTATCAGTTCAAAAGCACTGCAAGCCAATGGTACCTTTTATATTTTATTAGCTAAACAAACATGAAGTACTGTTGTGGCACCTTTTTGAACCAGGTATAGTCCACTGAGAACCCCAAAATTGGTTTTAGTACCACTGGGTTCAATACAGCTATCAGTATTTACAGCAAACATAAGATTTAGTTTCCTCTGAATTCTCTGTAAGAGCTTCACTCTCAAAAAAGATTACAACCTCTCTACAGGAAAGAAATTTTTAGTCCTCTCATTTTGCTTACTTTTCTTCAAATTGTTTTTCAAGTACCTAGAAGATTATGCACTTATACTGCACAAGGATCATTCTTAAAAATAAGTAATATAATTATCTAGTTAATCAGACAGAGGGGTTTCTTTCTTATTTTCATGTTAGCTGCTTTTTTTCCTTCCAAGTCAAGTTTCTGCTTTCATTTGTGCACAGAAGGTTTTGCTTTGTTCCCTAAGAGGGCATAACAGCCACAGGCACACGTCTGCAAGGTAGATTTAAGGCCCCATTTGCTGGGAGGAAATGTGCAGGATTCAGTACATAATTCTTAGAAGTCATTTGAGGGAAATGTTTACTTTTTACACACATATGTGTGTTTTGAATACCATATGAACAGCTGTGCATCCCAGCAGCTGGGAGGTTGTGGGCAACACTGTGGACAACACCAGTGTTTTCAAGTTCAGAGAGGCAGAACATATCCATCCTTGGCATTCTGTGCAGCTGGAATTCTCCCAAGACCAGATTGAGATCTTATGACATGACACTTCTTTGGACAGTAGAGATTTATTTAAAAATGCTGCCAATGGGAAATGTGTCAAAAGCACTTCTCTACTCCCTCAGACTGACAGCTACAAATTGATATCTGGATCTTTCACCAGCTGTTTGGAGCTCTCTGGCCTTTCCGTGTGAAAGGATCACACTGGGCACACATGTTCCTTTCTGACCTTAATAGTAATGGACTCTAGAGATGAAAAATAAAGGTTTACTCTAAGATAAGCAGGGTTTGGTAAAAGTCAGTTAATGCATGTTGCAAGTATAATTTAGCAAAAAACCCAACAACTCAGTTTGAATGAGTTTCAAAATGGAATATGTTAGCTACTACTTTTTTACCAGGTATGCTTTTCATCACTGTATAAGCTAGCATACTTGATAAAGGCATATATAAAGTGGTGATCTTGGTGTACTTGCCTATTTCTCTTGAAAATTTAATTTTATTACGTAATTTTTCAGGTACTGGAGTGGAGGTGTTCTTGAGGTTTTTTTGGTTGTTTGTTTTTCTGGTTTCTTTGGGGGTTTTTGTTTGTTTGGTTGGTTTTGGTTTGTAGGGTTTTTTTTGTTTGTTTGTTTGTTTGTTTGTTTTTAATTGTGGAACAGTGTCCGGCTTGCAAAATAGCTTAAAAAGCCCTGAGAGTTCCTTGAGTAATGCATTTTAAAGTTTGGTAATCAGATACCAATCAGTCACACTTTAGGGCTCAGAATGCTCTATAGAAGGGAATTATTTAAAAGTGGGATAGGAAAGGTGGGGTGGTTTTCCCTGAACAAAGATCTTTTGCTAGTTGAAATTATATTCAGGGAATCTTGGTTCTTTAGTGTTAACACTTCAATAAAAGCCTTTTTCTGTAGTGCTGTTTGAAACAAACTGATAATAATATGTATTTTGTTTTTCTCAGTTGTCAGAATGAAATGTTTCTCTAACTTCAAAACCTTAGTCTCTGTATTTTAAAGCTGAATTCTCAAATAGGCTCAGTCTTCCTGAAGCTGAGCTTCTTGATTAATTTACTATTGCTTAAAATTTTTTATACATCCCTCCTTGGAGCCAAATGTTCCAGTGTAATTTATTAGATTGTTGTAGTCACCAGAAATGCCATGAAGCCTGGCACAGAACTCTGGTGTGCTGCCAGTATTTGTAAGAAATTCAGTTTCAGAATTTCATATGTGTTAAACTATGTCATAATTGCACTTTTGAAAGGGTTGAATTCTTTTCAATTTACAGAGCTTTTATTTAAGAAAACGAAGTGAGAAAAATAGAGTTTGTATGTATCTGTCAGGGGAAAGGCATGTATCTAATTAGATTCTAGAGGTCATTACAAACAAATGAAATGACATTTTATGTGAAGTAAGGAATGAAGAGTTAACTATGGCCTTGTGCTTCTTCACAGGATAAAAATGGGAGGCAAAACAACTTTTGTTGTTTTGTGCATCAAGGAGCAAAGTGATTTAGAGTAGGTGTAATAAATCAGTCCACATGATAGTGTGCAGCTACTGTTCTTTAGCCTGTTTCTCAGCTAGATAACTGGAATTGCTCAGTCCTGATATTGTTCTCATCACTGAATTGGTGTAATAATGGCCCAACCTTCATGAACGAAGATTTGGGAAGGGCTCTCCCCACGAGGGTGTGCCCTTCGAGCCTGCGCAGTGGATTTTTTAGGTGAGGCAC
>JAWWEV010000083.1:82769917-82805883 GCA_035583235.1 Hafferia zeledoni | reverse complement strand
TGTAGTTTTGGGATGTTAAAGAAAAATTCTCTCCCTGCCACTAATTCCCCATGCCATTAGTTAACAAAAGAAGTGGTAAACTGCTATGAATTCCTGCTTAATCATTTTGAGTGGAGGGCGGACTGGGGGAAGGTGTAGTGGAGAATGGATTTGCAATGTCATTTTTGATTTGGGGGACATACACTGTCCTGGCTGAAAGCTGCAGCTGTGTGTGCTGCTGTCAGAGAGAAGCCGTTCACCTGCTCATCGCCACTGTTGTTTGGTGAACTGGCTTTTTTCTTGCCACTGCTGTTTCTCCTGGTTTGGCACTGGGGCCCCAGTTGCCGCCCTGGCTTCACCGTCGCCCACAGTGTCGCAGCCGCCCACCCCACCGCGGCAGCAACCGGAGAGCGAGAGAGATAGAGGAGTCACAGCTGCTTTTGGGACATGCTGCAGACCTTCCCTTCCTGGGAACTATCACCATCCCTCCACTCCCAGCTTGTCCTTGTTTGTTTGGGACAAAGGACAAGGAGAGAGAGAGAGAGTTCATGTGAGTGCTCACCCCTTGTCTTTGCCTCGCTAGGAAAAGACTGAGAATTCACCTCGCAGTGAGCCAAGGTGTGACACTGACACTGTCCATAAATATAACTGCTCCAGGAGGCACCTATCATTTTGGGGGTTGTTCTCTTTTGTTTTTACTTTTGGTGCTGGGGGAGTAGTTTGCTCTGGTCTGTTTACAGTTATATCTATATCTACGTATATATAGATATATAGTAGTTAAGAACAGTTATCCATTTTCTAATTAAAGTTCCTTTTTCTTTTAATAAGGAGTGACATGATTATTGTGGAGGAATCCTCTCCTGCTTTTTGGTAAACAATTTGGGTTTTCCCTCAAACTAAGATAACCTGTCACTGGGAAATGTTTTGCTTCTGAAAGCAGCTTTTGCTTTCCTTATTAAGCTGTCCTTCCTCCAGCTTCTTTTCCTACCTGCCTTCTATTTCTGTCTCATCTCATGAGAGAAGTGAGGGAGCAAGACCCCAGGCTGGTCTTTTGCTATTGGCAGGGGTCAACACACCACACCTAGTTTCAAATCCATTGAGCCAAGATTGTTTGATCATTTTGTTCAATGACTGTTTAAATATAAAATGCACAAATTATTCTGAGTAATGACTAGAACCAGGATACCCTTAGCATTCCTTCCTGATGAGCCTCATGGACATGAGACTATGGAGTAACTATCTGTCTTGTGAAATAAAAAAAAAGTACTCAGTTCACTTATATATGGATTCTCTTTAGGAGGAAAAGTAGCAGGGGTTACTGCCTACTGTAAAATCATGAAAAGAATCTGACCTAAATTGACACTGGGATATGATTCTGGCAATGATCCCCTTTGCATGCTACCAAGGGGTTTGTGTATCATCCAGCAAAGCTCAGGCTTAATGAGTGATGCAGCATGTTTCCTTTGCATTTCCTCTTGAGGCAGAGTGGAACTCTGTGCTGATGCCAGAAGAATATACTCCATCCCTTCTGAGTTTCAACTGGAGAGATTATTTTCCTGATGAAGGACAAAAGCAAAATAAAATTTTCATTATAGATAAATCACTCACAAGGTTCAGGCATTTAGGGAGTCACATAGTTGCATTACAATAAATATGAATGTTTTTTCAAATTATTTCTGCCTTCAGTTACTAAAAAATATCATTGAAGATATGAGAAATTTAAAGTACATAAATAACAGATTCAGTTAATTTATCCTTAATGATTCTTGTCCCACTTGAATCTACAGTACAAAAGCATTTCTTACAACTTTTTAATTTCTACCATATTTTAATTTTTCTATTTCCAAACAATTCTGGTGATTTTAGATGTTAAATTATTTCTTCCTTTTAGTGACCTTCTCGTAAAGATAAAATACTAAGAAAAAAGGCAACTATGATTCTCAGTTTTTTCTCTCTGTCAGGAGTACTTACCAAACATTAATAATAGATTTTTTGCATCTTGAATAAGGAGTCAATGGCAAAAATAAATGTTTCCAAGAGACACATATGCAATGCTAATTGACAACTGTGTACACAGAGAGCTGCCATTTATTTTATTACAGTCAAACATAGCCTTTGTAAATGTCAGTTCTGTGTTTTGTTGACCAGCATTTTAATTTAGACATATTGTTCTTCTTTTGTAAGTGATTATAATTTTGTTTCCCTCAAACACATGGTTCATTCATATTAGTTGCTATTCTGTATTTCATGATTCTTTCAAAAGTAAGAATCAAATTATTATTTTATGGGACAAATTATAAAAAAAAATACCAACAAAAAAAACACCTTAACAAATCTTTAAATTACTTCAATAGAGGCTTTATGATGAATGCAGAGGATGCAACTTGTTTTGGTATTCATCTACAGAGTCCAAAATAAATCTTACCAATGAAAGGACAATTATAATAATACCAAATTGCCATAACAACAAAGAAACAGTGAACAAATAGTTACAGAGTGGGCATTTCAAACTTTTGTTACAGTCTACAAAGCCTGACTCAGGAAAGGTAACAGATATGAATGGGTCCATGTTGGCAGATCTGAACAGACTTGGTGAATCTTAATGAGGCCATCCTTAGTTCAGAAGGAAATCTCACTACAAGTGTCTTGGCTGATAAGTTGAGACCCAGGTAGAAGATCTTAACTGTGGCTGCTTCATCCCAAATTTCTTATCCCTGGAAAATTTAGCAGAGGGCAAAATAATTAGTGTAACTTGAAAAACTCAAGGACCATTTCCAGTTCTATACTTGCAAGCTCCCCTCTTGCTTTTACCACAAGCCAACATTTATTTTTTCCAAGGAAAGGGCAACTGGCAAAAAGTTTTGCATGCTTGCTGTTTCCCCTTTTCACAGGAAAACTATTAAGAGCTCTTGTGCAGTACAATAAAGGCTCAAAGGTAAGCAGAACTTCTCCTGTATTTTACAAATCTCTCAGGCAAAATGTAGTTTGTTGTCATGCTGAATTGCTATTGCATTTTTTGAGAACTTTTAGGATATTGAGAAAATTTGTTACCCCACATAAATAGAGACGAAATGTGTTTTGCCTTCCTTTTTAAGTTCTGGATGGCAGAGTGCAGCAAAGAATCTCCCATATTTATATTTTAAAAAGAATACTTTGTATATCCATATCTTATGGCTTGAAAGACATGTGAAAAGGAATTTCTTCAAGATTTAGGTTGCAATTGGTTATTTTCTGGTAAGATGATAATTTGAATTTCACCAAAGCCAACTTTTACATCCAAGTAAAATTGAAGAAGGCTCTGAGTTAGCCCTGAAGACAGCAGGTTTCAGTTTCAAATGAAACACTTCTGTGATGCAAATACCTTATCCTTTTTGTTGGTTTGTTTTTTGTTTTTTTGGTTTGTTTTTTTGTGTTTTTTTTTCATTTTTAGTACACTGAATACGGTTTGGATTTTTTTTAAAGATATATAGAAAAAACAACTTCTGATTTACTTCTGAGTATTTCATGAAGTCTGATATTTTAACTGGAAAGGTTGTATGCATTGAAGAAACACAGTACACTGAAATTCAACATTGTTGGAGGAACCAAAAAATCTTTTGAAACACAGAATCACAGAATATTATGAGTTTGAAGGGACTCATGAGTATCATTGAGTCCAAGTCTTAAGTGAATGGCCCGTACAGGGATCAAATCTACGACCTTGGACACATTTAACCTCACAGGAGCAAATTGTCAAGCTTACATTCTGTTCACTATTCAATAGGATATACTGAACATAAGAAGGCACAAGGGGTAGCTCTTAAGTTCAATGAAGACATTCCTAAAGAATATTTTGAGTGAACTCCTAACAGAAAGGTATATTAAAAGCTATTAATCAAATGATGGGCAGGTGGCCTTTAATTTATGAACACTCTTAGACAGTAGCTGCCAAAAGCTGAGAATAAGTATTGAGTGAAGCTTTCGTTTTTTACTCTTACCGTAGGCATGAACTGTTAACTGTGCTTGGAGAGAGGACACAGGGTTAGAAGGACTGTTGGAAAGGCTGTTCTGGTGGTGCTGTAGATTGCAGATATTCTACTGGACAATTCAAGTAAGTTGTCATTTTTTTTTTATACAGACAGCTAACATCTTAAAAAAAATTAAATTACAAGAAAAATATGAGAACAGTAATGGCTAATGATTTATTCTTACTATGACAGATTTTTTTAATATGTAAAAACTGAAGTAACAAATGCTAGACTTTCCAGTAAGGCAACAATATTTATCTTATTCATTGCAATATTTACAGCAGAATATACTAAATATTTCAACATATTATTTCTAGATTTTTGTAAGTAACATTATTGTGTGTGGCTTGCTATTCAGTGATGTAAAAAACTAAATCATTTATGGGATAGGATTCTGAAAAATATTATTTTAAAAAAAATCCAATTTTAAGCATTTCTCTGTTGATTAACATTGGAGGTCACAGAGGTGTTGGAAATACTATTTTCAGAAGTTTTAGAGAGGGAAAATGATAAAAAATGTCATCATTATAAAAACTAAAACTAAGTTTCTTTTCTCCTGTGTAATTATTTCTCACACATGGTAACACATCCACCCACAAAACACACCCACACTCCACCTTCATTCAATCAAGCTATTTCTTTTCAGGGTTTAGGAAGGAGAGAGATGATAATACTGGTTTTTCATATTTAAAAATGTTGGAATGTTGCTGAATTACCATGGAACTCAACTTCACTGAAGCTTTTAAACACACAGGAGATGTGTTTTCTGTAAATGGTTGGTGTGAAAAATCATACTGAAACTTTTTTGTTGCTTAATTTCACAAAAAGCATTCTGTTTTGCATATTCAGTACCATTTTTTAAAAAATGTGAACAGAATTCAGCATTGAAATTATTATGAATTACTCTAGATGATAAATGTTGCAGAAAATAGGAGCATAGGAATTGCATTTGAATGTGTTCTAAATGAAATATTGTTGTAGCTATGGAATTGTAAAAATGTAACAAAAGGGAAGTCTATGAAGAGAGATAATATGAATTAGTAATTTAAAATCTAACCTCTTTGCTCAGACCATAGGATATCATTGAAGGTGGTGGTAGGGAATGAATTGAAGCCAGCACGCTCAGGGCTCTGTCTGTCTTCTGCCAGGTCCAAAGAGAGGTCACAAAATTCAACCTTAATATCAGATACAATATTGTCTTTAATTTTGTTAACTTACCTTGCCCAAATTTATATTAATTTTTTGACCAGACTGACTACAAAACTTATCTATAGCTTCCTTTAATTTAAGAGTTTATAATCAAGGTTATGTAGATTTTTTTATAATTGTGGGGTGTGGCAAGTAATTGATTGTATTTTCCATCAACACTTCTGAAAACACGGGGTGAGAAAGACTGTTCTTGATAAGACAGTAACTGTACAGGTCAAGACATTGATTCCTTAAAGATAGTTGTGTTTCATCTTACACAAGTCAATACCTGCACGTTAAGCGCCGGGGTGAGGTCTCATAGGATGCTGGAGGCTGTGAAGCATGTGGGTGAAAACCCTGTGCTTTCAGCTCAGCCTTTAACTGCCAGTCTCTTGCTATTCTGGTCATAGCTGTTTCTAACTGTAGATTGGGACTGTGAAGAGATCACAAAACTAATTTTCTGTTTGACCTTGCTTTGGTAGAGGTTACCAGAGGTGAAATGCAACCGTGATTATTCACTGCAAAACTTTACTGCCACATTCCATCCATTACCCACGAAAACGTCACTTTTGCATCCTATACACTGAGTCTCTTTCCATACTCTCTCTCTCCCAAAACCAAACAAAACCAGTACACCACCCTCTGACTCCACCACTGCCTCCCCCCTGTCCGTCCCCCCCCCCGCCCCCCATTCCACTCCACCTCCAAAATACAAGTACTGTAAGATATTTTCTTCCTAGGAAGGTAGTTCTATTTTATATGGAATTGTAGTTTTAATAAGTAGCACTTTCAGTGTATTGTGCTCCACACTACTAAGGAAAATACAATTTATTATTGTTGTTATTAAATTCTGTTCCCATACTCCTAGTGAATTTTCAGGTTAACTGTTCTTGAATTGCAACTACTTTGTGTTGTATTGTGAATGGAAACCGATATATCTTTACTGATCAGTTATCTAAAAAGCACATGATAACACTACAGTTTGTTTCTGAACTAGTGGTTTGTAGAAGTCACCTAATAGAGTGAGAAACATAAAGGTTAAATAGCAAAACAAAAGTGATGATCTTTTACTGGTAGACAAAGGAAAGTGATCCTATGCTAAGTAGTCTTCATCCATTGTTACCTTAGAATAGGTTTATGATACCCTGACTATTGCTAAATTATGTTGAAAAAAATTCTTAACCTTCTAGTTTAAACTACTTGCCTGATGAAAGTCATGTCTTTTAAAATCAAATTTACACCAAAATTAATTGCTGTGTAAGCAAAAGTCATGATATTTTTCTGTTCTGTAATAGTATGAAACCTCAACCCATTGTATTTTTTTTGTTGTTGTTTTTTTTAAGTCAGCTTTTCTGGAAGAAGATGCTCTTTGGTTTCCTGTCCTCTCATTAATTGTCAGCGGTTTTAACTTTTCTGCAAGGTAGTACCATGATGCACTTCATTCTATACAGGGCACAAATAGCACTGCATTTACTGCATGTCCACTGAATATTTTCCAGCATCTGTTCAATATTTCCATAAGAGCTTTTTTTATCTTATTCTTCCCTGTCTAGATATTACACACCATGGTGACTTTGGGAGCTCCATTGAAACATTTCTTTCCATTGAAACATTTCTTTAAAAGGATGGAGATATATATATATATGTGCATACACACACTCTCACACATCTAAAAAGTCCCTTAAAATCAAGAGCACATCCTAAAAACTTCCACTTTGGTCTCTGTTAACACATTTCTGTTCTTGTTTTCCATGGCATGAAGATTCCACATGACTGGAAACGGAGGCGCTCTCATAAGGTAGTGACCCATTAAGTTGTACTTGTTTGTCTGTGAAAGTCTGAACACACCTCATTCAGTAGTGTAGTTGGGGATGTCGTACAAAGAAGAATGAGTTTGGGGAATGTGTTTTAGGAATAGATTCAGCACAACTGAAAATATAGGATTGGAGGCATTGATGAAACCCAACAATAATGACAGAGAATATTTTGGTAATTTAAAATTACTTTTATTTGGAAAAAAATATAATCACCTTGTATTTCTCAACACAAATATGAAATTAAATGTTTATCTAGTTTTATAAGAATTAATTCATATATGAAAATGACATTTTTCTTTCTTAAAATGTCTTAACTATATTTTGAAATCATATCAATGTAGAAAATGTGATTTTTTTTTTTTCCTTGAAATACAGCTTTAAATTGCATTAAAATTTGCCTCTCCAGATTGGAAACTAATGTGAGTTGAAGTCAGAAAGAGAAAATTCTGAATTCCACAACACAGACTGATGAAGAGCAGTGAGATTTGAAATTTTTAATTGACTGACTAATTTGCAAAGGCAGCATAAATATTCTCTCACCTGAAAATAACAAGTATTGTTCTACATTGCAAATAGAGTAGAGACAGAGAGCAAAAAAGTCTGCACAAACTGCTAATGCTTAAAGCATTTGGTGTCTAAGCACTGAGTGTGTATCAATATATCACTTTTATCTCTGCTTGTTCTTTTATCTCTGTTCTGTTTTGCATTTTTTAAAAAAATGAGAAGTATATGTTCTGTAGTATTTAATTTAATGCAACTTTGAATATTTTGTTAAAAAATTAACAACCTCCAAATTTCGTGTATTCTCCACAGAAAAAGAAATGATCCTGAAAGAAAGCTAACTTTGCGTTGTTTTAAGTAGTTTAGATATACAGTGACTGACCAAGTGAAGCTACATTTCAAATATGAGATAAAAGCTAACAACCTGTCCTATAAATTTAATAGACTTTAATTCTTAGTTACTTAAGATGTTTATGCCCAGGTAGTTGTGGGAGCATAGGAGAGTATAATTACACACCTTTAGACAAAAGCAGATATTTCTCAGTTCAAGGATAAGATTCTTTTCCCTAGAATTTACACTTAGGTATGAGTGGAAGTCTCTATCTTTTTGAGAAAGTAGACAGAAAATGTTAATTAGCTGATCAGGTAGTTATTGGGTTTATCCCAGTGACAAAAAAAATACAGTATTATTAGAATACTTTTTTTTTCTTTTTTTACATTTTGACCGGCATCTTTCTTCCTTCCTTGGACTAAAAACCAGAACGTGATAGGACCAAGATTGACCCATAGATATCCTAATAATCTATAAAATATTTCAAGAAAAGACATCCTGTCACTGTAGATGAACAAAGGCATAGAGATGTTTTTGTGATTTACAGAATTAAGTTTTATTTAATTTGCAAGATTCTCATAGAAATTTCTAACTTAAATTATTCTGATTAAAACATGAATGTCTAATCCAAAGACAGAATATGAAGAGAAACCTATACTTTGGCTTCAATTCAGTCATGCCCAGGATTTGCCATCTACATTTTGAAGGAAAGGACAAAAAACCCCAGATGCCCTTATGAATGATTTCTTGGGGCGAAATGTTACAATAGTAACAGAAATATTTCCCCCTCCCCTTCCCTCCACTCCCTGGTTATGGTCAGTCATTTACTGTTAATTTTGCACATGTAACTCCTAAGTCTTTCTTTTTGGCTATTTCTGTTCACAGTCTGCTACTACATCTTCCTGAATCTGCTTGAGGCTGAGCCAGAGCTTGGGCTGCTCCAACAGGAAAGGTTAGAGATGAGGCCTTTTGGGCAAGGGGAAGCTTTCAATTGCTCTGTATTTCTCAGTGAAAATGGAAGTGGCCTGCCATGAGAAGCCATAAAAAACTGGCTTTAGGGAAAATTGCTGCAGTGCTGTGGTTTCTTTACCTTTAGAAGAGGAAGGGAGAATTGATCTATGTCAAAAGACGGCATTGATAGCAATTGAAAAAGCTTATCTTTCCAAAGCCTATTGAGTTGAAATGTCCTGTATGTTTATAGTTTAGCTGAGATAAAAGAAACAAAATTTGGACACAGAAAAAAATTACACCATTTGGCTTGAAAAATAGTTCCTGTCTAGATTATTTCTAAAGGTACAATAAAAGAGTTCTTGTGTGTTTGCTTTTTGATCTGTTTAGTTGTGGTTTGTTTGTTTTTAATATTGGGTTTTTGAAACCACAAAATCCATTATTCTCATCATCTTGCTTTGGAAAAAAAGTTAATTTATGAAAATATACATAAATACATATATGTATACTTTAATTCTCTCTAGTTGTAGAATCATAGAATTATTTAAGTTGGAAAATACCTTTAAGATCATCAAGTCCACCCATGAACCTAATCCTGCAAATCCACCATTAAACCATATTCTCAAGTGCCACATCTACATTTCTTTTAAATACCTCCAGGGATGATGACTCTACCATCTCCCAGGGCTGCTTGTGACAATGCTTGAATAACCCTCTCCAAAGAGAATTTTTTCCTAATATCCAGTCTAAACCTCCATTGGCATAACTTGAGGTAATTCCTCTTGTCCAGTTGCTTGTTACCTGGAAGAAGAGACTGGCCCCTATGTCACTACAACCCCCCTTTCAGGTAGTTGCAGAGAGTGATAAGGTCCTTCCCGAACCTCCTTTCTTTCCAAGCAAACCAACCCCAGCTCCCTCAGCCTCTCCTTATATGAGTTACTCTGTAAACCTTTCAACACTTTCCTTGTCCTTTGCTGGACATGCTCCAGCACTTCAATGTTCATGTAGTGAGGGGCATTCACAAATAACAAAATAGAGTTGTTCATTTTAAGACATGGACAGACTTCACAGCAAAAAAAACAAACAATAGAGTAAGAAAAACAATTGTCTTTACAGCAATAAAAATTCCAATAGACATTGTGGAGTAGGCTGGTAAAAAGAAGTGCATAGCATAAAAAAATCCAACATGAACTGGAGCACACAAAAATACCTACAAATCACAAAACATGAATTGACCTTAGGACATTCTATTAACTTGAACAACAAAGCAATAGCTACTACCTTCAACTACATAGAAATGAATGCACTTTTGCTTTCAGGTTAGCAAACTGCTCATAATAAAATAAGCAAGATCCCATAAATTTGGGGGTTTTCCTTATCAAAAGAACTAGAATGTAGCAATGTAGCAGAACAAAAAATTCTGAATTATTAATAAAGGTTGCCTTTGACTCTTTATCAGTGGTTCATTTACAACTGAAAAATGCAAGAAAACAGGATACAAATCAAAACCAATTTATGAACGAGCTAAGTATGATTCTGCTTATAGAACCATAACAGCATAGCTACAACCATAACACTGCATAATGAGGTATTCAACTTTGAAATATCACTAATTTTAAAAAAAGTTTACAATTATCCATTTGTTTAGCACTTATTCATGAACAGTTTCCTAGAAATCAGTAGTTCTTTAGTCTGATATTCTTTATTCCACTAAATCAAACATTCTAAATAAATCTTTAGTAAGGTACGAAGACTAATATGTGTGTTTAGCAAAGAATTTCTTTATATTACCAGAAAACAAAGAAAGCATTATGAGGCTTTTGCAGCCTTATGTTTTCCCAGTTGATTCTGACAATCTTGAGTGTTTATTGAATAGGTGCCAATTTGCAGATAGAAAGGGAAGTCTATCCCTTTTTATTTCGTGTTTCACATCTCCTTTTTGTACATAGCTATGGACAGTGGGATTTAATAATGCCAATTTGTTCAGACAGAGTGCTTTGTAATTCTGTGGTGTTTTTCCTTGCAGAAGCATGCGGAATTCTCTTACAAAATGGCATTTTAAGAAGTGAGAAGTTCTGATAGTAACCTTAGTAATTTTTCCAGAATAAGATTTTCAGTAAGACCAATAAAATTCAGTTCAGTGAGTGCAGTCTACAATGAGGGAAATTTACACATCACCTTATAACTTCAAATATCTGGTAACCATTGACACAAACATGTTGAGCCCCTCAAACAGAGTTGAGCCCCTGTTGCTGTTGGTATTGTCATGGTCCTTCTTTTATTTTTATTCTGCTCACATTTACACAGTATTCCATTATTGATTTTTATTGTTCTCTCAGGGATTACATCAAAGTCTAGTTTATTGATTCCATTTGTACATAAGTCTTCTAAATTGCTAGACATTTTCATAACCTTCCCCTCTACCCTATCTACTACTTCACTAACTGGTATTGATTTTTGAGAATGGGAAAAAAATATCATAAGGTTTTCTAGAGAAGATTAAATCTTCTGCATCTTCTATATGGCCATTGATGGATTTTTCTCAACAGGTTTAATGATAAAGGTAGAAAGGGGATGCCCTTGGATTTTCCTTTAATTGTTTTTATACTGCATTTTTATTTTTATTTTTAATATAATTTTTAGAATGTATTAGATACAGTAGTAACAAAAGCTGTAACTGTTCATGCCTAGGGCTGTACAGTCCAAAAGGGAGAATCAAGACTAGTACTGACATTCATTACACTTCCCTACATTTACTTACAACCTACTAATATATTAATAAGGTTACATTTAGATTTTTTGTGTTTGAGTGGAAGCAAGTTCTCTCATTTTCCTCTTGCATAATACTGAGAAGATCTTCTAGTTCTTCTAGTCTATTCAATGTATGATGTGGATGCTGAAATGTAAAACTATTATTACAGTGAGCAACAATGATACACTCAAACTTACCTTTCTCTGAATCACTTTCTTTAGCTGGTCATTGTTTTGTTGTATCAAAGTGTCCTATAAATAATTTGTGTATAATCTCACTGAGATTGCATTCTTTATGTATCACATCAAAAGGCCTTGAAAATAAGTTGTCTTTATATTAAAGTCCTCTTAGAAATTAGTCTTATAAAATGTATAGATTTTTCTCAAAAGAAGGGAAAACTGATTTCACCTTCAGAAGCAGAAATCTAAACTCTTTACTAATGCAATTAGAATTGCAAATAGTAGTTTGCCTTCAAGCTAAAGAACATTGTTTGTTTTGTATTATGCAAATGCTGGAGTACTATGTAAGAGGAAGTATTTAAAAATCAGAATCAACAGTGATTTTGATGATTGTTAGTGACTTAGATTTTAACTAGTAGAATTAAGATCATACTTCATTATCCTATTTTTTTTTTTCTTTCTGGTACACTAGCAGAACTCTGTGGCTTACAAACTGTTGTGCACTTTGACTACTGTGCAGAGATATTTACTGTATGTTAAAGACTGCTAGAACTGAAGAATGAAATAGAAACTGAGCAGCAGTAATTTTGCTTGTTGTGTCATGAGAAATGCTCAGTTAATAATGAAACTATTCCAAGAACATTTTAATTACCAAAATTTGGAATATAAAGTAAAACTCCTTAGGTGTTCAAATTATTCAATATGAGAATCCTACAGTATTTAACATTTAGTATATGAAATGTTTCTACATCTGTCTGAAAATCAAGTGAGCCTATTTTCATGGTGTTAATCACTTTTATCACATGTACCACTTCACAGTATCCAATTTGTAACATAGAAACTTGTGTTTTACAATGTATGGTAGACTCAAAATAGAAAAGAACCTTTCTTGGAAGGAGAAATGTATTAATTTCTGCCAATTTAACTACCGTATAATTATCCTCCAATACTGTCTGAAAGGTAAAAAATGATAAATGGCTGCAATAAAGAGGCATCACACATGCAGAATGAAGGTTCAGAAAGGCTCATTCGACCTCCATTTTACCAGCAGTTTGTTTCAGCCACTAAGAATTACTAATAGATTTAGCATGATCTAGATAAATCGTTAAAATAATAACTTATTATTCAAAGCAACTGAAAGGAGACTTTGAATAAAAAGACATCTGCAATAAAACTGTGGTGAGATTTCTGCCTGTGGAACGCCTAGCAAAATGCAAATAGTTATTAATAATTATAATTTATTTTCCATATTGTAAAATACTCATAGCCTTGCTTTTTCTAAAAAGCCAAAGGCCACACAGATGTTTTGTTTTACCTCCAATCTTGTAAATGGCATAGACCATTTAAACAACAAATATAGTTCTGTTTTGCATAAAGAATTATACATGTGACAATCAATTACTGTAACAATGGTACAGGATTTTTTTCCTTGCCCTTCTTGACTTTCTGCACCACCTTGTGTAAGAAGCACTGGAAAAAATAGAATTATCTTCAACTATTCTATAATTTACAAGACATTTCCATTCATCCAGGTTAAGCACTTGATTTGTAGCTAGGTAAGGGAGGGGTAGAGATAAAGATGAATGAAAACTGTTAATTTAGAACAGCTGTTGTCACCATGGAAACTCTGAGCATACCCCTACTGGTTAAAGAGAATGCACATTGCTTATGCTGAGCTCAGTGGCCCCTAAGTTCTGCTTTGTGGGAACGGTGGCCACCTTATTGCTATAATTAGGTGGATGGGGGTTTCAGGAGGCAGAGGTCTGCCAATGTGTGGAAGAACTGCTGGAGCTTCATATCTCCCTTTAGGAATAAGATGATTTAGTCCATTCTTAATCATTCTTCAGGAGTTCTCTCCCTCTCAGGTTGAAATTTAGCTCCTCAGTGGGGGTGGCCATATAGCAGTCAGTACCATCACCACAAGCTGCTGCTGCTGCTGCTGCAAGCAGTAACCCCTGGCAGCTGCATGTCCTCTTTTCTCTGTAATAGGTTGGGCAAACAGTGAAGCCCACTTCTTCCACTACTTACCATGGCACGATCAGGCTGAAACATGGATTACCTAAACAACTTGATTATGAGAGGTGTTTCAAACCTGTTTGTTGGCTCTTGTTTCAAAGGAAAAGGTTATTCTTGCCTGTACCTCTTCTTCTTTTGGTTTGGCTGTTATGATTGAGAAAGAAGGGTCAGTGGGAAAAGCACAATTCATCTTTTCTGTACAGCTAGAAACCAAGTGGTATTGCTCTCAGCTGCATGGAGGGCAAAGCAAGCAACTTCTCTTTTAATGTACTCTTCCCCATAGTGCCTTATGTGAAATAAATGTTGGAGTTATTTCTCTCCGTACCTGAAAAACTAGGATAAATGTTTCACTCTCATAGTTTTCATTTTTTTTGCTGTTGCCAACATGCATCTTTCTCACTTCATTTAGTGTTCCTTCAGTGTTTACGTCATTGGTACGAATGGTGAGTGTCGAGTAAAGTGCAGTATGTCTCCTTGAAACACAGTACACTCTCATTCTCACATCTGTTTACCTCTAATGGCCATGAAAATTTTATTCTTCCTCCAAGTTACTGAGTGAGAGGGAAAAGGGTTGGAGCTTAGAGGTTATTTTTTACATGCCTCTTTTATAACTTACTCTATCTAGTAAGTATACATGAGCCTATCTTGCCTAATAAGACATATGTTTGGTAATCCATGTTGTGTGCTGTGGAGTTAAGATTCATTGGCATGTGTCTGATATGGGGGCATTGATATATGAATGGTGGAGAAATGGTGTCAGAAATAACTAGTGCTTTAGGGAATACTTTAGGGAATTTTTTATTTTTATAAAGGAAGGGTGATAAGGGCCTACTTCTGAAAGTCTATCTCCAGGTTTATCCTTCACTAAACTAGCTAGACTCAAAGGCATTATACATAAATTTAAGGATCTTCAGAATTTGTTTTACATTTATTTGTGTCAAATAACTAAAAAAAGTGAAGTTGGTGGCTTTTTTTTTTCCATAAGAATGTCTTAGGTTCCGAGTCTGTGCAGTGCAAAACTTGTATTATGAAATGAAAAATTGTTTTAAATACCAAAAAATTAGATGCTGAGAGCTGTTTATTACCTCTTGATTGAGTCTAGTCTTCTTTTGGCTCTTTCTGTGTTTTTACCATCCCAACAGCTTTCCAAAGTAACTTAATAGTATGATATTTTTTTACTATTCTCTTTTAGACAGTTCAAAACATTGTCCTGTTTGGAAGAGAAATCTCTAATTGGTAAACATAACTTATTTTACAACGAGATTCTCTAGTCAAACTCAAGAAACTGGCCTCTGAAGAAGCTGCTCCTATCACTCTTTAAATAAAGCAATATTCTGCATCTGTTCTTCAATAGTTTGTACTGTAAAGTAACCCCAGTTTAATAAGCTTCAGCTTGAAAACATCCCTATTCAAATATTCAGAACTAACTAGTCTGTTTCTCAAGTCAGAAATACTAGATTTTGTGCATTTCTATAAATGTGTACAGTGCAGTTTTTTCAGTATATTATTACTTAATTTCAGCAGATTTTTTTTTAAACATTAATGAGACAGAAGACAAACTGTGATTGATTTGTAAGAGTAATTTGGATGATCCATATATTTCTCTAGTTTTTACTCCTTCACATATATTTTTATCCTCATTTCTATCTACAAAGCAAGCAAGTTAATGCTTGCCTTGCAATCACTTTCTCTAACTCATTAAATGCCCTTTTCAAGAAAGCAAATAAGGTCATGTTAAGCACTTACAAGATCAAATTGTCCCTGCAATAATTTATACAGTTTGTACTTTGTGTCTTAACATTTAACAGTTGTTCAGATTAACCTAAACTAGTTACAAAAGGTTTTTAAAATTTAATGATTTATAGCTTAAAGATGAAGTCTTTTATAACTTTTCCTCAAAGAATAAAACAGGAATTCATATAAACCAGGTTAATATTGATTTAAATTCTGACTCCAACTAGTTAAATATTTTACCTAAACTGCTTCCAAATTGTACTTTTATTACCTATAGTAGTTTTGTACAAGTTATCCAATCCTGCAGTCCCCTAAGCTGATGGAATGTTGCTATGGGACATGTAACAGCAGATAGCTATCAAGAGATTGACTTATATCAACCATTGGATCTGTGTTATGTCCATCAGAGTTATCTGAAAAGATGACAGACTTATTCAAGAAGCAGAGATACCTGAATTTGGTTAATGGGGTCCTATGATAAAAAGGAGTTTGTTATTTTATATAGCAAAGTTATAAGGTATTAAGGAGGATAAACTTTGTCCATATTCAATATGTTGAAAATACTTCAGGAATTGTATCTGCTTTTGGCAAAAATGGAATATTTTGTTTGTTTGTGATCCCAAAGCTTAATTTTAACAATGTTTGTGGCTTGATTATCATGGGGTTCCTTTGATTAATTTAGTATTCAGCTTGATAGGAGACAAGAGCAGTCTCACTTAATTTACTGGGCTATCTGATGACCAAACTTCACTGAATTTGGAATCACTCCATCAATGTCTTATAGGCTGTTAAAATTTACATTCAGCTCAGCATTAGATATGGACAGCTGGCTAACAGGAAAATACAGGAGTAATTGCCTACTAAGCGGAAACCTTTCTAAAGTCAAATTGCTTGGTGAAACAACTCAAATAGCTTAGGGAAAAGCCCTAAAAGGATTTAACATGACTTAAGCCAATAATGTCCTACAGAAATTACTCTTCGTAACCTGTAGGACTGAATACAAAGCATTATCCTATCTGTTGCATTTTTAACCATATGCTCAATATTCTACAGAGAAAAAAAGTAGGATTTTACCTGAAATTACTTACAGCTGTCCAGGAACCTTCAGAAGAAGCAGCAATTTTCTTGCTAACATTATTTGTGTCCTTCTGCTAGTACCTTTGCTGTGTAGGGAGGAAGAAAAAAAGAAACTGAAGAAACTGCAGTTTATTTAAACTGCCAAGTTTTTAGGCAAAGCTAATAAAATGATTGTCTTCTGAGACTGTCTCTTGATTCCCACCAAATGGCTCCATTTTTTATTACTAGTGCTTTTATCTGAAGTTAGCTATTTTGGTTGAAATGTTCTTTGCAAGATAGTCTCATGAGGTGTCTTTGAAAATATGATGGTCAAAATAGTTCACCATCTTGAAAATTATACTGTTTTTCAATGACAGGCAAGTTAATTTGGAGGGGAAAAATAAAAGCAACAAAAGAAAAAAACAAAAACAAAAACAAACAAAAAAACAAAGAACAAAAAAACGCAAACCCCCAAAACTACCCAAACCTAAAAGCTAGTAAGCATGGAAGGTTTTAAGATGGTACCAGGAAGAGAAGATTTTAGTGAGGGTAAGGAAAATGGAAGCAATATATGAGGAGCAAACTAGGATTAACTGAATAAAGCTTGGTGTGAGAACAGGGCTCATAGACTTGGTCCTGTATTCTGGACGTGAATCCTGTGATGATAACATTTGTTCCTACAGTGAAGTATGCCCTAGTAACAACACATCAGAGTCAAATGGAGTTTCTGCCATCTTGTACATCATAACTACAAGTCTTGATCACAAAAACATAGAAATTACCTTTCTGTGGTTTCTCTGTGTCCTTATGTGTGTGTATGAAACAAATATCTAAGACTGAAACTATTCTTGTGACAAAGGTCAAAATGATGTTTAGGTAAAAAATAAGTGAAAAAGCTTTCTATAGTGTCAGATACTTTTACTGACTTTGTCTTATTTTTTGTGTGCCTCTACTCATACAATGCAAAGTACATAGAATATTCCGCAAATTACAGAAAGCTTCCCCTAAAGATCCTTATGATACTACTTGTAAACAGTGGTATTTCCCCTATCTTGTAGGAAATGAAATAGATCACAGTAAACAGAAAACTGATCATGAAAGTGATACTGAAGATCTCTATCCCACAGGAACATGAAAAATCAAAAAAAATGTCAGTTAAAGTACATGTCATGCTGGCCCTATCTGTATACCCAACTTTTAGATTCAATATTTTCATATTTGAGAAAATATTCTTGTTATTTATGAAGGGTTTAGATAGGGTTACGTGACAAAACACAAAGGGAAAACAAGTGTTCTAATTCCTAGTCCCATGGTACTACCATGGATTCGTCTTGTAGTATAAGTTATAACTGAATTATGAGAATAATTTCAATTGCTATTTTCCACTCAGAATGAACAGTCTCCAGTCTGCCTTTGTATACTATTTGGTTGAACTGTGAATTTAAAGTTCATTGTCATTTTATATGGGAAAGGTCTTTGAAATAATTTTTTCAGCTCTTTTCAGAGAAAATATAAGAAAATCCTTTTATGGAAGAAAAGTCTAACAAAGAGGCTGGTGTCCTGGTTCAGCAGCCAGGGCTAGTTTGTCACTGCGTGAGTGTAACCAACACTGTGTATTCGACATCCTCTACGTCATTTCTCATGAACTGTTAATAACGGATCATTTGCAGCAGCTGCCCAGGGCACACCTGACCCCTCAGGCTACAAGCTGAGTGTTAGAGAACCCTGGGAAACCATCATCCCCATCAACAGGTTTTCCTTTCCTTTTACGTTGTGCTCAGGGGGACCCCGTGGTGCTCAGCACAGGGGCTAAAGAACACCACTCTTTTTGTGCCCCTGGGTGCTGGGTTATACATCTGGTTGTGGGTTAAATCCATGTTTTATTCTGTATCATTGTATTTATTGTGACCTTTTCAGTAAATTGTAACTCTGACTTGTAATCTCTCTTGACTGGGGTTCATTTCTACCACTGATTTACCTTTAAACCAGCGCAGCTGGTAATAAGACTATTCAAAAGGAGAGAGTGCAAAGTGCACTTTTTTTTTTTTCGGGGGGGGGGGAGGGGGGGGCGAGGGAGGGGAGGGAGGGAATTGAGTCTCAAGGAAGAGATGAGTTTGAATTATAATTTAAAGGATGTTCTAGCTGTTGTATTTGCTTTAACAGTGTTGCTGTGCTGTTTTCAGTGAATTTAGTTTATTTTACATTCCCCATGATTGCTTTTTGGTAACATTAAATAACAGTAAAATCAAAAGACCAAACCACAAGTGATAGTCAATTATGGAATCCTTAGACCTTTTTTCACTGTCTTACACTTTTCTAAATCACTACTCTGAAAAGGAGTCTAGTTAGTGTACCTTGCATACTATGGTGGAAGCAAGTGTAACCTGTACACAAAAGTATGTTTTATATGTAATTTGAGGCTGATTTTCATGCCAGGCTTCTGAACACTGGTTTGTATGGCTATATGGCCCTGAAGAATATCGCTTGAAATCTCACTGGTTTCCATCAGTCAGTCTTTAAGAGAGCAGTGTGAATGTTTGATTTGGTTGATGTCACTGACTTAATTGCTAATGTACATGTCAAAGTTCTATGTTTACTTCTGTAAATGGCACATCTCTTGTTTTTATGTGACAAAAAAGGGGACAGAAAGTTTATGTTCTTTGTCACAAGGACAGTAAAGCCATATTTCAAGGGGAGAAGATGAAACAAACAAGATGACAAAATGTATCTACCATCTTGCTCAGGACAAGGTGATAATATTAACTAAGCATAACGAGCTGAAGGGTCAGAAGACAAAGATTAGGGCTGGTATCACTGATGGGCTGAGGATTTAATTAGAAAAGAGATAATTAACCTTAAGTCCACACATTGTGCCATGACACTGCTTTCAAATGGAAGGCTACTGGTCTAGTGACTTTGCAAACACTGATGTTGTTTCAAAGTGCTTAGAAATAAAGCACCTATCAAGAGAGAAAGATATTATGTAGATATTTTACATATCAGACTATTTTTTTTTAAAAAAGGACATATCAGCAGGAACACCAATAAAAAATGGAAGGTAATCCCTTAATGTAGCTGAGAATGAAATTGCTTCACTTTGCATAACCTTTGCTATAGAGATAGTATTTGATGTGTCTTTAAGAAGGAAAAGGTAGAAAAAAACATGAAAGAATTTAGTCACAGAACTTTGTTTGAATATCAGATCTATGAACAAATAATGTAACTGTGACCAGTGAAGATAACAGTCCTTTTAAAGAGATAGAGATGTCACCAATTAAAACAAAAACAAAAGAAATCCTGAAAAGAAACACAACAATCACCCCTTAACGAAAAAAAAAAGAAAACTAAAACCAAACACAAATCACAACCAAAACCACTCATGCACACAACCAAAAACTTGGAAAAATGCAGATCAGAGCTTAGAATTCCAGACTCCCAAACTGAAACAGGATGCCCTGAAAAAAGAGCTGAGCACTCCTTCACCAGGCATCCTCCTCTTCCTAGCTGGTAATTTCTATCCTTGCACTTTCCAAAAAAATTCTTGACATGAAGTGCAGAGTATCAACCTGTGGAAATGACTGCTTGTCTCTCAATGTAAGCTGCTGGTCTCAGAAATGAGCAGACATAAGGGTGAGTTGGAGGGAAAAGCATCGTCTGGCATATTACAGCTCCGAATTCTTTATTAAGGAAAAAAGATAAGTCTCTCCTTCATTTTCCCTGGACCTCTAGGTCACATAACAAGTTACCTGTGCATGTTTCATGGTGGTGTTGATTGAAGGGGAAGACAGTGGTTATGACTGACCAAAAAAGTCCAGTTACTATACTCTATTATGCTTTATGGTTCTCCAGCTATTTTCTGATGTGGCTAATTGGTCTGCCTCTCTCTCGTTATTTTTAATTAGGAGGTAGCTATTGTATGGGCTAGTAAACCAATATTTCTGTAACAGAAGAAAAAATAAACATTCCTAAGCCATCAAGCACATGTCTTTCTGGGGGACAGCACACTGAGTCTGGCTGGAATGGAGTTAACTTTTCCTACACTAGCCCTCATAGTATTGTGTTTTGTATTTGGAACTAGAATGGTGTTGATAACACACCAATGTTTTGCCTACTGTTGTGCAGTGCTTGCTGTCTCCCCAGTCCTCCCCAAGCCGAGGTTAACCCATCACAGACTGAGAATGACAGCACAAATATCTAGGATAGGTACTTTTCCTTCTGAGAAATACAATTAGAAATATTTTGCAATAATTGTGTTGGCTTGTGGAGAAATATTGGAGCACTTCTACTCCATATGAAGTGCTAATGAGGGACAGTATTGCTCAACAGCATTTCAGTCACAGAAGGAGATGATCTTTTTGTGCATGAAATGTTTTTTTTCTTATTTTTTATTTAAAAAAAATTATTATTCTTTTTAGTCCTTCTCAACTATTGTTGGTTGTTCTCTAATATATTGCAGGGAAGAAAAACAACACCAGTGTGCTCTAACATTGCCCAGGCTTTATATTCGAATATTTTTTCTATCTATGATATTTTAAGCAGCCTAACAGCCTGGTATCCATGATAACTCATCAGTGAAAAATATTTCAGAAAGATTTGTATTGTGCAGAATTATATTGAGGATGAATCTGAAGCAAAAATCACATTCAGTTTTGAGTTTATATGCATTTTTAAATTGGCATAGAAATTTATTTTTTTTTAGACCTAATAAAGAGCATATTTACATGGTTGAAAAATAAGAGTTACAAAACATAACACTGGTAGTTAGAGTTGCTTCAGCTGTAATGTTTTGAGTAATAAACTTTGCAATCTAAGGAGAAATTGCATGGACTAGAGTATATACCCTAAACTCAAATAAATCAGAACTTATTTGATTGTACTGTAATTTCACTTGCAAATGTTTTCAGTGTACATAGTGCACAAAAAAGACTGTGACCTCCAAAGGGTGCATAAAGACGTGATGTTAATTGATATCTTCCTGCCCTGAAAAATAGTGGGAGGGCCAATCTCATTTAAGTAACGTGAATGATACAGGTTCCTGAAGTTTAAAGGCTGAGCTTTCATTCAGATATAATACAGATATTTAGGACAGAGGGAGATATAAAGCAAATTTGCTGTTCAAAACTAATCCATTTATGCCATAATGAATATCTATTCATCCAGCATAATTTTTTGTTTGAACAGTAGACAAAGACTCAAAATCATTCCTACAGGTTTCCTGCTATGAAAATTGACAAATTGCTAAAAGGATAAAATGATTGCTTAAGTCTCCCTCAAAGGCTAAATTGTAGAGTCCTTATGTCTATGTGGCAGAATGAAAAGTCTTATTTTTCAAGAGAAAGTATGAGGTTGTTCTCTGTTCTGTCTGTGGTGAAATGGAAAGTTCTTCCAAAATGTTTGTCTCCTGGGATCTCTGGATGGTGCAAGATAGTAAGGCAACCTTTTCTTATTAAAAGACTTGGTTCTTGTGCCTTTTCTATGACAAGGGTAACTCTGAGTCAGGGATGAGAACTGGAAAATCCCATACCCTCTGCCTCTCTCTCTGATTAGACACTGATATTTCTTCAGCCTGAAACTGGCTCAAGAATGTCAACAACTAGATTACTTATTTCATGCTTCATAGAAAGCCTCTCATCTCATTTGTACTACTGTGAGAGATGTGTATTCCTAGGGAGTTAGTCCACTGTAAATACACTGGTATCTCAGAGGTTAAAATGTTTTTAATTAATTTGATCACTATTACTGCTTGTAACATATAAATTGCCAGGTATCAATTTGCATGGCTTTTGTGAGGCTACATTAATTTTTTCTAAAATGTTTGACTACTGCTCTGTAATCCAGTGACAAAATATATCCAGGAGATCCACAAGTGAGAATACTAGTGCCTACCAGTCCTTTCTAAATCACCTGTAAGAACTGATCTGACATTCTCTGAACTGTACTTGGAATGGTTATTTTCATATTACAGGAATTTAATACCCTAAAAGCTAATCTGCTTGTTTAAATTATTTGTTTATTTTTAACCACCTGTCATGTTTGAAACACTGAGCACTTTTCCTTAAGAAAACATAAATCAGAGTGAAGACTGTAAAAATATGTGACAATATTGGCTTGGACTGAACAAGTTGCATGACTTCAGGACTATGCAGATGAATGTAGAAATGCTTAAATGATGCATACGTCTCAGGTGCTAGTGGTCCTGAAGATGATTGATCAGCCTGGGAGCAGCTCTGAATGAAGATGAGGGAACTCATGTTGGGCTTCATAGAGGGTAGAAGTAAATTCACTGGCTTCCTAAGAGAGACTGTGGAGCTCAGCCAGGGTGTTTACAGTTCCAGATACTTATGAAAAATTCAAAGTTGACACATGTGACTGTCCTTGCAGAGAGAAGGGGCTAGTCTTTCTGCTTGAGAGCAATTTTTCCCCAGCAGGTATGTTACAACCTGATCCAATTTTATCAGGTATATATTTTAATTTCAGGTGCCAAGAGATTTTGCTGACACAAACCCTTATAGAGCCATTTGATAGTTTGATACCTCAAATTCATGTCTGGATTAAAACTACAATTTGCCTCTAAGAGATTTCTTTTAATTTGGTGAGAATATAGGTGTTTTGGCCGAAAGGGTTTTACAAAGATCACAAGCAACTTCACAAAAGCATTACAACAGGTTACTGAGACTAACAAGCATTTCTGTAGCAAAACTTTGTTGCACTGAGCAAGCACAAACTCCATGTTACTTAAGTGAGGTACCCACATGTTACAGAAAATAAGTGTTTAAGTTACCTACAAGAAGAAGTAAAGAAAAAGGGAAGAGAGATTAAGTGAAGAAAGAATAAAGAGAGATAAAGAGAAGAGAAAAAATATAGTTACCACTTAGAAGGCCCAGCTATTCCCCTACACACACATTTACAATGAGTTGGCTCTGACCCATATGAGTATATAATTCAGTGGGATTCAAATCCAACATCTCACAGTGTGTCAGGTGAGCCACAGAAATTTTCCATAGAAAGGAAGAGGGAAGGAGAGAGAGCAGCTTCACAAAGATTGGTAAGTTGGAGACTTCTTCATGTTCTACCATTAGGAACACTTTAATGTGTTTGGATAGTTTCTACTTCATGTTGTTCTAATATATAATAATTTCCTTAGTAAATAAAGTTATTGTATTCTATAGCATTATTGCAGCTTAAATACAAGAGCAAAATAATTTTCTTTACTAAGTCTTTTTGCCTTTCAACTAATTTTTGAGTCACAGGGTTAAACATCATGGAGAAAACACATGTAAACTGAAATTTGTAGAAACTGTTCATTTCTAAATGTAAAGGCATTAACAGAAAGCTTAACAGATTTGGAGTCACATCCTACAAAAGGTAAAACTTTTATAAAACTCTACCTGCATTCACCTCCTACACCTTCATCATGTTACCTTGAACCATAAAAAGTGATGTGCACTTGTCAAGAGAATCAGTCAGTGTGCCAGGAGCACTATATCTCCAGCAGCATCACTCTTATCAGGTACTTGTCTTGGGTGTTAAATAGAAACAGGAACAGAAAATCAGAAACATCACCCAAGAAAACACTCCATAAGTTGTGCTACGCTTCTACAGGATAGCAGTTTACTTAATGACTCTCCAAGTTTTCTGTAGATTAGTTTGTTTAAAATACACTTGTGGCTAGCAGTTGTTTGTAATTGGAAAGGGAAGACCTTATTCTGCCCAAAAATATTTAGTCCAACATGGGGGAGGGTTGGTGCCATTTTTGGACATACCCCAAGATTCTGGTCACCTTTGCTCTAGATATGATTTCACATGAGTGCATAGTGCAGGCTTCCCTCCTGCAGATACCAGGGCACACGGTAGATGGGCAGTGTGTCTTAGTCTACTTCCAGCATGCAAGCAATGTAATCATCTGAACTTAGCTGTTGAAGGAGTTCTCAGGTCCTACCTTTTGGATGTAACTTTAACATTTTATAGTCAAGGTCAAAGTTTGCACTTTAACCAAAACAACATCTTTGTATTCATCCAGACCCCAAAGGCAAAGCTTTTATCATGAAACCATGTCATTTCAAACTGAGGGAGCATGTCCTGTTCACCTCCTCATCACTCTCTCTTCTCCTGTGGCCCTAGAAATGAGTTTCCAACTTCCCACTGATGTCTGCTGGTAAGAGGCAGAGTATGAGCAACAGGAAAAAAACATAAGTTCCATTTTAAATTGTCATCTCTGAACTTTGCTAATCCCAAATGAAGGAAATATTTTATTTTAAAATGTTATGAATACTGCTTGTGGATATGCACAATATAGTCTCACTTTAAAAGTCTAAAAAAGTTTTGAAAAGCACATTCAGTTAGCATTCAGTGAGAAGGCCCAAATAAGATTCGAGCTCTCTGTTCCTACTGCGATCAAAACTCACAGGGTCAGATTTCTTCATCATTATGTCAATTTTATAGCAACATAACTCCACTGATGTTTATTGGTTACTTGCACATGAAAGGAATGAGATGTAGCTCAGTAGAGTATTTTGTAAGGCAAGGTCTTGGGTCTCCTCTACTTGCCTGCTCAGTGCTCTAATAGAAGTCTAAAGTCAGTATAAAAGTGGCAAAGCACTCACTTTTCCACACAGCCTGAAACTAATCCTGATGAGGTGAGGTGAAAGCCAGAGGTAGCTTTTAGGCAATCCTTTAAAGAGACAAAGCTTCCCTCAATTTTTTATTTTGTTTGCTTTTTTTTGAAATGCAAAGTGGTCCTTTAAAGAGGTTTAGGGAAAAGAAAAAAAAAATAGAACTCGTACTTAGAGCGGATTTTGAAACTGAGCAGAAGAAACAAACATCTAGATAGTCACTTAGTATTGATAACTTTACACTCTGTTTCCTTACTGCTGAAAAACTGGTGGTGTTTTTTTGTCCAGAAATTAATTCTTTTATAAAAAAACCCCAAAATTAATTTACAAATATCCCTGGTGGTCCTGAAATATTGAAAGGGGTAATTTCAAAGTTAAGAAAAAGCTAGAAATGAAAATGGGTAGTGAAGTCTATCAGTGTGTTTCAGGACTACTAACAAAAGTCAGATGAAACAAATTCTTCTGAAATCAGTGCACATGTCTTTATTGCCAGACTCAACACAGCCATACAGTAGGAAACCAAGCATTTAATATCTTTGCCTGGAATAAAGTAACTCCAATTTGGTTAGCCTTAACCTTTGTGATATTTCAGTTCAGATCTATTTTAACTTGAAAGGCTTGAACTGGAAAGGACAGATGGCTGTTTGATGGAGTGATACTGGGGTGGAATCTGACGTTTTGCTAACCCCGTGGCATTCAAGTTGCAGCACCTTGTCATTCAAATCTCCCTTGTCAAATTTAAATCTCAGCCAACTCTTGCCTTATTATTTATTTCTCTGAGAGTTGATTAAAGTTTGAACAGTGAGGTCCAGGCGGATGCCACATGACTTTTCACCTTACTTCTTGGTGAATTTTGCCTCTGATCTCAGTTGTTAGAAACTGCAGAGCCAATCACAGTCCAGATATAATGAGAGGTGATTTTCTAAACAGTGCTCCAACCTCAAATATTGGCACAAGAAGACACTAGCTAACAAATTAAATATTTATAATACATCCAGAATAAAGATGAAGTATAAAGACAAGCACATTTTTTAATGACTTTCTCCTCTGGGGAAAGCTATTGAAAACTACACCCTTGTTAGCTATACTCTTTCCTTTCAGCAAAGCATCATTGTTTAGGTAATGTACCTTATGGTTTCAAGGCTGTGGGAAGGGACTAATGATATTTATTATTTAAATATGAATTATGTATAAATATAAAAAAGTACAAAAGAGAAATCCCTAAAATCAAGAAAGCTATAGGATTTTGAGGATCAACCCATAGCACTAAACCATTAGTCACTTATGCTGAGGTAGTGCCACAAAACACAGGTCTTGTACTATAATTTACATGTAAAACTGTCAGCTGTAATTACCACAGAAATGTAATAGATATTGCAGGATAGATGAGAAAGGTGCATTTAATTTTTCATAGTATTATCAGGCTGCTGTGATGCATATTTACCCAAATTATAGAAAACCTGTTACATCAAATTGTGTGCAGCCTAGTAGAATCTATAGTTTCAAGCAGATTTGTGTTGGTAGCTCAAATGGTAGCAATATTCCTGCAAACCTTGTTCATTCCTTGCTCTTTAGTTTTATGAGTAGTTGCAGGTGGCACAGATGTGTGACTTGGGTTGTAGCAACATAAATGGTCAGGTGACACCAAGTTTTGAATTCATATCTCCTCAAGCTGAGCTTTTTCTTCAGTAAGCAACTGAAGTTCAGACAGCGATTAACTGAAGGGTGATTAATTCACAAACAAGAGAGAATGAAGCTAGTGACACCAGGGAAATATGTAAAGAAAGTTATTTTTGCCCCATTTTTTTGTGTGCTTTCTTTGTCCTCAAAGCCAGACAATGTAACTTCCAGTATGCCTCACATAGTGCTGGAGCCAAAAGGGACAAAGCTAACTCTTCTTTGCCCTTTTGAAATTTATTTTTGTCATAAAATAATGCATGTTTTTCTCTTTTCAGGATAATTTGACAATGAACCAGACCTTTTTGACTTGGAATTTAGAACACTGGAATATGCTTTGAAGAGGGCAACACTTAAAGAGAAGTCAAATCTGCATCTACAAAACACTCAGATAGTAGTTGTTCATCTGCCAGGTGAAAGGAGTGAGAAGGAATGCATACAAAATACTCTAACATTTCCACTAACTTCCCCTTCTTTTCTGAGTGCAATTCAAAGGATTGTATTTGATCTGGTCCTACAGAGGATTAAAGGAGGATTAAGAGGATGAACAAGTCAGTTGATGGAAATTTGCCATTGATTTCCACAAGGCCATGGATTTTACCTCCAGTGACTGCCCTCTGTAATCAGAAAAATGTGCCTTCTCTTGGACCTGTTACAAAAAGGACAGGCTCAAGAGGATTAAAATTTTGCAGTTAAACAATCAAACACCTATAAAGTAGAAAACCCAATATCAGATATGAAACCATTTCTCTCCTTTATGGATGTGAATAGGAAAGAAGCCTCTGACCATGTAACTGTGCACAGGCTGGCTTGGTATGCAGGAGGGAGAGGAGCAGTGATCAATGAGTGTGGGAAGAAGGGAGTGATGTCTCTGCAGAGACTGTCTTCATTCCACAGAGGGTACCCCAGACCCATTTAGTGACTAAATATAAATTCTTAGGCTATAACAAGAGCAAATGACAGCAGATGACCTGATAAAATTGTGTGAAGGAGCTGTAACAGAGAAGTACAAGACAGATCAGAATTATTACTAGAGAACTAAACAGCTAAAATCCTCCTTTGCTTGTAGGGCATGTCACTTCTCACCTCTTAGGAGCTGCTTATTACAAGGGTTTGTCATCCCGGAGGCAGAGGGGCTAAAGCAGTCTCCTTCTTCACCTCCTGACAAGCAAGACAGCTATTCTCATGTAAAGTGAAGACATGAATGCCAGGAAAACTTCATGGATGGTCCCAATTCATCCTGCAGAAGAGTGGTATATCATCCTCTTCTGGTTTGTTTTCTTGTTTTTTTTTTTTGGTTTTGGTGTTTGGTTTTTGTGTTTGTTTGTTTGTTTGTTTGTTTGTTTTGGGGTTTTTTTCTGGTTTTTTACCTTGATGTCTATGGTAAGTTGTCTCCCCTAGGTGGCACCAAAAAAATAGCTTATTATAGTTCAGCCAATGCTTTGCCCTAATTACCTTAACTACCTTTTTCCTTTGAAATAGAATATTATTTTATGTAATGTGTTGTATTGCATTTCCATAATAGAACAGTTCTTTCTTAGATTACAACATTACCTGATATCTTGGTGCTACAATGTAATATTAACAAGTGAAATTTGTTTTTTAAAGCTTATCACAAAAACAGATTAGTTACAATAAGGTGGGTTGAAATGGGGTTGAAATGCTCAGTTTTTAAATTTAACTATTTTAGATTGACAGCCTAAAGAGAATGTTTTTTCAGATTTACAGAGATTTCTAATTTTGATGTCTCCAAAAAGAGGGCATATATTTCTGTTTATAAAGAGCTTGTGAAATCCTGGTTGTGCGACAAACCTTCAAAAGAGACAAATTGTGCCTTGATCTAAGTAAATAGGCTGGCACTGTTTAACTTGTAGAATAGAGCCTTTTTTATCTGATTGTAATTACATTTTCTTTTTTTTTTTTAATTTGGTTTTAGTTTTCCTGTGAAATTTTCACCTTTTACTTGATTTGTTTGATAGTAGCGTGCAAAAAATTCCAAATGTCAGGGACAACTAAGATTGCTTACTGAAGAAGGCAGAGGTAAAACATAGTTCAGTCATTTATGCTTTTAAAGGAGCACTAGTCTAATTTTTATTCATTATAGAACAAACTACGATACCTTAATTGAGTATATTGATGGGTTAATTTTCTTTTACTTGTGTAGTAATAAATTAAAAACTAATTTTTGTGTCCATTAGGAGAAATTAAGGTAAATGTACTTTCAAATTTGTAATGACATCTTAATGCTTTTTCACAGTTTCTCTCCTTGATTACGTATGAATATTTTCTTTTAATGTAAGAAATTAATTAATTCATTAGAAAAGGATAATTATTGCATTGAAGACAAATATATTTGGCTTTGAGAGAACTTTGGCATCATATTATTTAAGCTCATCCAGATACATCACACACAACATAAGGTCTCATATGTGTTTCTAACTCATTTTCTGTAGACGGATTCAGAATTTTAGTGGTTTTCCAGTCCTATGATTTTTTTTTTACTGTCATTGTATTTCTTTGTAAATCTAAGATAAATCCCTTTGTCTAATTGTGGCATTTTTCACTAGATTCATCATGTTGTAAATAAGTAAAGATGATTACTGAGGCGAATTATTGTTGCAGGTCTTGAGGCTGGGCTTGTGGCTCCTATTTCAAAAAATTTATTTGATAGAGAAATATGGGGTGATTTTTCCTAAGTTTTTCATGAACTGATCAAGGGTTAATTTGAGAACAAAATCTAGCTGGTTACAGATAAAGAAGTATTTCCAAAAATGTGGTATTGAGATAGGCATACACTCTCCATAACACCTTTAAGAATTACAGAGGGAACATCTGTATAGCTATACATATAGCTATAGGAGTGTACTTGAAAATCTACCCTGCTCATTAAGCCAATAAGCTCTCACATCTCCAAGTCTCTCTCTGAAAATGAGACTAAGCCCAGACCCACAAATGCATTTTCTCCTGAACTCAATGGAAATAAACCCACAAGTAACACATGTTGTAAAGAGTATTCAAGGTGCAATGGTTTCAGTAGGAGAATTAGGTGGAGCTATTGGCAGTGAAGTATCTCAACATCTTTGTGGGAATAGACTTTATAGAGACTTTGTGCACAACTACGACTGGGGACATTTTAAATTATTCTAACAGTAGCAGACACAAACATGCAGTTTCTGCAGTTTTCTCAGTCTTATTTGGGTAAATATACTTTTATGAAATAAGATGTGAGAACTACAGAACCCTATGATTTTCACATGGTCTTCTAACATCGCCTTGAACCTGCACTGGCATTTTTTTCCAATTAGGAGGGAAGGAATTTGACCTCATTTTTATGAGGTAACAGAAATCCTGTGTGTTCTTTAAGACCTTAAAGCTCAACAATTTTACTTCGACTTTATTCTCTTAAAGGAAATTGACTTGTCTGTGTAAGTATGGGGGAAAAACACACATCAAGAATTCAGAGATGAAATTCGAAACGTAAAGACAACTTTCTTCTGCCACTGGAAAATGCAAGGATTGAGAAAAAGGATGAGAGCATGAAGGAAACAGCCGCATTTGTTTCATAACGACTTTCCCTCTAAATACCATGGGAGTTATGACAAGGGAGCCATGCTACAAACAGGCCTTTAGCACATAATTCATTGTCTTGTTTATTAAGGTCAGGAGAAAACAGACAGCACACTGCATGACAAATATGTTAAAAACTCCAACAAAATCACATTAGACAAATGCATTACAGGGAGGGAAATTATTTGAGTTGTACATTATCAAGAAATACTGGGGGAAAAATACTATTGTACTTCTCATCGAGTCACATAATATACTGCTGCTGTCAATACATACAAATAATGCTGGTGTCTTTACAAAAATCCTCCCCATACCTCCCTGGATTTGCTTACATCCATAATTAGTTGCATGTTAAGACAAGGCAGAGAGTTCTGCCATGCCTCTGTGAAAACCTCAAAGTCACAGCTTCATATATTATTTAAGTAAATGAATGGGCTTCAGTAAAACATGAATCATGAAAATAATTCTATCTGGATCCTCTTCTTATAATAAATCATATGAACTCTGGGTATTTTTGGGGAGTGTGATGTCATCACAACCCTTCAAGAGAATTATTTTGCTTTCATCTATTATTCTGTATATTAACAGAGAAACAGCTGTCATTCTGATGAATGTTCTCAACACTTTCATAATAACGGTATGTGAAAGTATAGCCAAAAATACTTGGCATCAACTGAAACTCATTACTGGATTTCAGCATCGTGATAAACCTTTAATGAATTATGATTACTTTTAAGTGACCATTTATCATCTCATATTGACTGGCCTGCTAAATCTTTGACAGAATAGCAAAACAGGCCTAATGCCAATTGTTGTCAAAGTCTGTAATTGACTGAAGACTCTTCTATACCACAACCAACCAAAATACAGCAAATTGACAGGCACCAATCCTCATCCAAAAGATTGTTCTAACTCTTCTTGTTCTAAGTAGAGGAAAGATACTGAAGTTCAAAATGGAAGTGTTAAAAACTTTATTTTGTTAATATTCAACATGTTCATAATATAGAATAATTCAGATTTTGGAGTCAATGGGATCAGTTTTCCCACTAAAAATGGATAATTTCTATCCAGCCAATATTCTGTTGACATTACTGAGGTATTCTCTTCGTAATTTGAATGCCTCTTCTGTCCTTCCTTTCATATCCAAGTCTTCCTTATTCATGTCTGCAACATGAAAATTGTTTTATAACATTAGGCTGGTTTGTTATACAAGAAATAGGTGGATTCCATGACCTACTGCTAACGTTGAAATAGCTAGGCTTTTAATAAAGAGGCTCAGCTCTTCACATAAGTCTTTTGAAATACTCAGGTAACAGAATTTGGTCTTGGAACAAATAATTACAAACCAGTTCAGCATTTGTTTTCATCCAGGTTAATGTCTACAGCCAATAATACTAAATTAAGGCTAGACAGACACCTCAGCAAAGATAAATACTTCAAAGGGTTTTACACAAGCTCTTGTTGACATGGTAGTGATTTTTATTCATGTTACATGTATATAAGATAAAACTTTTTAATGAATAAGTCTAGAGTTTATATCTTTATTGGAAAGGGCTAAGTGTGCCAAAGTCAGAGTGCACTTAACTCGATATTACTGCAGCAAGTCTCTCAAACTTGAAAATTGATGATGGCAGTGATTTCTATAGCACTATTTATGGTTATGAACCATCTAAGCCCAACCCAAACTCCAGTGTATTTCCTCTGTGTATTCCCTCCTAAAAGAGTCTTCTTCTAATGAAATATCTGGAGTTTACCTTTAATTGTTCCTGATGGAGCTAATCCAAAAGAAGTTTAATTTACATATTTCCTTAACAATATTGCTAAAACCCCCACAACATTCTTATAAGGAAGTCATTACAAAATCTTAAAATGTGCAGGAGAGCAGACTGATGCACACTGCAAAGAACTGACTTATTTATTTGCACAGCTCTAGAGTGTAGGAAATGCCATTAAGGATGAGACAGTCTAGCCAAAATAACCTACCTGAGTAGCCAGCAAAAGAGAGGAAAACAAGTGATAATTCTTCTGATTTTCCACTGCCAGTAGTATGCACTTTAAGAATATACTTGTTTATAAGAAACCTTAATGATTTCTTTGTTCCTGCAATTTTCTTACTGCTATTTAAACTCATCTAAATTTTTGGAGCTCACAATACCTTTGACAATGAGTTTCCATGAAACATTTAAGCACAGTAGGAAAAAATACTCCTTTTCTTCATTTGTAACGTGCAGCCTCATCATTTCATGTGATGTTCCTTTCTTTCTGCATTGTGTGGACAGCGATTAATGTTTCACTTCTCTTCATTTTCTTATGCTATTTGTAATTTTAAAGCACTTTAATCTTCTTTTCCCTCAATCATTCTTTTCTGCCAGACCAGGTGTATTTGCTATTGCAAAATAAGGGAGCATCTCCTTTAGCTCAAATGGTTTTGTTTGGACACAATACAACAGCATGGAATCAGATCACTATGCACAGGGTAGCAATGGAGGAGAGAATTTCATAGTGCTGGACTCTATTTTTATGTCCTGTGAACTGTCAAAGATCAGATGTGGCTCTGTTATGTGCTGTTGGATTTGATATGGTATAACGATTACTGCCATCTACTGCACTGTGAAGCTCTTTCTAATTAATGGCATGCATCACTGTGTCAACCTGAGAAAGCTGCCATAGATTTGTTAAAATACCCATTATGGAGTATTACATGGAAAAGCATGTGGGCCATAATGTTTTATTCAGTAAAATTATTTCATGGGTACCTGGGGTTTGAGTGAGGTGCTTAAAGAGGAAGATTTGCTTGCTGACAAATATCTTCCCTTTTTTGTGTGTATTAAATTAATGGGAACCATATGGTGAAGTACAGAAAAAACATGTGTTAATATCCCTTGCTAACTACAGCCACCTGTTATAATGGCCAGACTAATAGCAGGCCTGTTGGTGGTTGCTATTAACATATTCAGAGCCATTCCCAGCTTTTTTTTGGCAGTCATAGAGAATTGTATGTCATTCTCGTCCTATGGCTAGTTGTTTTACAGATCCTCAAGGGCAATATGGGGCAGTCATACATAACCTTCCTACGTAAAAATCTACTTGTTTTACTTTTTAATAACCTTATTATAAGTAATTTTTTTTTGTATTTATATGGAAGTCAGCTTAGGAGGCTCATGCTCACTGATTCTCAAGTTTTGACATGAATGGTTTACTGTGATATTTCTTTTCTCACTGCCATCGTATTTCACCTTTTTGTCTGTGCCCCATTCTGTGTGATCATCCCTTAGCAAATTTGACTCTCTAATTTCAGTTGCTTGCCAACATGCCAAAAAGGAGTATCAGTGGATTGACTAGTAAATTAATACTTGGAACCTATTGAAAATGTTAAACTCATTCTTTATAATTACATCTGTTCCGTCAGTCTTGTTCTTGTGATAAATAAACTGCAAAATGATTGTGTGTAATGGGTTTCATGTACTACTTAACCATTACTATTAATGTAAGCAACACCCTCTGCCCTATGTATTTGCAGCAGTGATCATGCTTCCCTATCAGATTTAAAAGTCACAGGTGTGAATCTGTGAATGAAAAGGGTAAAACCAGCTTATAACTTCTTTTTATCTGCTTAGTTATGTCTGCTCCTTAAGGTACACCAAGACTGTATTTTGAAAGAAAAGCAACAAGTTAAGAATTGTTAAAACTAGCAGGATCAAAAGTGTGGTTGGATTAAAGCCTTACCAGTCATTCAATTGCTGCTCAGACACTCCACCTCATGAGCAGCAGTAGTCAAGTGACAATATTGAGAAAGAAACACTCAGGAACTCATTCAGGTGAGTGAGGGGTGGGTCAGGCTCATTAGCAGCTATATAAGAGCCTCCAAAGGAGCACAAGTGACAGCAGTCGCTGTCAACTGGAGTGGGCAAACAGGGGTGTGGTGGGGATAGCAGATAGGGTACAACCAACTCTCATAGGTGAGTTTGTTGCTGGAGTTTTTCTGGTTTGGTTTTTTGGCTTTTTTTTTTTTTCTGTTTGTTTGTTTGGGGGGTTTTTTGTTGTTGTTGTTTTCTCTCTCTCTCTCCCCAAGTTAACTAAAGCTAGTAATGGTTTCCAGAAAAATGAAAAACATTGCTGCTGTTCATACAAGGAGTGTGTCTACACAGACACTACCCTCCAAGGAGGATGCAGCCACCCAGGCCTCTGGCTGTGCAGAGTGTCTGAGCCTAGCATTGGTACCAGAGAATGGTATGTGAGGCACCTGTGTACGATGTGAACAGGTCAATGACTTGCTGTGCCTAGTGGCAGAGCTAAAGGAAGAGGTAGAGAGGCTAAGGTACATTAGGGAGAGTGAAAAGGAAACTGCCTGGTGGGGTCAAAACCTTTTGACCCCTAAGGGAGTCCAACAAGAGGTAATGAAGCCCTGCCCTTCCTGTCGTAAGGCACATGGAGCAGACCAAATTGATGGGGGGGAATGGAAACAGGTCCCTGATCAGAGAGGTAAAAGAACCCTCTCTCGAACCCCATCACCATCCTGTGTGCTCTTAAAGAATAGATATGAGGCCCTGGACCCAGAAAGTCAGGCAGAGACCAGCCAAGAAGATATTCCTGGAGAGCCTCCTGGCTAGACACCATCTACAAGATGGATTACAACCGCAGCTATAAGGAAAAAAAGAAGTGTGATGGTAGTCGGTGACTCCCTTCTGAGGGGAACAGAGGGCCCTATATGTCACCCAGACCCATCCCACAGGGAGGTCTGTTGCCTTCCCAGGGCCAGGGTAAGGGATATTAGTAGGAGACTTCCTAAGCTAATTCAGACCTCAGACTATTATCCTCTGCTAGTAGTCCAAGCTGGCAGTGAGGACTTTAATGAAAGAAGTGCCAGGATGATTAAAAAAGACTTTAAAGCACTGGGTCGGTCAGTTCATGGGACAGGAGCACAGGTGATATTTGCATCAGTTCCTGTGATATTTGGGACGGATGAGGAGTTATATAATGAAGAGTAGAAAAGCTCACCTCCTCAGAAGGTGGCTAAAGGACTGGTGCCACCGTCAAAATTTTGGGTTTTTTGATCATGGGGCAAACTCCATGTTTCCTAGTCTCCTCAAATCAGATGGGCTTAGTGCTTCTAGGAAGAGCAAGAGGACTGTAGCCCATAATTTGGCAAGGCTATTCAAGAGGGCTTTAAACTGGTTTTGAAGGGGGAAGGGTTTGAAATCGGGCTCTCCAAATATCAGCCTAAGGATGGAAAGCCTGAGTTAGGAGTGAAATCAGCAGCCCACCTCAAGTGCATGTATACTAATGCACATAGTATGGGCAGCAAGCAAGAGGAGCTGGAATCCATCGTGCAGCAGGAAAGCTTTGACATAGTTTCCATCACAGAAATGTGGTGGGATGACTTGCATGACTGGAGTGCTGCTATGAATGGCTACAAGCTCTTCAGAAAGGACAGGCAGGGTAGGATAGGTGGAGGGGTGGCTTTATGTGTTAAAGAGTCTCTTGACTCTATTGGACTTAAGGTCAGCAGTGATGAGGTTGAGTGTCTGTGGACCAGAATCAGGGGGAAGGCCAACAAGGCTGACATCCTCGTGGGTGTCTGTTACAGACCGCCCAACCAGGA
>JAWWEV010000083.1:82738448-82764636 GCA_035583235.1 Hafferia zeledoni | reverse complement strand
TTTTTAATATTTCCTCCTGTGCTACTCTATATGAGCTAAGAAATATTGATATGTTATTGATAATTCAGGCCTGAGAAATGTCTACAATTCTGCTTTCCAGATAAAAATGCAGATGAAAGAATCAGACAAATTATTAAAACAGACAATGTCCTCTGGTTTACACTCAATTTATATTTTTGTTACTAACCATGTTTCCATGATAGATTAATAACATTCAGCTGAAGTTTTATATTAGACATGGCATGAAATATCATTCTTACAAGAACACAGATTTTGACTTTACATTAATATTTACAACATATCAATAACCAGCACAACTGGCACAGACCAAAGAGTCATTAAAAGTATGCAGCACAACACTTAAAAAAGAAGGAAAGAACAGTAGCTTATTATTCTTTTATATTGCCTTTACATTGTTGTGACTCAGTGTCAGGTGAGTAATTCTTTATTTATACCTAAAAAAGGAAGAAATACATTTATAATGCAGGGTAAACTTTTCCCTCCAAATGCAGGGATGTAATTCAAGATGCCTGAGTAAAGAAAATAATCTCTATGGGCACCTGCATAATTAACCATGAGAGAGAAAGGCTGCAATAATAGGTGATTGAGTGCAGTATATTAAATAAGTCTCAGGAATGTACCGTTTTATTTCCATTTTTCTGTTCTAATTAATATATATATGAAATGACTCTATTTTAATGGTGGTGCTCCTTTCTGTTTTGTTCCAGTACTGCAACTTAAATGTGATAACATTCCTTTCTATTTGTTTGTAGTCCAGTGGGAGAAGAAGATAGGGTAATCATACATAAATTTTACCACATTAAGAGCCAGGGGCTCTCTATTAAAACTGTATGTTCTGAACCCCTTCTTGACCTGCAAGAGCAGTTTGCTACTGAAGTGAAAAAAATGTAAATTCCAAATTAAAAAAAAAAAAAAAAAAAGAAAAAAAAAAGAAAAATAGAAAACAAGGGGTCATTTAATTACCAAGTTTGCTTCTGGCAAAGTGAGCTTCCAATTTTCTTCTTTTTTTCATTCTCTGGAAAACCTGCAGAAACGAGATAACCCTTAATCCAAAACTCATTTTCTTTATTTACTCCCACTGTATTTACCTATCTTGTTTGGAATTTCTCTATTTTTGCAAGTATTGCATATAAAGCATGTGAAAGGCTTCACCCTAATTCTTTCAAAAAGGAGGTGGTTAACACTTTATCAGCTGTGGCATGACAGCATAGTGTGCCAGAGAAAAGTAAGCCATGGCTTATGCCACCCTCAGTAGCAGGTTTAAGGAAACACTCTCTACTCATGGGTTCATAGTTTAATTTAGGTCAGAAAAGACTTTTAAAATCAACAAGTCCTACCATGAACTCTGCAGTGCAAAGTCCACCAATAAACCATATCCCCTAGTGCCATATCCAGACATCTTTTAAATACCTCCAGGGATGGTAACTCAATCACTTCTTTGGGCAGCCTATGGCAATGCTTGATAACCATTTTCATGAAGAGATTTTTTTTCTAATATCCAGTATAATTCCTCACTGATGCAACATGAGGCCATTTCCTCTCATGCTGTCACTTGTTACCTGGGAGAAGAGACCAACTCCAATCTGACCACCACCTCCTTTCAGATAGGTGTAGAGAATTTTAAGTTCCCCCCTGTGGAAACAGTGGAAACAATGCCAGAGGCCTTACTGAAGTCTAATCAGACAACATCCACAGCCTTTCCGTCATCTGCTAAGCAGGTCAGCTTATCATGGAAGGAGATCAGGGAAGCATGATCTGCCTTTCATAAACACATGCTGGCTGGGGCTGATCTACTGCTTGTCATGTTCATGTCATATACTTTTAATATTTAAAATAGTCTAGACATTTTTATTAGTGTTTGTCTTCATATGTCCTTTCTCTGAATATACTTAATCAAATGCTAACATGCAAATTTCCATTTGAATTACATACTGCATTAAAGTTTGGCAAAGTAATAGCAGTTTTCCAGCAGGAAGAGTAAACTGCCATATTTTTTCCAGTGCATTGAAAGACTCCTGCACTTGTTATTACAAACAATAACTTGCTCCAAATTATTTTTTTCAGTCTAAATAATCATATAGGTGCATGACTCATGCAGTTCATTTAGCACTTACTGTTTAATCCTCATGGACATGGAAATACAGGGTAGTCCTTGCAAAATGAGCATGATTTAAAGGCTAATAATCTGATTGTCCAAAAGTATTCATACTTGAAAAAAAAAAAACAAAACAGAAGCTTGTCATTCACTTTGACTTCAGTGCTGCAAAACTGTTTTTATGATACTTTTTTTTTTTTTTTGAGTAAAACTACTTTATCTTTTCTGAAAAATTGCTTTTTCAAAAGCATACACCTGGAAGAAAGAACAAAATTGAAAGCTTAAATTTGATGCAGATGAATTTATGTATCTTTTCTTCAGTAGTTCATCTCATATAACTTATTTCTATGCTCTGAGAAGGTCGACTTTAACTCTTATAATGCAATATAAATGCTATCTCTGATGTATTTTGAAATTACTTCGTTGTAGTTAACAAACAGATCCTTATGTTTATGTTTACATTTCAGACAGCTCACACTGAATGTTATGCAATTCTCAGCCCATACTTGAGGAATGAAGAAGGATGTTGAGTGAACAAATCAAGAGTATTTTTCCAAGAATTGTGTTAGTTCTTCAACATAATTTAGGAATAAGGTTTGTGTATTTTTTTTAATTGTAATTTTAAAAGGCAAGGTTTCTGTATTGTTTTACCATTACTTCTCACACACCTGTTAGGATGTATGCCTCTTCTTATGGAATCATATCTCCCTCATTTAGGGTGTTTACAAGGGAGAACTGTTTCAGAAACTAGAAGAAAGTTAATTGTTTAATTACTAAGATGATAGTAAAGTATATTTGGAAATTTGGTTATGTGAAAGACACAGTTTGCAACTCTGAAGTTTCTTAAATATTACATCTCACTGCAGATAAAAAGAGTCCAAAACTTCATTTAAAATCTCATGACTGCATTGTGTCACTTTTCTGTATTACCAGAAATAGCATCAAGGATAACTTTCTATCTATCTGCAAGATTAGTTGCAATAATTGACTGTAAAATGCAACTTCTCTTAATGTATACATATGGTTATATTATAACTATATTTTTGTAGTTCGATTATAGCTAGTATAATTGTAATACTAAACTTGCATTTCAAGGGATAGTCTATTATTTAGAGATACCATCAAGTAATGGTTCTTCAGCACTGTAAAATTCTCGATTCAGTGAAGCCCCTTTTGAGACATTTTCCAGGAGTCCTCCATTTTCCAGTTCTGACAACAGCTGTTACAAGCCCAGTGAAGCAAATAGATATTCCTATGGCCAAGGCCCCAAATTTAAATCTCGGGCTGTCATTGGGGGGGAGAAGGAGGGTGGAAGGGTGGGAGAAAAAAAAGGGGGAAAGAGAGGAAATAAAAAGCTCAAAGTAGACATATGAAAATTACAAGAAGAAAATTTTTAAATTGTGGTGTATTATGCAGATAGTATAAGCCAATCATTTATAGTCAATATATGGACTTTTCCATTCCTGATTCCATGTAAATAGCATTCTATTAAAACTATGCATTATTCCTTTTAAAAAGTTAAGCAGACAAAAATTAGCAGCCTAAAAATAAGAAGGGATTATTTAGAGGATTCCTTGCTTTTTACCAGGAACAACAACAAATCTCAAACTAAAACATCTTGCAGAAAAATGTGGATTTCAGAATTTGTTTAAACTAGACGATTTTTAAGCTAATAATATACCTATTTGATTCTTTTAGAATGAGAACTTCACTTGTTCAATTTGAACAATGAATAAATAAGATAATATTATGTGAGTAAAGCTTAAAATTTCACCTGCATTGTGTAAACATAAATGAAATAACTGGTTAAAATTAAACAAGAAATGTTAAATTTATTTATATGACACATATGGTATTTTTGCCTTCCTGTTAGATTCTGAGCTATAGTTTTATATCTTTTTGTAGATATACCAGGAGATGTACTGATGCAGTGGAGGCAGGAAAACAGGTTTAAAATGCAGTTTGAGGAATGAGACAGTATTTGAAAATAAAAAGATAATCAGAAAGTGTTGTGTTAAAATATAAAAGTAGAGAAACAATGCATACATCAAGTCAAATTTTTTTCTGTTGTTTTCTCTATCCTTTTGTTGCTTGAGGGGAAAAAATTTTTCCAAAGCCAAGATCAAATTGTGTAAATTAAAGTTAAATTGTATCAAAAAGTGGAGCTTCTCTCTAGTAATATTGCATTTATCAGATTCCAGTCTTATGCTTTCCACTTCTAGTTTAGGTGGTATATAGCTGCACTAAAGTTTCTTAAAATCAACTGCAGTGTTTCTATTCCTGAAGGAAATGCTATTCTCTGAGGTATAGCCAAACTGACATGGAACCAAATGAGGAATGATGGTATCTCTACAACAGGACCACATTGCTGAATGCACAGCACATGCTTCATGGTTTACAGAATTGCAGAATATGTTCAGTTGGAAGGTATTCACCAGGGTCTTCAAGTCCAAGCCTTTGCCTTGCACAGGACCATCCCCAAGAGTCACAAGAGAGAATTTTTTTAAGCTGCTTAAAGTGGAAGTGGGGTAAAATATTCTGAAATGTTTCAGGACTAATAACAGTTGTACAACTTACATATTCCACTACTCAAAATATCTCTAAAAACTTTGGTCTGAAATATTTTCTGAATCCAGACCCAAAGGCCTGGAATTATTTATTTAAAAAATAAATACTGAGACACAGGAGTTTTCTAGATCTCTCAAACTGAAATTGGATGTGTTATTTTACAGATTTGATTATCAGAACATTGAGACCTGCCTATTTACAGGCCATAAAACCATATAAAACTGTCTATCTCCATCTGGCACTTCCCTTCAATGTTCTGAATGACCTTGTGCAAATTGATACCAGAGAACTAGGGAAGGCTTTCTACAGGGAGAGGAGAGCACAGGGTGGATGGCTCTTAACCTCCCTTATGCCATATGGTAGCTTGGAGAATGTTTTGTGGGTATCTGTGCCCAGGTTTATACCCTTTTACTGTCTTAACCTTTGCAAGTTTGACTGCAAGGTCTTTGAGGACAGCCAGTTGATCCTGTTTAAAATTTTTTTCAATACCTATAACTATGAGAATTCCTAATTTTATATGATAAAAAATAGTATAGAGTTGGGTTAAAGTAGTCTAAGAGGAGTGGGCTAGCTGCTCTAACCCTTCTATCTGTGAATATACTCTCAAACTTTTGCTCCTCTTCTATGCTGAGTGTGGTTTGTTCATGAGGGGAGAGTGGCTACAAAATTCTACTGTGTGGCTGACATCTTACATGTCCTGACAGAAGTAAATGTCTGACTTCTTGCCTAGATGAAGTTATTGTTGTGGACCAACCTAAGGTGAAACATTAGCTTTAAGATAATTCTGCATTTCATAGGCATGAATTCCACAGAGTCTCACTGGAAATTACAGGAAAACATTTCCCATAGTGTTTTTTCGTATTTAGAGTACAGTGGAATTTGACAGGAACTCAAGGAACTAAATCACATCCTCAGCCCAGATAAGCACTCATCCTAAGGCTGTGGTTGGTTGCCAAACACCTGAATGAGCACTCCCAGGTCTCCTCCAAGGCACATTGAAGACAAGAGTTACATTCTCATCAATGCAATGGCCTTTGAACTATTCTCTAAATGTCTTTTGCTTGGTTCACACTATGACAACTCTATGGAAAGGAAAGACTTGGGCTTTTAACTGAGTTTTACCCTGAGTAAGGCAAAAGTAACACTGGGTCCCTCTCTTCATCACTTGTATGGCAGTTCTGATCCACACCATTAGTTCATAAGTCATGCACAAACAGGCAGGACATGTGGAGTGGAGAGACACAACCTTAGAAAGCAGAAGAAAGGATCACTGTTGGTGGTGTGCAAATTACTTTAAATCTGAAGTCTAACAAGATTGTGGACTAGATTGATGAAGCTTTTCGTTCATGTTTTTTTTTGCTACATTTTTTCTTTTGCACAGAAAGTAGAGGCTAGGACCCAGTACACATAATTGCAGATATATTGGATCTGGCATGCTTTTTGACTGTAAAACAGAAACCTCAGAAGCAAATAATTTCTTCAGTATTATTGTCAATCGCTCAAGAGGGGAAGCTATCCAAGCTGTTGTTCACCTTAAATGAACATCTTTTAGCAGTGCATTGAAAAACAATTCAGTTTCAAGAATTTCTGTCAGTAAAACAACAGCCTTGAAACAATATTTAAAAGCTGTTCAGAAGAACAATGAGAAAAGAGTGAGTATATAGATGATATTGAGCAATGAGCAGGTCAAATCTTTAGGAATGAAAACTGTTTAACAAAGCATGTTTAACTTTCATTGCATCCTTCCCAAGATGTAAAAGAACTGTGAGTTTCCCTAAATAACACCGCATTAGGTCAAGTGCTGCATTTTTAGAAATGTTTGGTGTGCAAATTTCACTTAAGAAATTACTTTGCCTGCTATGATTAAAAAAAATATTCTAGTCATTTTTTTTCATTAAACTTTAAGTTCATTCCAAAGTCAGAAAACAAATTTTCTAACTGAAGTCTCCTCTGCTAATCTAGGCATTTTGTACAACCTGGCGGAAACAAACAACTTCAAATACTGCAGTGAACAGAGTATTTTTTTAATGCAGGATTCTTTATCAGTGAAATTTATTGAGAGCTCTTTAGAAAAACATAATTATTCATATGCATTGTCACAGATCAGGTACTGCTCCTATATCCTGATATTAGAAAGACTTCTCTGAACTAAAGCAGCAGCTAGTATAGCATATGCTATATGCTGATGGTGCTGTTATTCTATTTTCATGTTATGATGTTGCAACCCATATTCTTCATATCATAAGCCTGTTAACCCCTAGCCTCCTTCACCCCCACCTTCCACTCAGTTCCCTACCTGAATCTTATTAAGTGTCTTGTGTACATCCCATGCAGGAAAACTGATGACTTGCTGGCTGCCAGGTCTCTTTTACACCAGCCAGCATTAGTTCCTGAATTTGGACTATAGTGAAATGAGCTCAAAGTATAAGAAATGAATCATCATCAGACATATCAGAAATGGGCAACAGTTTTGAGTGTGTGGACTGCTCAGACTCTTCAAAAGAGGTTTGATTGAAGGAGGAACTGGATGCTACAATTTGGCAGGTTTAGGATTTTATTTGAAAAAGACAGGTTTTCTTCTTCATTAGGGATTGTATGTCAATAGTCTATGTTAAGAAATGGTGCAGACTGCCTTTCATGCATAAGCCCAAATACTGACTATTAAGAAGCAGTAATGCTATGTTGTTACTATTCTTACTATTGTTTTTCTGGTATTTGCTATTCCTCCTGACTGAATGGCAACACAATTAGTGTCATTTCTATGGGGTACTGCTATTCAGTGGTTTACAGCCTTGTGATTTGTGGGGAAAAAAACCCCACCAAAACCAACAAAAGAATAAAACCCCACACCAACACATTTTATAGCCATAAACATTCTCTTTAGATTTTCTGGATCTGCTAAAAATTTCCTACATTCCCCTTGTCAGATGCATTATTATCTCCTGTCCTCAGGAGATAGACAAACTTAAAACTAGTGGTCTAAACGACTAAGCATTTTGTGAAATAAAAGTTTGGAAACTTGAAACTCTGAAAAGTCTTTTGTAAATGAGTAGTTGACTCTGAAATATTAGTCACAACATGAGAATTAAGAAATACTTTCAGCAGGAAATAGACAACTAAATTCCAAACTACTTTGGTAATCCTACTAAGGACATTGATATCTGTTATTTAGGCAGCCATACTCTGAACACAAATGCTAATCATAAATGGTTCAATGATGCGTAGCAACAGATGTAAGAAACCCATTGTGTCTGCTGATGCTGATTCATCACAAGGGCAAGCAGCTATTAAATCAATACATTACAAATTTGAAATGTCAGTGAAAGTTCACCTCATATTATCATCTTCACAGGCCAAACCCATGCATTAATTTATGATGTACAAAATTACTCTGGTTACATTTGATCATTTTCAGTGACCTAATACCTAATAATAGATTCAATTAAAAAGCTGTGAAACTGTAAGCAAAGAGAAAATTTCTGAGACAAACTATAGCCATCTGAGAATTTTTTTTTTTTTAAACTCCAAGGCTAAAGATTAATACCTTTAAAGTAACATAAAAGTTAAGGTTTATTGAAATTTTATGGGGGTGTCTATAAGGATCTTGTTGCCACATTTTATTTTAATTACTAATTTTCCAGTTCTTATAAATTCCTGCTTTTCCACTTATCTGCTCACAATTCCCTTTTCCCCACTGTGCTCCTTTCAGACTTGTTGTCTCTTTATACTTCTGCAGTGAGTGAAAGTCAGTCAGAGAGAGAGAGAAGAAATAAAAAGGTTAGAGAAAAGAACCAAACTATTCTTGAACCTATTCACTAGGTGAAACTATTCACCTGGAGCCATTCAAGAGCAACTGCTTTGAATCCCTTTGAAATGCCATTCAAACTTTTAGTTGCACTTGCCTCAGTAAATAATGCTCTTTGAAGCCAGGCTCCAGGCACAGATGAACAATGAAAGAAGATGATACCAGGGAAAAAGTAAAAAACTGTCAAAGCAGAGAAAGAAAGGGCTAGAAGGGACCATTCAGGCCATGTACTGAAATTTCTTTCCACTGCATGCAAACAGCTCTTATAATTCTTTTTATATACAATTGAAAATTTGATTTTAAAATCTATTTTTTTTTGTCATCTTCATTTATGTTAGAAAATTGCTCTTGATATTCATTTGTTTAAAACAAATAAACAAAAAAGTAACTTCCATTGAAATCTGTACTCATCCCTACAGGAAAAACTGTGACTACACCACGTTTGGCCCTCCTCTGTGCCACCAAGCCTTCCATATTCTCAAATGTCTACACACAGAGCCTATACCATGCACATGAAATGAAACATGATGATCAGACTGTAAATGCTACTCTGAAGGGCTGAAACAAAGCCCTCTTATTATTTTGTCATTTGGAACTGGACAATCTCCCCCAAGGTAATAATTCTGCTTAAGCACCACAGAAGTACCACAGGGAGTCAGGAGGGGACCAGGCTGAACACCAGGCAGTGTGGATAGTGCCAGTCTACTCCAGTTGCCTTGGTCTTGGATGTGCTTCTCTCTATCCTTTCACTTCGGGATTTGGAGATGACTATGGGGGCCACTGACCTTGCCAGAGTAGATACAGCTGGAATGGCATCCAGCTACCAGAGTGATTGCCTCTGATCTAATAAATAGCCTTCTGTGCTTCCCTGTAATAGTTTTAGGACTTCATGCACATTTTCCTTTTTGTTAGTACAAACCTTTGAGAAAGGCCTTTGCCATTTTTACATGGCATGATATTTTATCTGTGTGAAACCAAGAAAAACAAAAAGGTTAATTCCAGGTAGTACTGAATGTTACAAATTAATATCCAAGTAATTTTGATAATCTTTAGTCTTTTTCCCTCTTACTTACAGCTATATTTTAAAAAATGAAGTTTTGAGACTCAATGTCAAAGGAATTGGCTACAAATTTAAGGGAAAATTTGTCCGTATTTGGCTTATTTCAGTTTATCTAAATATATTTTATTTGTAATTGTCACTCTCGTCTCTAAAACTTAATCAGATCTTGATAATGTTACTGGGACCTCAGTCTTAGTATTAATAGCTGCTGAATAAAACTTCAGAAAATTTTCTATGAATGAAGATATCTAATGAATTACCACAACAATAACTTGTGAATTGAAGTAGCTTAACACAACTTAGTGGGTGAAAAATAGGAGAGAAGAATAGAAAAATTGATTCTTTTGTTTTGTTTTTAAAAATAAGCTTGGTAAATTTGATATTGTGTTACTTGTGCCAGTTGAAAAAAGGAAATCTTTCCTTAAAGAGGTGATACTCCATTCAGCTGATTGCCACAGGGTTTTTTTTTTCATCTGTCAATCAATTCTTTTTTCAAGCTGTGATCATCTGTGTTTGAACTGAACAAACCATCAATCAGTCACTGATGCAGCTCATGCAGTTGAAAGGCCATTTAGGGGAATGCCTACCACTGCAATTGGTAAGCCAGCAAGTTAAAGGGTAGGTAAGAAACAGAAGCAGAAAAATGGATTCTGCATTTGGCTAGATATTAAATAATGCAACAAATTAACTGATATAGGAAACAATAATTGTAATTGTTGAAAATTAAAATTTAGTTGTAGAATTAAGAATTGTTTAGTTGTAATGAATTATTAAAACTTTCCAGTGATCAAGATCTTAAATATATCAATTGCTAGTATCTAACATATTATATCTGTTCATTATTTGTGTAAACATATTTTTGTGGCACTTGCTATTTGTCTGTGTGCAGAACATCTGTGTTATATGAAATAGTGGACAGTGACAGCAAGACAGCCAGCAGGTGTCCCAGTACAGTGGGGATGGGGCAGATGACCTCATCACACCTAAGTAAACCCATGGTTGCTGTATTTAGAGGGGCTTTATATCTGTCTCTCAAATCTCATTTTAGTTACAGAGGGTGTGATCTGGTGATTTTTGTTTGGAATTAGGTGGTGTAAAACAATTTGGATCATGATCGGATAACGACTGTCTGGGCCACTAATATTTGCTCTATTGTAAATACAGTGTATTTAGATTATTGTTTGATTCATACTAATGTAATTAGGAAGATGGGCTGGATGGGCAGAATATCAGCCTTTCATAATCTGTAGATTAAGTGGAGACAAAACTGTTTATTCTTTGAGTTTTACTCTCCCTGAAATCAGGAGCACACAGCAGGCCTTAAATGAGTTCTTCAAGGCCATACACCAGCTCAGGCTGTAGCTCTGCACAGGCAGACATATAAAGTAAAACACCAACAGTAGGCACCTCTGGAGGATGTACTTTGAACCTGCTTTAGTCTATTTTTGCAGACCAATGCATTTTAGTGGCTGTAGCATCATTAGTTGTGCTCCTGGAGAGAATCTCCAGGTTTAGTTTCATATGAAATAAATCCTCTATGTGCACTGCAATGTCAACTGAAGTGTGGCAAGGGGGGACATTTGGGAGTTACACATCAGAAGGGTGCTTTTGATTTGAGCTGAAATGTAGCTTAAATGCACCAATAGCCAGGTTGTCAGTAGTGAAGTTTCTTGCAAACGTAGTATTTTCAGAAAGGCAGTCAGAGGATTACAAGTGCTGTTAATGAATTCTGCAGTCTAAGACAGAATCTATATGCAGCAAACTGGAAAAGCTTAGGCAACCTGAAAAAACACATGACCAAACTAAATAAACAGCTCTCAAAAGATGTGTTTCCAGTTCTTTGTCAGCACTAGCTATTTTACTTCTTTTGAATTAAAGCCTTGCAGTTTAATATTTTACTGACAGGAGCAACTAGCTCTATTTTGTTTGTCAGTCTACATTTTAAAAATTATACTTTGGGTACAGAATCAGATTTAACTTAAGCTTTTAATATTTCAGTAAAATGTATTGAGTAGTTAAAACAAAAAAGAATAAATTCTTAGTTAAATAAGGATGATATTGATACACATAGATAATTCAGAACTATTATGCAAAGAACTGGTCCTGTTCAGGGCTGATCCCCTAGTGCTGAAGGTAGGCACAATGGTATTTTGCGACTGTAAATATAATCCATAAACAGATGAAAACAGTGGATGTTCAGTAGAAAGTTCAGTGCAGGAATGACATAATTTGCATCTGGCAAACAGGTGGATTTGCTAGTTGAACTTTCCTTATCATCAGAGTGGGTATGTTTTCACAAAAGACTTTTCAAGGTCTTTCAAAAAAGTCATATATCAGCATCTTGTTTATCATCACAAAGAAGTCTGGTCTGTCAAAGTGGTCTGATTTTTTTTTTTTTTTTTTTTTTAAAGCATATTGTAAAGGAATAGCCTCTGTACTCTGGCTTTTATTCAAGTCTGACCTATGAATTATTAATTTTGATAACTAAAATTCCATTTTTATTCTGCACTCATTTGCTGTCAGTGTAGTCTGTGAAACAATCATATTTGAAGACTTGTGAAAAGCCAGTACAAGCTACATTGTTGTGACAGGTAACTTAGCACAAGCCTCTGAAAAGACATCACACATATCCTAGCCAGACATCCAATGACATTGGAATCTTTTTAAATTAGAAACCCCAAGTTTTATACCTGAGAACTTTGTGTTCTGTGCAATTTGGAAGTTCTTTCTTATTTCTTCTAAGCTTCTGCAGAAAATACTGAATGGCTTCATAGAAATGCAACACAGTGCTCACTGTTCATGGTGAACATTTACCATGTGGAGAACTACAGAAAAAAAAAAAATCCAGCTGATTCTGCTGTGTGTCGTGTGAGATAATATTTTTTATAAAGATCAATTTACAAATTATGATTTTGTTTTATTATTTTCTTTTCGTGGACATGATTCCATATCTATTCTGTTTTTTCACTTCATTCATGGAAGTTTACTGGTGTAATGGTGAGGAAAACCAATTACATTGAGCTTGTTCTGCCTTTCCAAATTTCAGTCAGAATTTTTAGCAAAATCAAAGTTATATAATTGTATAGCTATGTAGGTGTAAAATGTTCATTGATAAATGTATATAAATATAAGGTTTCTCATTATTTAATGGAGGAGTTCTCAAAACTGATTTTTATAACTCGTTTCTTTCTTTAAGGCTGAATAGGGATCTTATATGGTATGGCAGAATGTCAGTATGGGAGAAAATGAGCATTCACATATTCTGCAAAGTACAATGTATATATATATGGATGTTATATTATATCCTAGTCTGTTTCAAATACATTAAATCAAACAAACAAAGAAGTCATAAGCACAAGCATTGTCATTCAAAGTTTACTAAAATAATTTAAAAATTCTTTTTCCAACCTAATGACAGAGATGCTAATGATTACACAAGAAGGTATATGTACACATAGATTGCAGAGTTCTATCTATCTATCTATTATTTATGAGAATACAAAATTTTTCAGAAAAAAAGAGTTGTTTTTTCTTAGATCAGTAGTGGATTACTTCCTTTGAACGCTACTGATGTGTGACACTGTTGAGGCATAATACCTCCATTTTTTCCTTTAACTTACCATATAGCTAAATCATAGGTCTTCTGAAATGTTAATAACTGATGTGACAGGATTGAAATAATAAGCATCTCTTGGTCTATGGAAGATATCAGTAAGGAATACCCACCCTACAGATGTTACTATTGCAATTTTTACAGGTAGTATCAGTCTACTATGTGAAATGCATGGAATAGAGTGAAAAGTTGTCTCCTTGTGTTTTAATAAAATAATGGTTAAAATAATTGATCACAGAATCAACTTATACTTTGTTGATGGATCCACATATTGATGAAAAGGAGTTAATTGTATTTCAAGAGAATCGAAGCATCTGCAGGGTCACACCTGTTTTAGTGGATGTAAATTTTTTCTTCCTCATGGATCTGTTCTTTAATTCATAAACCAGCAGGTCCTTGGAAGAGATTTTTCACGTGTTCTGTACTGTATTTAATAAGATGAACTCTAATGAAGGCCTAAAGTGAAATTGTGTACTGTTGCTACCATCAAAGGAAGAAATATTTTTGATGTTATATCTGTAAATGAATCTGAATTGCTCTGTTCCTAATTTCCCTTTATAATGAAGAAAACCTGAGCTAATTTACATACTTAGTGTGTATGCATATATTACAATCCTCCCATCTTCAATTAGTGATTGATAAAACTGAGTTGAAGGAGTTAAAGATTTGCATGCCATTAACAACTCTCCTCTAAAAATGGACTAAATGGCTGGGAAAAAGAATGAAATGCTGTACTTGTTAACAGTAACAAATATATTTGAAAAACAAAAGTCTGTGATATTGGTGTTTTTGTGTCGCATGTTGCCATCAACCCTGGAGCACTCATGTGCTAGTACATGGGGCCATCAATCGATGGCTGCATTAACTGTAATTACTTTTCTGTGGTTATTTTTGGCAACCTATCATGTTTGTCAAAGTCAAAGAGTCAGTAAGCTCCATGCCGTTGTAATTGGTTCTGATCAGTCATTCACAGGTCTTGGAGAACCAGTGATGGAGTGAGTGATGGATGTGTTCTCCTATCCTTGGAACTCACATAACCCTAAGTACAGCCAAGGGGTAGAGATACTCCTTGGGGCCTCAGTAAAAATGGTCCCTGAGAACCAATCCATTATCTTAGTTACACTTTCCTCCTGTATTTATTTGTCGTATTTGTGAAAGGTTTGACATGTTTTCATAATGCTCATTTTCTGTATCCATGTTGCCATTGCAGTTGTTGTCTATTCATAATTTCCAACATTTACATCATTGCCTAGATTGTGTTTCCATGTAATATAATTTGCCACTGTGTTAGCACTATGGTTCTTGGTGCTTGTTTTGGGCTTCTGAGTCTCTCTTTGTATGTTTTGAACCCAATAATTGTGCATTATGCTGATTTATATGATGCATTTATCCTTCTGTTTAGCTGTTAGACTTGGATTACTTAATTTCTCCTCCAACATTATTATTTTATTTAATGTCTCAATTTTCCCCATTTTTCTACTATTTTTTTCTTGTTTCCTCCTTAATTTCTTGTATTATATACTCTTTGTTCATTTTGTATTTTATATACTATATATTTGTAAAAAAGAGTGGATCCTAATTATGTCAGTCAGTATGGAATGCTATGTTGGTTGATTTCACCTAGATAAATAGCTTGACAAATTGTTGAAGGTGTTCCACAGACAAGGCTCTGTATGACTAATATATCTCACGAGGTATGTATTTTCCTTCCTGGAAATTGTTCCAAATTTATTAAAAAAACCCAAAAAACCTGTTGTAAGCTGGGTAGAAGAGTCAAGCCACTGGACATATTTTGCTGAAATTAATGGTTAGGGCACAGAAACAAACAGAGACATAGTCTTTTGCAGGTATTTTCTGATAGGAGTTGGGAAGGAGTATATAAAATAATCTCTCCAGGAAAAAATGTGAGAAACTACAAAAATATAGTGTAGTGGGACAGGGAGAAGAAGTGAGGAGAGTGAGCCACACAAAGGAATGGATGAACATTTACCCTTATTTTGCTCTAGAGGGAAGGGCAAACAACTTTAAAAGATTTTCTTATGTAGGCTATTTTTTCCCCAAGATGCCCTGAAGGCCTCCTAGCTTTCACAGAAAACAGTGGGAGAAGAAAGTCTTAGAACAGTGCCCAACTTTTTCAGAAAACTCAGAATAAAAATAATGAACAAAATTACCTTGCTTTTGCAAAGTGCTGTTAAATACACCACAGCAATTGTCTTTTCCAACACATACACAGTTCTGATGATAATCCAGTGCACCTCTATTCACAGGATATCCATCAAGACCTCTGCAAATCCACTAGAAACAGAAACATCTAGGCCAAACTAGTAATAAGAATGCAATGGCAATAACAGGAGACCACACTGACCTCAAACATGAATTGGTTTAATTTATCTCAAGTCAGAAAAAGAGAGCTAAACTAAGAGAGTTTCACTGTGTCTGTTACTGTTCATTTACTGAATCTACCTCTGCTTAGCTGGTGACATAGTTACTCTCAGATAAAAACATAAATATAAGGCAGAGATGCCTGAACTGATTACATCAGGGATCTACATCACTTTTTCAAGATTCTCTTAACAACATTAGGAGAAATAATCCTTTCTTTGAAAAAGAAGGCTGGAGCTCAGAGATTTTGGTATATCAGGTATCTCCAAATATGTCTCCAAATATACGGTCTATTTTTTTCTTCTTCTGCATCCAAATTGCAGACACCTCTTCACTGTTTGTGGAGTCTGCATGAAGGGAAGAAGGGGTTTCTGGGGATCCAGCTCAGTTCCTATTTATGCCAATAGGAGTCTCTTTGCTGCTTCAGTGGGAATATGATAGCACCTTATTAGAATATAATCTTTTCCTTTTTGGAATCATATCCATGACTTGTTTGTCATGTTCTGAGTGTAAATGGATCAGGTGTGTGCAAGAGAGAGATATGGGAAGACTGACAGTGGCAGGGTGTAGTCTGATTTGCTTCCAGTGAACAATTTTCCTCCAAAAAGGATGAAAACTCACCACAACTTTAAAAATAATTCCTACAAAAATATACATCATTCATCAAAGAGCAGAGGTGCACTAGGTGTGAAGTCCTGCAGTCCAAGCATCTACTGATAACAGAAGAATAAAATGCACAACAAATACTGTAGCTATCTTAAAGCATGATCTGGTAATTACTGATAAATGGGTTTTGGTATTCAACAATTAGTTTGACATCCAGAAAAAGAAAATATACTGAAAATTCTGTATGATGTTACATTGGACTGTTTCCAATTGTAAGGCTTTGGCCATAAATCAAGAGTTATGACTACAGAGTGTCTCAAGACAATGTGACAAAACATTTGGTATTGTTTTTTCCCAGCTTTTTCTTTGTTTTAATGCTAAACATATCAGCTGTAAATTTAGATAGGCACTATCCTACCTCTTTTGGATTGAAAAAAAAAAAAAAAGGTAATAATAAATAGGAAGCACTACAGAAAGAACAAAAACAAAACAGAACAAAACAAAACTCTTTTCTCAAATTTACAGGGAACAGAATGTTCCAAAATGGCTTTCCTGTAATTTTGCATTCCCCTTCTCTGATTCTTTTGTTAAATGCAACGATTAAAGTGCTTCTAGCTGTTCCCTGGATGCTCTGGTGCTCCTTGAAGATGTGACTGCTTTTGTGCCTTGAACTTCATTACCAGAGCAAATAGTAAAGTTCTCAAAAAAGAAAATGAATGCACATTCCATAGAGCCTCAGTGCTTTGCAGGGTTAATTTGAGAGAAATGTTGCGAATGGTTAATGATGAAGCTAAAAGGCAATAGATTTAAGCTCTTTATTTTGAACTTTTGTTAGCAAAACATCAGTCATGACAGACTGCTTGAATTCTGAACACCTACTTCTTTCAGCAATATTAATGTGAGACCAAAAGATCTGTCCTGCTTAGATGAATGACTGGTTTAATCCATTACAGTGGTTCCTAAGTTCTAGGCAATAATTCTAAGACACCAAGGCAGCTATTTGCCAGAAACAGTCATATGCAGAGGACATAAGGCCCTTGAACCAAAAGCCAACCAATAATGTAGGAATGAAATATAGACAGATATAATAAAAGTCAAAATAATCTTTCCTCTAATCAGGTAATAAAAATGGAGAGGAATATCCCACAGGCAAGCTCCCAACAAAGCCCCTTTGTAAATGAAAACGGCTTCATGCCTCCCATTCATAGCATTAGGGAGTGATGCTTCAGTAAATAATTTTTCTAAGGGAGAGTCAAAAAATAAGAACTTGAACTGGATGAGTAATTAAAAATATTATCTCTAAATACTGACTTGGATTTTAAAATATTTTTATTCAGACAACATTTATTCCCCTATCATGTTTGCTATCAAGAATTATTCCACATTTTAATGGTACACATGTGCGTGAGGTGAAAAATGATTTCAAGGGGAATTTTTGAATTTCATTCATCAGAAAGTCAAAAGCAGTATCATGTGACTTGTCGAAAAGCAGACTAATCTACTTTTAATTCTCATGCTTGTAGAACATGGAAAAAAAAACCATTCTAAAAGTTTCTTCTGCAATGGATTCACTGAATGAATATATTATTGGGAATCAAGAGCTACCCACAAGCCTTTTGTAGGTAGAGGAAGGGTCTGAGTTTGTGAAATAGCTGCTTTTGTTTTAATTACCCACTAGACATTTGCTTAAAATTACTTCTTAGACAAGGAAGTGTTGTATGGCACTTTTACTTGAAATGAATCCTTTTATTGTCTTACTTTCATACTCGTATCCATCCTTAGCTCACAACATTAATCTTTGCTTAACTTCCAAGGAAACTAAAATTAATATTTCAATTGAAATAATTTACAACTGGAAAAATAGCAAGATAAGAGTAAGCAATGAAAATAATTAGTAGAGATGGGCAAACCTCAAATATTCAGAGGAGTAGTTCTGAAGAGTATTAAAAATCTAACAGAATGCGGGCCCTATTAGAAACTTTCCCCTCCTGAACTTCAGTTTCTCATCACTTAAAAAGGGTCTCACATGTACTTCAAAGGCAGAGATGCTGCAGATTTCTCCATAGTATTTTCTGGCTTGTGAGTCTTTAAAATGCAAGTAAGAATCTCTTATATCAGAGAGAAAGTGATTTTACATTAAAAAAAAAAAAAAAGCAAAAGTCTGTTTCTGATTTGATAGAATCATTTTGTTTCAGGTACTGCAAGTAATTGCCTTTGTGTGAAGAGAAAAGTTAAAATGGATACAGCAAACAGAGGAGAGAACACCACAGTAAAGCCCTAATGAGACATACTGTATTACCTAACTGTGTAAGTCAGAAAGTATATTATGTGTCAGTATGTCTGCAACTTATTGTATGATATGCTGAGAAATTATGCTATAACTGATATTACTTTGAAATGTTTCCTTTTTTTTTTCCTTACATAGTTACTCATTTAATCCCTAGAGAGAGGTCACTGACTTTTGATGAGAAATCTTTTTACTGAGTTTGAAGTGTGCTATCTTGTATCACCTAGCTTCAGTGTTATTTCTGCATTTCAGTGAATCACACAATGGTGGGAGTTGGAAGGGACCTCTTGAGATTTTCTGGTCCAACCGTCCGAGGTTCACCTAGAACAGGTTGCACAGGATTGTGTCCAGGCAGGTGTTGAATACCTACAGATAAAGAGATTCCACAACCTCTCTGAGCGGTCTGTTCCAGTGCTCTGTCACCCCAATGTAAAGAAGTTTTTCCTCATATTCAGATTCAGTGTTTCAGTTTGTGGCCAAAGTCCCTTGTCCTGTTGCTGGGTGCCACCGAGGAGAGGCTCTATCCTCTTCACACCCTCCCTTCAGATACTTACAGGCATTGATGAGGTCGTTTCTCAGTCATCTCTTCTCGAGACTGAACAGGCCAACTCTCAGCCTTTTCCCATAAGACAGGTGTTCCAATCCTCTCATCATCCTTGTAGCCCTTCAGTGGATCCTCTCCACTAGTTCTTGGGGTTTTTTCCTTCAACTGAAAAGCCCAAAACTGGACACCACTCTGGAACTGGCCTCACCAGGGCTGAGTAGAAGGGGAGGATTGATAACCTTCCTCAAGCTGCTGGCTACACTCTTCTTAATGCAGCTCAGAATTCCATTTACCTTGTTGTCACAAGGGCACACTGGCAGCACATGGACAACTTGTTGCTCACCAAGACTGCCAGGTGCTTCTCCCCAGACCTGTTTTCCAGCAGATCAACTCTGAATTTGATCCTAGGGTTATTCCCTAGGAATGTGCAGGACCCTACACTTCCAAGTTTCCAACCTCTTCTTCTAAGGGCACAATGTCATGAAGCATTTCTATGCTGCAACTCTCTGAATTTTAAAAGTACCTCTCCTTATTTTTCAAGTCCAATTGTGTCTCTCCCAGTGTGTAAAAGAGTATATATAAAACAAATGTAAATCAGATACAGAAAAATATAAGCTTGCAGTTTTTCCTCTACTGAGACAGATGTAGAATAGGGTAAAAGAATAACAGGTGAATAAAACTCATCTTCTGTCTCTGTCCTTACCATTCAATAAACAATTCACTACATTTTTGTAATCTGTCTCTTCAGATAGTGTGAATCTTTGAGTGATTCCGAAAAGCTATGTTGTTTTGTAAACATTGTTTGGATCTTTCCTCTCACTAGTTCTTTGGTATTCTCTTTGCATAGTGGAGGTTAGTTAATGAATATATTTCTTAAAATTCTGAGAATTTTACATGAAAGATGTTGATGGATATTAAAGTAGCCTTATAAAATTTATTTTTCCATTATTACTGTCTCTAAAACCTAGACTTAAAGCAGTCCCTTTGTTTTGTTCTAGAAAGAGGCTCTCATTCTTTATCAATAGACAAAGGTAGAATAATTATAATGCATTTAATTGTTGCAAGATAAACCTCTGAAAAGACCAAGCAAAGATTTGAACAGTGAGGAAAACTAACCAAAAAGTATTGAGAGAGAAGAGACTGTCCCACTTCAGCAACATGGTCAACATTTCCATTGATAAATTCTGATTCCCTATAATTATATTACATACAGTTCCAGAATATGTAGTAAGAGTCTAGAAATCTTTTCTTGGTGTGAAAGCCACACAAATCTTAAATGACACTAAGAAGAATTCTAGCACAGTTTTCTGTAGGAACACAGACACTAGTAAATTGTGTTTTATAACATCTATAAGGTTAAGACTAAAGATCTAACCAAGTGCTTTCCTTTCACCTTCCAAAAAATTGCCTAAATACTTTCTTTGTAAACTACACTAGAGACTCAATAAAACATCACTGGCTGAACAATATTCTAAGTCAAAGGTTAATATCAGGTCATATTGTAACTAGAATGCCAGATGAATAGCACTATGACTGCAATTATTAACAAAAGAATCTCTTAGGGCTCTTAGGGCTGGGTTGTCACACAGTGATTTCTACTCTTGCACATTGTAGTGCTGGAAAACAAAAGGGAAAATACAGTCCTCCAGTAAGTTCAGTAGATAAAACCTATAAGGAAATAAAAGTCCTTGACAAGAATGATATTTCCCCAAGTTTTCAGTATTTATTGGAATAGGACTACACAAACTTAATTTTTCTTAATGTTTAAGAAATATATGGTCTAAAATACTGCCTAGAATAGGCTGTTTTAATGCTTAATCACAGAGTGAGCCATGCGCTGTTCTCTTGGCTTTTTGAAACTGGTATAACTGGGAGTTTTCTTTTCCATCAATGATCTTACCATTTTAATCCATAAAATCCTAATATTCTCTTGGCATACCTGATACCTAAAATGGATCATAACAAACAGGCAAGAGAGACAGTATTTATCAGCTAAGATGAGTATGATAGAACATTACCTAATAAACAATAATAGACAGTTAATAAGAAATAAAAATCAATATGCTGTCAAATAGGAAGCCAGTGCAATGCAGCTAGGTTGAAAAAATATGAGTCCTTTTCTTTGAATCTGAGTGAATACCAAAGCAGTTGCATTCCAAATGACTTAGAATTTATGGACATCATTCTGGGAGAGACCTATAAATAGAGAATTGTTCTAATCCTGTCTGGACAGTAAAATCTATAGATCATGAGAGTGCTGCTTTTGCAACCATTTAAAAGCAGGCTATTGAAGGTATTTGTTTTGAGAAAAAAAGCTTTTTATCAACAACTACAATAATGGTGGTAGGACAGTGTTCGCAATTCACATCCTCCTACACCCACGTGCCCATCCTTCTAAATGGAAAGTATTGTCAGAGAGTCATATAACAGCACTGAATAAAGTAAACCCATGGATTATTGTCATCCTACTCTAACTTATAAAAATCAAATTTCACATGGTAAAATCTAGATGTACTCTATTGGGTGAATTTGTTCCTAGGTAAAATGGTAGTTTCTCTCACAAAGGTCCTATGGAAACAATGCTTTTTCTGTTTGTGTTGGGTTTTTTTTTTTTTTTTTTTTTGGGGGGGGGGGGGTGGGTGGGTGTGGTTTTGTTTTTTTTTTTTTTTTTTTTTTGTTTTTTTCCCCCCCTGAAGTTAAAGAAAATAACAAATAATTGTTTGGTTGTAGATGATAACGTGTTATAAAATACAGAAAAACTTCAGTAACAATTTTGAAATTAGTAGAAAAAATATTTATCAAGAATAAAAAAATAATGTTCTCCATCTTGTCTTTCCTAGTATCTCATATTTTCTTGCTGGGAAAAAAAACAACAAAAACCTTAATGGAACCAAACGTTCCCAGTGAGAGTATTCCACACGAGCTTTCTTCTTTTATATATTCCCACAAAAGTTTTTATGACTGGCCTTGCTATATTTGTGAATCTACAAATCAAAGGCTAGTTTTCTTTTAAGAAATATTGTACTTTATATATATTCATATTTTAATCTTTCTTCAGTGTAAGTATCAAGCCTGAAGGAATATTTCTCTGTCATTATTATATTTTAAAAATCTTGAAGTTTCTCTGTGCTTTTTACTGAAGTGTATACAACTCCAAATTCTGCAGAATATTGGGTTTTTTTCCTGACATGACATTGCTTCCTCCCATGAAAGAGAGCAAGGATATAGAGTATGGAGCCTTTTCCATAAGCTTTGAATGCACTTAATCGTTTTCAGCCTCCCGCAGAGCTGAGGTGATTTGATTGAGGGGATATACTTTTTGACCTCATAATAAGTATAGAAAAGTGAGTTTAATGTGAATAACTACCTTCAATGAGCAAATTAGTTATAGGAATCCTCTAATTAAACAGGACCTACACCACAGGACTTACAGAGATGTTGTGCAAATGCCAAATGGCAATTTTTGCAAGCACATACACAATTCAGAATAGACACTTAGTTGGAATATGGATTTGTATATACATGTCTGTTCTATAGCCTCTTTTGTAAATCTTTCTGTTAATTAGATGATATCACCCTCAACTGGCCAAGAAAACAAGCCACTAACGTTGCTAAATTTGATCATATTGGAAACAATCTTACTGGCTAGTGGTTATGTTGAAAGTGTTACAAATATATTATTCTGATCCTTTGCTCTATCTACCTCTCAAATGCTTATGCAATGTAACATGATTAGAAGAGTTTACATACAGAATTAATTATACATATGTTAATGACATGCCACTGTTTAGTAACTTAAAAAAATACCACTATCTATTTGATCTTAACTGTAATGAGAAAAAGTGTAAATAATATACAGGAAAAAGTCAGAAATTCAATGAGTATAGTGCTTTAAAAGTCCATTTTCCTGAATGGATTTTGAAATTATTGTCTCAAAGACTGAGGCACTTAGAATCCTTAAATAGGTACCAAATCAAAGATTTCATTAAATATAGCCCATAGCCATAAAGAGGAACATCAGGCTATATTTCACTAGAGGTTGGATCAAGGTGTGGTAATTGGAAATGTGTTGGAATTCAAAACTGAAAAACACCAATACCCAAGAAGCCTCCTCAGGTGATAAGACTTAATCTAGTCTGGAGACATCAGCCCATCTCTTGTCTTTGCATTTGACAAGTTCTGCAGTTGCTCTACCAAAACCTGTTTTGCAACATCCTCTTGTTTGCCTCTGCCTTGTGTTCATAAATAATGGATTGGCTCTAGTTACCTGCTCTCCCCATGATTAACATACAGCAATCCCTTAGTTAGTGTAGAGGGATTTCTTACAGAAAATGGCCATATGAGCGACCCAGACTGTATGGAATCTGTGAGATTGAAGCAGCTACCAGCAAAGAATAAACAAAGGCACAGCTGCTCCTGAGTGGTAAAAAAGAAATCACTCCCCAGGAGTTCACACAGGAACTCCCAAGACTTTCATGCAAGAACTCTTGAAAGTTTCTCACAGGACTCTTGAGATTCGCCTGGGAACCATTAGGATGTTTTATCAAAACACTGGATTTGTGAGATATGGAACATAACCAGTAAGAAATGTTGCTTTATGGTGTGAAAATTACTATAGCAAATTAGCACATAGCTTTGACCTTATATAAACCGCTTGCAGTGTATCAATAACTGGCATTCTACCTAAAACCATATTGGTTCATTGTGTGATGTCCTTTGATCCTCTGCCTTAAGTTAGTATAAGCCAGGCCCCATTTTGTAGAAACTCAGCCCCTTAATTATCCGAAGAGTATATTACTTAGATACTGTTTACAATAAACTGCCTTTGTTCTTCCCTGGGATGGAGTCCATATTTTGTTGACTGTAACAGAAATAGAAGAAAACATCATCAAATTCAGGACACATAGACTTTATTTTTTAATAATTATTATTCTTTTTTTTTTTTTTTCTCTGTCTCCCTGCCTCTCTTCCTCTTTCTGTCTTTGTTGCTTTTTCTCTTTTTAGATGCTGTGACACTGAGTTAAGTTCTACAAAACTTCATGGAGGTCTTGAGTAGTTCTGGTGATTTATCCTGTAGAGATACACTAATAAAGTCAGGGAAGACAAGCACGGGCAAAGGGGAAAACATAGTCTAAGGTTTATATGCATACTTTATGCACATGTTTGTTACCAAAAAGACAATATAAATCAAGGAAAGAGGTAGACATTAGTTCATTGTATAGGGATTTGAGATAGCATTTGCAGCATCATTTACATTTACTTTTTCTTGCTAGTTGTCACCTTATGTCTGTATACCTCAATTTCTGCATTCTGTATGAGTAATGACACTTCAGACTTCCTTTTCCCATGAAGCACTTTAAATTCTGTTTTGAAAAGTAACAGCTAAGTGATATTGTCTGTGTATTATGCCTAGTGCATTTTTTTTAGTTCCATTTGCTAGAATAGTGATGATTTCTTAAATAAAGAAATCTATAGGTTTGTTATTGTTAAACTAGTATGTTTTGTCTTTTCTTAAAGGAAGGAAGCCTTAATATCCTTAAAATATCATGTACAGGAGGACAGCATAATGAAAGAGCAATGTACTGTTCACTACTCAATCTGCTCAGCTCCAAAGTTCATATCCAGGGATTTTCATTTGTGTACTTTAGCTCACTAGAATAAAAAAAACACTGTTTATTTTCAAAAACAAAACAACTTTTTAAAATAGATATATTTCCACTACTAAAGGATGGTATGACACCTTTGAAATAGATTAGTGGAATATATATAGGTCCAGGCAGCCAAGTGAAAAATAAAATTACTAAGAAGTTAACAAAAGGGGGAAAGATTATTCTTCTGCAGAAGTTTATGCCTCAATCATAGGAGGCTGTTCTTCATGCTATGCCAGAGGAAGAGGGTCAGTGTGAGCAGCAACTTAAAGTGGGGTGCCTTCATGTACCCTGTACATATGATTACTTCTTTTCAATGACTTTGAGGGAGTCTAAGCAATTAGTTGGTTAATGTAGATACAAGATCTGAATACAGTGAATATTTCTTTGAGTTTGCACTCTGAATGAAGCCTGAAGGACTTATGTGTCCCCACTGGCCATATTGGGTGTGGAGACTAGCCTCCTAAATTAGGTATGGATGTGTTGGTGCTGTTAACACCTTTCACAGTCTCAAGACAAATTTACTGCTGAGTATGTTATCAAGTAGAAGATGATAAGAGATATATGTGCGAAGTGACACAACCTTCTATTACAATTGAAAATTTTATTACTAGAAGTTGGGACTCTCAGACACTTCTTTAGTTTTTTCAAGATATTTGCTCTTACCTAAGTGAAAAAAAACCCAAAACACTAGCAGCAGCTTTGCTAATTGTCTTGGAGAAGAGGCAGTCCACCTGAGGAGATTTGACAATGATAATTTATGCTGTGGCCTGTACTCTTGCATAGATACAATGAGTTAATTAGAGAGCAAAAACCCTATAATTAATATAATGTAAAAATCATCCATTTGGTCATGTTGAAAAAAAGCTCCTTTTCAGTTTTACTGAAAGAACTGTCATCATGTAAGAATGAGCATCATTGCTCAAAATTGATTTTTCTTAAAATAAAGTGCCTGGATAGTAAAGAACTTCAGTATGACATGTATGGCAGCTGGGTTCTTTAATAAAAACACACTTGGATTTTAAAGCTTAACTTTACCAAAAAACCCCCAACCAAACCAAACCAAACCAAACCAAACCAAACCAAAAAAGCCCAAAAAAACAAACCCCCCCCCCCATGATCTTACTCTACCAACCTTCCTTCAGAAAATTTCTGGAATTGATTACTATGAGATGCCACCCTTGTTTTCTGATTAAATTGACTGATATCAATCAACAAATCTCTCTATAGAGTATAGTATTAATCACAAGAAATGAAGGTGGCAATCCAATCCCACATTATAGCTTGATTGTGTGAGATATTCAACATCTTCAAATTATACTAACACTAATGATAATAAAGTATCTTAAACCTTTGACAGCTGTGTTCAGTTCTTTTCAAAGCTGTGCTTTTATTCCAAATATTATTTTCCAGTGTTTATAATGCAAGTAAGAAATAGGATGGAATCAAAACAGGGAAATATGTTAATGTAACATAGCCACCTTCTTCTTTCTTTCTTTCTTTCTTTCTTTCTTTCTTTCTTTCTTTCTTTCTTTCTTTCTTTCTTTCTTTCTTTCTTT
>JAWWEV010000083.1:82712345-82735071 GCA_035583235.1 Hafferia zeledoni | reverse complement strand
ATGTATTTATAGAAGGACTTTTTGTTATCCCTAACAGAATTAGCCAAATTAACTTCAAATTCCACTTTTCTTTCCCTGATTTCTTTCTGCATGACCTAGCTATCTTTATAAATTCTTCATAAGTAGCCAGCCCTTTTTTCCACAGTCTGTAAACATTCTTTTTATCCCTGATTTCCCTCAGAATCTCCCTATTTAACCAAGCCGGTCGTCTTCCCCTCCAGCTGGCCTTTCGGCACACTGGTATAGCCTGTTGTTGTGCACTCAAAATTTCTTGCTTGAAACATGTCCATCCCTCCTGGACCCCCTTGTTTTTAAGGGTTGTTTCCCAGGGTATGTTCTGAATTAGTCTTTTGAATAGGCCAAAATCTGCCCTCCGGAAGTCCAGTGTAGAGGTTTTAATGGTGGCTCTCCTTGCATCTCTGAGGATTGAAAATTCTATTATTTCATGGTTGCTGTGCCCCAGGCAGCCTCAATGACTACATCTCTCACCTGTCCCTCTCTGTTTGTAAACAGTAGGTCTAGCGGGACCTTACCCTTGGTAGGCTCATTTACCAGTTGATGAAAGAAATTGTCCTCTATGCACTCCAGGAACCTCCTTGACTGCCTCTTCTCTGCAGTATTAACCTCCCAGCAGATATCTGGCAGGTTAATGTCACCCACAAGAACAAGGGCTGGAGATTTTGAGACATCTGCCAGCTGCTTGTAGAATAATTCATCTCCTTCATCATCCTGGTTGGGCGGTCTGAACAGACACCCATGAGGATGTCCCCCTTGTTGGCCTTCCCCCTGATTCTGGTCCACAGGCACTCAACCTTGTCACTGCTGACCTCAAGTCCAACAGAGTCACGAGACTCTCTAACATATAAAGCCACCCCTCTACCTCTCCTACCCTGCCTGTCCTTTCTGAAGAGCTTGTAGCCCCCATAACAGCAATCCAATCATGCAAGTCATCCCACCAGTGTTCTGTGATAGTAACTATGTCATAGTTTTCCTGCTGCACGATGGCTTCCAGCTCCTCTTGTTTGTTTCCCATGCTGCGTGCATTAGGGTGCATGCACTTCAGCTGGGCCATTGATTTTACTCTCAACTTGGGCTCTACACCCTTAGGCTTATCTCTGGAGAGCCCAGTTTCAGTCCCTTCCCCCTTCAAACCTAGTTTAAAGTCCTCGTAACCAACCCTGCCAACTTATGGGCTACAGTTCTTTTGCCCTTCCTACATCTTTGCCTTGATGCACAAGCATTTCTGTCACTGCATGTAATGATATAAAAGGAAATAAGAAAACATACCAAGTAATTAAATCAAACAGATTAGGCAGCCAAACTGGAGTAATTGAATAGCTCAATTAATCACAAGAAAATTGTAGAATATACCTCTGATGCTTAGTCTAATTGTGGAGGAGACATGAACGAGAATTTGACACTCACTAAAGGATAAGGCTTTTACTATTTAATAATTTAAAACAATTACTGTACAAGTGATTAATTTAACATAAGTAAGAGCTACATATATTAGGTCTGGTAACTATGGTAGTATCTTACACATGTATTACAAGTTAATCTCGTACTGAAGCCAGGCAGAAGTTCTCATTTTAAACACAGTGTGAAATAAGCAGTTCCATTGCAGCACTAGCTCTGTTCATGTGTTTGAAAATACTTATATGGATGAAGAGTCATCAAAAGCAGGAGGATGACTGTAAACTGTAATGCACTAAAGTGATATGGTAGATGACTGTATTATAGACATTTTACTGAAAACACAGTAATTATATAATGCAGAAACTTAGCTCAAGATGAATATGTACCATACTGTTATCTATAAGTTAACAGATAAAATTAAAGAAATAGATAAAATTAAACCAAATGAATGGAAAAATATTGTTCTAAATAGTACTAACAGACTTGGTTTTATACGGAAAAAAAAAAAAATTGAGATAATAAATTGTAGTAAAGCTTTAGCAGTTCTGTTACTTTGAAATAGAGCTGGACACGGAAAAAATGGCAGGTGTAGCCCGCAAGTAGTCTTTCATAATAGTATTATTAAAAATTAAAAAAAGAAATCTAAGGATATTGAGTTCCTGAATGGCGATTCTTTAAAAAAGACAGTTATCAATAAAGCAGCTTCAGCATAGTCTGAAGAATAAGAGTTCATCAGCAACTAATGAAAATTTTGCTAGCAAAAAGAATACACATAGCTGGTTGTAGAAAACCAGCAAGGGAATATCAGAAAATGAAAGTCAATTGCACTTGTGCAGAAAGAAGGAACTATTCCAAGCAGGGAGAAACATCATGGGAAAAAAGGAGAAAAAGACAGAAATCTTGTAAAAGTGAGACAAGATGACAAAGTAAGAGTTCAGAGCAAGTGAGAACAAGCTGTTCCTATTCTGAGTTATGAAAGAATGGAAAAGGAACCAGATTCTAGTTTTAAAGTTTACTGACATCAGTAAATTTATCTGGATTTATGCTGGTGTAAATGAGCTTAACATCTGATCAATCAAAAAAGAAATGTTATTTTCCCCTTTTTTGTGATAGAAACAATAGCATCCCTGGCAAGACAGAAAGTATGTGCAGTAACAAGGCCACAGTTTAACAATTTAACACATTTGAGATGTTATCCAGAATATATCTCCTGATGTTAGTTAACTTTCCTTCCATAATTAACACTATATATCACTCTAAATGCTTTTAAATATGTGTTGAGTGATGAATTGTTTACAACAACACTGGTTCTTTTGCACTGGACTGTTGTATATGTTAATAATCAGGTAAAAAATATGGAGCTTCCCACTGAGTCTAGTTCCTCTCTCACCTTCTTTTTTTTTTTAGCATAGTACCATGGACATTAGTGAATTTAGAGTGATTTTGATTTATAAACATGCAACAAGAAAATAATGGAAAATATATTTCCTTAAACAAATTCTCAAGAAGATTGACTATATTGTTTCAGGTGAGGAATTCAGGTGACAAAATTTGGAAACAAAACTGTAATCCAAAATGAGAGTCTTCTGATCATCTTGCCTAGAAGAAGATTATTTGAATGGTAATAGATAATAAAAAAAATCAAGAATATGAATTCTAGTTCAGATATCCTAAAGAGACACAATCAAACTGGGTCAATTTTTAATACAAATAATGAATGTTAATGACCAGCCTTTTTTATAATTATTTAAACCATCTGTGGTCTACAGGAACTGTCAAACAAAGCTAAATAATAAAGACTATGCCAGTTTTGACATTTTTAAAGGTGAAAAGGTAGAGGTTTACACTACAGATAGCTCTGTCTCAGGCTCTAACCTCTATTGCTGCAGATTGCAGTGTCAGGTCTGACAATAGTTTTGATGACTGGTGAGTGATGACAACTGATGATGAGGGGCTATAACTGGGATGGAAATTCAGCTGAGTCCTGTAACACTAGCAGACGATTTCAGTAACTCAAATATCTCAGACTTATGTACTATGACTAAGAGTTTTGTGAATTATATGCGAGAAGGGAGCTTGGTATTTTAAATTCCTTTCTTCCCAGACAAGTATCAAACCTATATATTGTTTCCAATATCCAGGAATCTAACACAGTAAATGCAAAACTTCTCTAAATTTTGTCCTTTCCTTTCTGATAAATTACATTATGAAGTCTTTTACTGCTCATTTACATTTTTCTGGTTTTCAGCTCAGAAGAGAAGAAGATAGAAACTTTGGGCCTGACTCTGCCTCAGTATAAATCAGCAGAGTCCCATGGTCTCTATTACCACTATGCTGATTTATGAGACTGATGATTAGACTTTTCTTCATAGAAGAATAGAGAACTAGCAGAGAACACTCTGCTAGATTGTTACAGGGATACTTTAAAGTAGAGAGACCCATCACTTTGACTTTACTTTGAACTAAGGTTTTCTTCTATCTCTAATAACAGGTGATTCTCTAAAGGAGTTTACTTTCAGGAACATGCTTGAAGTCTCCAACTTGAAATTATCGTCATAAAGACCGGATGTTTTTGATCAGACAATGAGAAGAAAATAAGCAGTAATATCACAAAAGAGGTAAGAATTTCTGTAAATTTTGTTCTGAAGCTTTTGAGAGTCTCTGTGGAAAATACTTAGAAAGGTGTTTCATAGTCATTTATTATGACTTGTAATGAGTAAATGAGATTGATAAATAGGAAAAATTAGGGTGGTAATTTTGGGCATTTATTTTTGTGTTTTTAGTTTCTTGGAGTGGGGGGGTTGTGGTTGTTTTTTGTTTGTTTATTTGTTTGTTTTACATGAGTCCAATTTTCTAGATGTAAGTTTACTTTTTATAGAAGCATTTTTTCCCAATGTGCTTTTCTGGTGATTCATTATTTCAATTGGATAGCAACTAAAATTCATAACTTCAGTATGGTTATTTGGTACCTGGCTAATGTAGCTTGTTTCTTCCCACTGGTTGCTGTGGTACTCTCAAGACAATCCTTTCCTTTACTTTATTCTTATTCATCAGGAGAGTTTATAGCATCCTTGTTTCCATTTGCATTCTATTTCTAGATTATTCATATAGAAACAAAAAAATTGCTTAATTAAAGCTTCAAACTATGCTAAACCATGGATTCCAACTATATCCATTACTGAATAAGAGAAGAAAATAAAGTTCTTATGTTTTCTTTCACTCTACATAATTAAATTTTAAGTGTTTTACATAATTGAAGATTGCTGAATTACTTATCAGTCAATATCACATGATTTTGTCTTGAACATTTATCTCTAGAAATATGTTGATATTATCAGAAAAAAATAGCTTTCCATTGTAAGAGCAGCTTTGTCATACTAGCATGCTTCATTTCTTAGCCTGGAAACAACTAAAAATAAATATAACCTCTTGGTGAATCTAGGAATTGATGGTATAACTGATCTAATGTTTCTAGGGATGTGACTTGATTTTAATCTACTGTTTGGAGCAAAAAACTTACAGCAAGATATTGTGATAATGGGATGATGGAAAAGGATGGGTAGGACACATTCTCAAAAAAAAAAAAAAAGTTAAAACCAAGTGTTGTCCTTATTGGGAAGTGGGAAGCCAACATAGACTTGGTGCCTGGAGCTGATGGCTACTCATCTCAAAGTCCAAGTCAAGACTTCAGTCTGTGTGGAACTGAAGTGGGAAGTTCTGCATGTCTGGGTTGCTAAGCTCAAGGCCCATTCTCAGTTCAAATCACGTTGGATAAACTTACAGATTGGGATTCAGGGATATTTCATCACTTTTCCCCACATGTCATATTACCATATATAAACTGTGCAGAGAGCAGGCAGCCTTCTAAAAGAGGAGGGAAATTGAGGTACTCTGATGTTTCTGATATTAAAAACATATCTGCTTTTTATATGCATAATTCTAAATAGCAATTAAAAAAAAAATCCACCTTTTTTTTTTTTTTTTTACAGTGCCCATTGAATATTCTTGAAAATTTCTGCTGAGGAAAACTCATCTAATGAGGGGGGAAAAAAAAAAAAAAGACTGATGAGCTTTAAAACTAAATTAACCGGAAACCATTTGTTCCTTAATCATAGCTGTTTGTTTTGTCATATCTCTATCAAGATATTAGGGCAATTTTTTATGAAAGCAAAACCCAAAATACATTCTTGTTTAATTTTTTCTGGCTATAGCCTAGTTTGTGGCTGCATACATTATCTAGATATGTCACTCTGTTTACCATAGTGAAAAAGAAAAAGCAAGTAAATTAATCACACTGGATTTGAACTCTTTGAAGTCTAAATTATTTCCTTACAACCCAACACTCTGATGTGCTAAGGTGAGACATCTGATTCACTGCTGGAGAGAAATGGGGTTATGTGACTTTTAGGCTTCTTTACCACTCTCCAAAATATACATCAAGACCATTCTTTTGTACAAGGTAATTTACTATGTAGTTTGGCTCTGCACTTTGCTGAGTACAGCACCTGTGAAAACTTCCATCTTCTGTTGATAGCAGAGAGGCTACACTTCATACTGATGAAAATGCAGGGGTGCTCCACTAGCCTGTTGCTCACCAGGAGTGTTCTCAGATCTTCTTATGCTGCAAAATGAAGAGTGACTACGTGGACATAACTCAGCAAGTAACCAGAGCTAGAGAGCCCATACAACAGTGCAGAGAGTAGTATTATGGTCCCTACAGCAGTGCATCTGCCTGGAACTCTGCTTCAGTGTAAGTTGCCTGCTGAGGTGCAAAGCTGTGCTGTAATAGCTGTAGTGCTTCTGATCCTGGAGCAGGCATGGCTTCTGCTTTTTATAAAATTTCTGCACTGCTCTCTGTTACTGCATGATGTAAAAGTGTTGAGGAATTTCTTCAGTGCAGGTAGTTGGGTGTGCAGCTGCAGTAAAAGCTGCAGGCTGAGCTCTGGGGGGCAGGAAGCTAGCTCTGGACAAGAGGTTTGAACGGCTGACCCTTTGCATAAAGGGCACTTTTGGCCCACCCAGGTGACCAGACACTCTGAGACACAGCAGGAGCCCATGAATTAGACTTTCCTTCGCTTGGACTATGAGGGTATAATAGATAGGGTTCCTTGGAGGCAGCAAGCTTGAGCTATTATTTTGTTATTGCACCATAATTAAATTATTTTAAGGATTGAGATCACTAAGACTCTAGTATGGGAAACCTGTGGTCAAACTGGTAGGGAAACCTGGCCTGGCTGTGTGTGTGTGGGGGGTGTAGCTGCAAAGAGACTTAGGTCCCATCTCAGGTAGAATGAGTGAGACTGCCTGAGTGGCTCCTGGATGGTCAGACAGAGAAGTTTCTGTAACAAAAGTTCACAAATATTAGTCTTCATTTCATTAAAATGCAGATAATATCATGATTATTCTATATATTAATAAATAAACTGCCATATATATGTATCTCTTACACATGGAAGGTAATAAGCAATATAGAAAAGATTTTCAAATAACTAAATAGACCTTAGTTCTGCCTCTGAAAATGTTTCCTTTTTAATGCCATGTAAGTTTTTGCATTGAAAACTAGTCTTTTTCTTATATACTTACAAATTTACATTTTAAGAAAGGATTAGAATTTAATCTGTTTTTATTTTATCCCATGTGACATCATATACAGTAGATATGTAAAGTCAGGATTGCTGGTTTTTTTCACCAGCTTCCTCATTAATAAAGATAACATTTTAAAAAGCCCCAAACCTGGTTTAGTTCTCAAAGTTTCACAGGGAAATGGCCAAGGGTAAAAGTAATCAGTATTCATAACAGTAAGAAGCATAACTGAAAGGAGAAGATTCAGGTCTGAAGTTTTTGGAGGAGGGGTGAGAGTGAAGGAATATGTTTTGTGGAGCCTATTTGCCCTGGTACTGGTGTTGACTATTGGGAGAGGGCGGCTTTGTGGTGATTCTCTCTGAGAACTGATATTTGTAACAGCATCCTGTCCGGTGTAGGCACTGTCTGGCAGGGAAGCACAAAGCCTGGCGCTCACCGCCTCCCACCATCCGGCAAGATGGAGGAGAGAATAGAAAGAGCAAGAGTGAGAAAACTTTTGAATTGAATAAAGGGGGGGAAATCACTTGGCGAGGACTACCACAGAAGAAAACAGACTCAATCTGGGGAATTTAATTTATTGCCAACTAACACAAACATTTAATTACTGGTTAGGGTATTGAGGGAAAAAATAACAAATCTAAAATAATTTAAAACACCTATTACCTTACTGAGGCTCAGTCCTACTCTGAGCACCTCTTCTCCCTCTTTATTACTGCCACAGCTTGGACCAGGCTATGTATGGCACAGCACAGATCATGACCATTGTCCCATGAATACCACCCCTGCAGATTCCCCCAGCCTGCCCTCTACTCCCAAAACTTGCTGCCTATGTGCAACGCATATTCTGAGTTCTATCTGCTGTCCTTGAGACAAGATTATTGTCAAATTGAAGAGGGTAGTCAAAAGTGCTTTGCAATTATCACTCAGTAATCTCGGATTGGTTTGTTTGGATTTTTTTCAGTTTTGCCATATATTTGCATGCCTTTATTGGGCTGGATTGTTACTTATAAAATGGAGTTTTGTAGCCTAGTCTTAGTAAATACCCAGAGCATATGACAGTTAAAAGAAGAAGACAACTTTGTGATTTGTAGGATTATATTTTTTTCACTCGCTCCAATCTCTCTTCTCTCAACTGATTTTAAGATTTCTTGCCTTCAAAAGGCAACTAAGTTTTTGGGCCTTGACACAGTTTTTCCCTCTTGTACCTTATATCAATTTCTAGCCAGCTCAGGAATTCTAGCTTACACTAGCATTTATTCTGAAGATACAGCATTAATGATCACAGGATCGCAGAATATTCTGAATTAGAAGGGACCCACAAGGATCATCAAATCCAGCTTTTGAATAATGGCCCATATGGGGATTGAGCTGATGCTATACTGCAGTGTATTTGGATCACATGTGAAAAATTATCTTACTTTGGATCAGTGATACTTATACTGTATTTAAAAAACACAACCTGCAACTCAGTGGATTTAAAATACTTCATTTAGTTCAGCTTCTATGTTTAAATTATTTCCTGTCAGTGAGCCTTTTCCCCCAAAATTATCCAAGACATGCACACTCTTACAAGAATATAAAGCTCAGTATTTCAGACACAATCTAATGTAACTCACTTTTCTATAAATTGTATATAAAATGTGTATTTATGTGTGTATATATAATTTCTATATTTTTTGTATCTGAATTTGTGGAATGGGAACTAAAATATAAATAACATTATATTTTCAGTGTTGCATTTGGTAAATGCTGAAACATTAAATTATCTTTGTGTTTTCCAGAGGTTAATATTTTTTAGAATGTTTGAGGCTGTAATATGACATTCAGAGCAAGAAGACAGTATGCAAGTGACAAAGTTAATTGTATGTATTTATTTTCTAATTTAGTATTTTCAGTAACAGCTAGTTGATTAAAAAATCAACTAATAGAATTTAAATATAGATATATGGTAAAAATAATTCCTATATCTAATATTCTTCTGTACATACCAATCACTAATCCTTAAACAGTTTTAACTTAATGAGATTGCTTTTAGATTGATTTTGGATTAATAATTTCACTCCAAACATGTTCTTTGTTTTTTATTCTAAATCAAGTTACTGAATCTAAGTGACTGAATCCAAACATTTGACATAATTTGATTTAAATGCTGTTGAGCTGTAAATAAATCAAATAGCCTTTCCGTAATAACTAAACTGAATGTTGCTTTCAAGACTGAAATAGTAGAAGGTAGTTATTTAAATATAAATTATTTTAAAACAGACTGGAATTTTCATTCACTCAACTAACTTGTGCATGGGAAGCATGAGATGTATAACTACTGTAATTTTTAGAAATTGAACCAGTGGTGTTTTCTAATCTTTATCTTGGCTCACACTCCTGTTTGTAGTAGTTCTAGTTCTCAGTTCTTCATGCTTATGACGGCCAAACTTGAGATATTCAAGTTGAAATATTCTAGACTAGATGCCTGCCACATGATGCTCATATAGTTCTGCGAACGTAATCAGGAAAAAATATATTATTTAGGCTATAGTAAGAACAACTTTTACAAGCTTACACTAGAAACTCCCTTGTCCTTTTCTTTAAAAGAGGGACTAAAAATTTGGCAGTACATTAAAGTTCTGAATTTTATTGCTCCTATCCAAACATTGAATCTTGAATAAATGTTATATGCTTGTTAAATTTTTTGTCAAAAAAATATAATCCATCTTCTCTGAGCATTGTCCAGTCTTATTTGACAGAAGTGTTTTGTACAGGCATATTTCCATGAGTTGTGTGGGTATGAACCTGTCCAAGGCAGGAAGAGCTGGGCAGAACTTCCCAAGCTGGTCACTATTTAGATTTGCTCTGGACTGTTCAAGGCATACACACATAAACTGAAGAAAAATCATATGGCTTTCCTCAGAAAGGCCATGCTAGGTGTGGATAGGTTGAGAGAAAAACAGTTTGACTTTGCCATGGAAAACACAGGGAAGAGTTAGTACAGTTGTGTTAGGATGGAGCTAATAAGTAAATTGGCACACAAGTTCATGTGATAACAACTGGTATTGGCACAGGGATATCAGGAGTAAAGCTCATGGGGAATTTGAGTAGCAACAGTTGGTGGGGTGAGTTAGATTTAACAAGAATCCAGGAAGAGAAGCTGTTCTGAGCTAGATGGTGACAGTTAGGTACCAGAAACTGTCTGACACTACTCTGTGGCACCTAAGTGCACAAGTTTTGTTCCAGAGGTGTAACCCCAAGAATACCACCAGCATGGATCAAAGCCAAAATCCTGACCTGGGTCCTTAGCCAGAAGTCCACAAACTGACATTTCTGCACTACAGTAGCTGAAATTAGAGTTCTAATAGACAGCTGGGAATTACTTTACAGCTAGATTTTTAGTCTGTTGTAATTAATTTTGTTGAGCTGTCACAAAGCACCTTCACAGACTTCAGATTCTTTAAAGCTTAATTAAAAATTCTTATGCTACAGTTAATTTTTCAAAGCTATCCACACTCTGTCTAACATAAATAATTTTGGATATGAATAATTTCTGAGTTTTCTACTAGCATTGACACTTTAGGTCAAACTCACTGTTGCAGCATGTAAGTGCATCTTTTCCTTTTTTAAGAGATGGAGGTAGAGTCACTTTAAGGAATTCCTTTGAATGCCTGCAGTTGTTATGATAAATTGATAGAAGAGAGTGTGAATTAGACAAAAGCATAGGAAGGGCAAAGAGTTTGATGGGCAATGTAGCTTTAGCATGGGCTTTTCTCAAGTGAACCGGGTCTCCTCTGAGACTCCAAAACTCATGCAATGATGCGACAATTCAGAAAAGATCAGCATGAATCCATGCATCTAAATATGCCTCCAAAGGCATATCTATCTATCTATTTGGATCTGAAAATAGCATTTAGAGGTAATATAGATCCAGGACAGCCACCCTAGACAATATGCTTTATCATTGTTTCATTGTGTGACTGTTTCAACAATTGGCCTTTTGTAATAACCAAATTTCAAGCTATTTTTATGCTTTGAAGGATCAGTCTTATCTACAGCTCATGATTCACAGTTTGTTAAGATATCAAGGAAAACCTTTGACTGTGGAAAATCTCTGCAGTGCTATCAGTTTTACCCTGGAAGACCAGGGACACCATCAGTCATTCAGCCTTAATGATTACCAGATAAGGTAAGTTAAGGTATGACAAGGTAAGGTAATATGTGCATACTTTGGAGTATCATTGTTTAAGAAGACAATAGCCAATTATGGGAAGCACAAGCAAGACCCCAAGACTGTGGTTTGGGTAAACAGAGAAAATAAAATTTTTAGGCATCCAGGATCTTTTCTGTGACTGTGTGGGTGACCAGCTGCTGGCTGAGCTCAACTTGCTGCATCTTAATGCCATGTAAAGGCACACCTCTGCATTGTGTTAACTGGATAGATTGATCAAAATTAGACCATTGTACTCACTTCTGCTTCAGACCATGTTTGTTCAGCTCTAGTGTTGGACAGATTTGTCATTATGATTATGTCACTTTTCCAAATGCAGAATCTGCTAATATGATGGAGTAATGGTTGTCCTTTCAGCCAGATAAACCAAGATTATGTTAACTTTTTAAAGACAATGACCCCATGGTTAGGAGACCAAGCTGGAAGCTTCATGGAAGTAGAGAAAGTGGAAAAGTTAAACAGGAACTTAGGCTGAGATCACTCTTAGTATATCCCATGGTGGGGAAAGAGTGATCTGTTTTAAAAATCTGTGTGAAGTCTGTGTAGGGAGTACAGCTGTACATGCCCATGTCAGAGTGAAGTGTCTGTAAAAGGTCTTGGTAGTGGTCTTGGAAAAGGAGGCACAATAAAGTGTATAATAAATCACTCCAGAATCACAGAATACACCGAGTTGGAAGGGATCCAAAAGTAATCTTTCTCATCATAACATGCACGAAGTGTATTTTCATGCACAGAAAACGTGTTGCATTGCTGAATGCCAGCAATGTCAAAGGAAGTTCAGGTACATGAAAGATACATTGGAGAGAAACCTAAAATAGCCTTGGGATGTTCATGTAAACAGAGGCTAAAATGTGTCTTGTTCTTGTAGAGGATCGTTAAATCACTGTAACCTGGCAGGAAGCCCACTGAATTCCCACCGTTGCCTGAACTACCTTGATGGGAAGGTAATACATGCATGTGCTGTGTGACTTGGGAACAAAGACCAGAATTCATTCACTGATAGGTTACATTTATGATGGTTGTAAATTTTTTATTTGTAAACTCTGTTCACAGTACAAAAGGGGTTAATAATTTCACAAATCAGGAAAAGTAATATTTACTTTTTTGTAGGACCTATTTTGTTCAAGTGGATCACAGTCCAGATAATTTCTATAAAATTCAGACTTCTTTCCATGTCTTCAAATGAAACTCATAACGCTGGGGGGAGAAATATCTTTGTAACCTTTGAAAACATCAAAGACATTGCTTTCTCCCTGATCTTCAAATATGAAAGTTCCTGTGAGAACTGCAAATGCAAAAAAGTAAGTCAGCAAACATTTGGACTAGCATTTGTGAATCTAGATTTGAACCATGAAGCAGAAGGACAGTTACTGATGATTATTGATAAATTGAAACCCTCCATGTAAGAAAATTAAGATGATACAACTCTAAACAGACCTCTAAGGAAATAAAGCAGACCAGGAAAAAAGAATGACAACACTTCATTGTGTCCATGGATTTAAAACACACACTCAGCACTTTATAACAGCTAAAGGCCACTGTACCAAGGAGCTTGCTTCTGAATCCTGATTGCTGGATTTGCTTTTTCTTTTCCATAAGATAAAGCTTACCACTCTCTTTGTGCTGCATAAGAAAGGAGCTACAACAACTTCCTATCATATTGGACTTGAATGGTGATTACATGGAAATTAGTGTAATCCCTTATTATTTTGAATTGAGAAGCCTCTATCATTTTTCTTAAAAAGGACCTGGAAACAGAGTGACCTGTCTTTGTATACTGTCCTCTGAAACACTCTGAAAGTAGATAGGCATCTTGACTAGATGCGGGAGGATTAGTTGCAGCAAACAGATCTATTCATAAATACAGAGGTTTCTACTGTTCGTTAATTGTAAGCAAAGTTGTAAGCAAATTATTACATGTTCCTGGAATATTTTCATTCCCTGGAATTATTCAACAGCTATTTTATGTAAATATATTTCAGCCTATAGATTACCGAGAAATTGTTTGCTAAGAGTGTTTTACATTCACAGATTAAACCCCAAGATGTATAGATTACATTTATATTTCAGTGTTAAAATTCTATTTAATAATTTTATCAGAGTTTTAATCAAGTTCCTGTGTAACTTTAAAAATAACTCTTCCTTTAGGTAGAGTGTAATAAAGAACATTGGAGAAGAGGAAGACTTTCATACTGAGTTTGTATATGCTAGTAGAAGAATTCATTCAACAAAATTGCTCCCGATAATGAAGTGAGAGTCCATTGACACACTACCAAAATACATTTTTGCCTAAAACAGAATAACAGTACAATGTATTTATAACTTACTATTTTTCCTGATAGATGGAGTTTGTTACACTGTGAATTTCAATTAGAAATGAAAGCTAAAATTACATTTAGAGGTAGCCAATTAACAGTGAGTAGATTTTTTTTTTTTTTTTAAAGAGAAAACCACTTTTGCATATTTAACAACCTTGATGAATTTGCCTCCAATTGTCAAAATGTAAGCTTTCTACAGTAATGGGTATGGAAACAATCTTTCTAGTTTTTAAATATGAATTAATTTTGCATTACTTTGGTTATCCATCCTGAGTTCAGCTACGTGGATAGCCATGATTAGTGCACAGAAAGTGCCCAATAAATAGTTTTGCAAAGTAAAAGTCTATGAAAATAAATATTTCTTATTTTCATAAAAGGAAGGATAATAAAATCACTTTCATATGTCACTCATGGCTGAATGTCTTGACTATTTTGCCCACCATTTATGTTTCTGGAAATATCTGTAGAAAAGCTACAAAAAGGACTTGGGTGCCTGGGATCACAGTGGTATAGAGTTTAATCCTTGTCTATCTGGCCTCCAAGCACAATTTCAAAGTCAGCAGACCGGTGTTCAAATGCTGGTGAAACCTGCTCGGATGAGTCTCCTCAGCAACTCCTGGGCTGGTGTCCCAATGACTCTTGGGCCAATCTCAGCTGACTAAGCTTCCTGCTGATGGTGTGGAAGCTACTGGAGTATTATCAGAGCTGAGAAATGGAGGAAAAGATAAGGAAAGGAAGAAAGCTGTCCTTTCTACCTTCTGCTCCCCTGCATGCTTATATGCAGCACAATCTTCATATGTATGCCAACCAGCTTGGAGATGGCTCCTAAACTGTCCAAATTTGTCTATTCTTGGACCAGAAGGCACTAATATGGTTGCCTTGGAGCCCAAAATGTCCTTTTCAGCTCAGGCTACAACAGGCTTTTGTGCCCTGAGCTTTGTTGTCATTGTCTGGGGCACAGCCCTTCCTCCTGGAGGAATGATCACCTGCCCCACTCAGGCTCTGGTGGATGACATCCCATGGATGAGGACATGACCTGTGTCTGGACTACCCAGGCTCCTGACAGAGCCTGTGGAGTAGCCCTGCTTGCTCTGTGCCCTGATGTAGAATATCAAAAATAGGTGACTAATTCTGTCTTGCTGAGTTTGGGCTCCTGTGGCCCTTGAAGTGTTCCAAGTCCTAACTCAGAATACTAAAAGTCTGTAAGTCTGGTCAGGGCTGAAACCCTGGCTCTGTCTTGGACCTACCATGCAGTGTGAATTCACCTGATGGAGAGGGTCTAAACAGGCCAGCACATCCCCTAGCAAGAGCTGCTCTGTGTGGATTCAGGGGGTCAAGTGACCACAAGAATGTACCTGAAGCTCTGGGAATCTCCCAGATCCATCTGACTGCTTGAACTACCATGCTCCAACCCCTGGATAAGGTGGCTGCAGCTGCAGTGTGTGAGAAGCCTCAGCATCCCCTAAGCCATCAGGTATGCCCTAACAGGGGCACATTTCCTCAAGGGGGCATATCAGTCCAGCAGGAGACATATCATGAAGAATGCTGTATTTCTGGAATAAATCTGGATTTCAACAACGTACTCAATTCTTTGTCCCATCAAGAATTGACATGTGCAAAGACACTAGCTAGTCGCCTGAATTTTAAGAACAAAAAGTAAAGCAGGTGTAGAATTTAGAATGCGTCTTATAAGATGTTTTCGTGATTATAACTTTGGATTTTCTCAATCTCTCTCACTCTAGATAGCCCTTGGAACATCTCCAAAGCATGATCAGTGAGGTTCTTGGTAAACAAAATGTATTATAGCAAAAAGAGTTGCTATGAAACTCTGATCACTTGACATAACATATCTAGTCACTATTTTCCAGCCACCAATTCATCCAGATAGTGGGAGCAGTCTCTGCTGAATGAGCAGATGAACATCAGATTTTTTGGGGGGGTTTCCATATTTAAATGTATTCAGGAAAAAGTCCTCATACTTAAACAACAACAAAAAAGTCATTCTTAGCCATGATTGTTCTGTCAGCAGGAGACAGGTGTTCCAAGAGTGAGATTTTAAAAAAAAAAAAAATTCTGCTTCTTTGGTAGTATCTGCTATTTTTAAAAATGAAAGACATGAAGTGTATTTTATGTCTTGCGGTAAGAATGCAACTATGATATGTTGTGGGTATGTTGTCAGGAAATAGTAAGGGTTCAGTTGTGAAGAGGAGGTCTTTGGCTCTTTGCAGATCATATGGGCTCAGGCTTCCATGTTGACCAAATAAATAGTGACATTAAAAACTGTGAAAAGAGAAGGAACGGCATTTTCCACTTTTGTATAACATGCAAAGACATGTGGGCAGAGAAGAGCACAACAGAGCCTCCACCCTCTGAATACACTTCAAGAGGGAAAAAAAGGTGGTTGTAAACAGGCAGGAAGCCAGGGATAAGATTAAAACACCATAGGAAAAAACTCGTCTGGGGAAAAGGAAAGGAAATGTGGAGAAGAGAACAAAATGTATTTCACAGGCAGGAGGAACAAAAAATGAAGGAGCTACAGGAACATTTAGGTAGATAATTTTGTAAACTACTGTCTGCTCTGACAGATTCATCAAATGGACACAGGTAAAAGATAGATTATAATCTAAACTAATTTCTGAGGCAGATTTACTGGTGAGTAACAGACATGAAGAGTAGTATTACGACCATACGCAGAAATTCACTATTGCTTTCTAGCACGAGGGTTTTGCTGATAATTTTCTATGGCTGCACAGATGATGAGTGCATTATGTAGGACTAGAAAAACACAGTTTTGTCTTCTGTTCTCTTTCTGATTATGCCTAGGATAATGCAAAGACAATTTGTGGGGCAAATACTTTTAATAAGCCTTCCAAAATCCTCCATGTAGTACTTTTCAATGTTCTATAATAAGACTGATCATATCTAGATAGATTAAAAAACTCCAAATCAAGGGAACTTCAGATATGGTCCATTAGTTGTTATATGACACAAAGCAAAAAACAACTTACCTTCCTTGAATCATTCCATCCAATCATAGTATATCTGCTTATAATCAGTTATTACTACTTATTTGATTTTTTTAAAAACAATACTCCAGTATATTGTTAAGTGTACTAGCTAGCTCCTAGGATAAAATGCAAAAAGGAAAAGGGAATGTATTGTTGACCTAACAAGAAACAAGTGTATCCAACAGGTTTCTAAAGATACAGTTAATTGTTTTATGTGCAGATTTTCTAGTGGCTGGCATACATTTTCATCAAGTCACTGTTTCATAATTATAAGTGACAAGCAGCCCAGGGAGTCTCACCACAAAATTCAGGGACCGAAGAACAGCAAAGAACATTGTCAAAATTCTATGGACAGGCAATGCCTGCAGTTTTGTACAGACCTACTTTTGCTGTTTTTCATCAAGGTTTTAGAACAGCATATGTACAGCTATTTGATCAGTGAAGACTGACTGTAAACACTGGTGTATTTGATATGCTGGCATTAGTCCATCTGCAACAGAAATATCACAGTAACTGTGTAACTGCAGATAGCTGTGGAATTAAGTTCTAAGCCTTTTCACAGTTGCTTCCCATAATTACATGCAATAACCATTGCTCTTTTCTACTCCACTATATACAGAGCAGTATTTTCAAACTAGGGAACCAATACCTGTTTGCCAATACATGAAACTGTGGGTCAAAGCCCTGGATCACCACAGGGCTAAACACTCACATTGATGGACTAGTCAGATCTCAGCTGCTGCTGCTTTGGACTTTTCCACAAAGGAGATGTCATCTTCCCAGCAAACCTTTCCTGTCACATTGAAAGAAAAGTGTCCAGATAAAGCAATACTCATTTGTTGTGTCTCACCAATCTTGTATACACTTCTCCAACATGTGTAACTGGTGTCCTAGAAATCATTTACAAACTGACATTCCTAAGCAAGAAATTAATTTTCATTTGGTGTGCCACAGTAAAGAAAAATACACATGTATTAAGCAGTGGATAGCAAAGGAAGAGAGAAAGAAAATCAAACTGGTTTTCTGTAGTGGTGATTATTCCCAGTTTCAGTGTTTGTTCCTCTTTCAGCAGTCTTCCATAAGGATAAAGGTATGTGTTTTTTTCCAAGGAGATGGAAGAAAAGCTGTTTGCATTCTCACCGGTGTGAAAATGGGTCAGGTAATGCTGGAGAAACAAAGAGAAAACCTTCACTACTGACTTCAATATTCACAAATACAAGAATTTCTTCCTGGATCAGCAGTAGACAAATGTACAGATGTGTGTATAGACTATAAAAAAAATTATCTTATTTCTGCAGAATTATATACTATAGTTTTACTATAGTAGAATAGTTTATAGAAATTCAAATACTATATATTGCAATACAATCCCCAATGAAATTACTTAGTGTCTTGTTAGCTACTTTCAAAGGGAGTTACATTTATTACAAGTGTTTTTAACAACATGGAGACAGAAATTTTCACTCATCTGACCAACTTGCACAGGCTTTGAGTATCAGATAACTTTGGTTTTGTTCATATAAGGATCACTGTAGCTTTACTCTGAAAAACTGTTACAGACGTACTAAGCCAATACTTGCATAAATAAAGTGCATTAATAAGCTCTGCAAGTGACTGATTTATCAGTTTCCTGTAGCATTTATACCATCTACATATAAAACTACAGAAAAATATTGCTAACCTATTAAGGGAACTGTGATGTAAATTGCTAATTACTGATTTTTTAAATGCTTTTCTGTTAAGACTAATTCTGTCTTCAGGCTTAATTACCTGTGTTTCTGACATTTTCTCTGAATTTAAAAAAGAGAAAAAGAAATGAAGTCAGCACTGTTTATGTCATAGGAATTCAGAAACAATTCTGGTGCATTCTTTAGGAGAAAAACAGATCTAATAACTTACCTGATGTCTTCTAATATATTGCTGTTTCTAAATGCCTGATATATCAAATATATTTTGCATTTGTTTGTAATAGGGGCTGTAGAAAATAGAGCTATGACAGACTTGTGCATTGGGAGTACATTAGTTTTTCTAATTTACTTAATTTTAAAACTGATTTCACTCATAATTCCTAATTCACTGTTGGTAGTCAATTAGCTCTTACACTAAGTGAGACGTTATGGCTCATCCAGGGAGATGAAGTTGTGTAAAATACAGTATTGATTTATTTGAAATGCAATTTTCATTGTAAAATGCACACAGTTGGAAGATATGCAGCTGTAGGAATGCTAGATGACAATAGCACAGGAATACAACATGTGGGTATTGCATAAAAAAGTTATTGTAAAAGGCAAGTTATTGTAAAACCCAACAAAATCCTTTCTATGAGGAGGAGGCTAAACAACTCTCATGGCCAATCTGTCTCTTAGTGAGCTTTCTGAGATTTGTCTGTGCATCCTGTACGCATAAGAATCAAAGGAATTACAGCTAGAAAAACTAGTGCTGTTAAAACAAGAACCAGCCTGAACTCTAAATGTAAAATTCAAAACAGAATTGAAACAAAACACTTTATATAACTGAGAGAAAAACATTTTTCATTATTCTTTATCCCAGATGCTCTGATTTAAGTTAGAGTTAGAAGCAAAATGTCTATTAGTTGTTGCTTTTCTGAACTGAACCAGCAAGAATCCCAGCAAAGCCAAAATGTCAATCTTTTAACACAATTTGCTACAGAGTTGTTTGAACAAAGAGCCCTGTAGAAAGGTGACCTCTACTTAGGCCTTAGATGGTTAGGAAGGCTGGACAAGGATAGTAATGCTTTCTGCAGAGAAACAGAAAAATCAGTTTTCTTACACAAAGGTAAATGTTGTGCCTCAAAGAAGTTCCAGTGGAAATAGGGTCGTATTCAATCCTCTCTCAATTAGGGCTCCAGGAGAACAGAACAACTTGTGGAATAAAAGTCTTTCTCACTTTGTCAATTAATACTCATTCTTCAGTCTATAAACTGTGTTCTGCCTTATGTTTCCTCCCTTGTGAACATCCATTTTTAAAATGCTGTAGGCTGTTGGTTTGGTTTTTAGGGTTTTTTTAAGGAAAGGGTAACCAAGAGAAGAAATAAAGAACCTTGTTTTTGATATAGAACTAACAATGCATATATCTCATCTAGTTATTGCTGTTCCTAGAAAGTTTTGGGGTTTTTTTATTTGTGAAATAACACAGCCACAATTCAGTATTTGTGAAGAGAGTGCTTAAGACAGGGCAATACTGGTACAAAAGGAATCATCAAGAGTTATGAATGGTTCATATAAACCATGAAGATTACATTGACTTTGAGTGAAGCTGATATGCTTTTATCATGCCAGTTTCACATTGTGGCCACCAGTGTGAGTACTGCTCAAAGTACAGATCTACACTAGACATGGAAAGCTCAGGTTCATTCTCAAGGTGCTTAGCAAGGGACAGTGAAATCACTATTAGACCAATTAAGCAGTGTGAAGTAGTAAAACATTAGCTCTGTTCCCATAATAGCTGCCTCAGCCCTTTGTGACTTTTGGCAAATTATGTAAAGATAAGACTCCTTTATTCAGGCATCATCATTGTATTTAACCCCAGGAACAAGGCTATGCAGCTCACCTGAACTCTGTGTTGATGTGAGCAACCTTTTCTTCAGTATCTGATCTAGCTCAGGCATCTCTATTTTATGCTCTGGGCTGTAATTTTAATGCTAAAAATAGTATTTTAATTATATCAGTAAATGTTGAATAGAAAAAGACGACTAGATTCTTTATGTCACTTTAAAACTTCTTGTGTTTCAGCTTTTATGAAGACACATAATCGCAGTGTGGGAAAAAAATGTATCTTGACCAGGTTCTAATACTGTAGTCATTGAAAAGAAATTGAAGTGTCTGAATCCTTGCTTACACTTTTAAGCAAAGACATCCTCTTTCTTGTTCCTCTAAGATATAGACTACTTTTTAAGTGAAATGTCAAAGTCCTAGTGCTCTTCCTGCTGAATTCAAGACAGTATAATATATTCAAAACTCCCAGAATATTTATTCTCAAAAGGATATCTCCATTTGTCATTTCAGAAACCACAATATGAGTGCTTATTCTCCTTATTTGTAAAATCATTGTTTGAAATACTGGATGCGTAACAATGGTCTAACAAAACTGCTGATATACAGTTGGCACTCTGAAGCAATTAAAATTTGTTATCATCAACATATTTGGAGAGCCAGCAGTTCCCTGTTAGACTTTTGTACTGATTCTTCAGCATGGCTTGTGTTACCAAATTACCTCTGGGCTTGAACACAGATGACAAAGAAATGAGAATGTCAGCAAACAAATATGTGAACTTACAAAGAATTTAAAGTGGCACAAAAGAAAGAGTTTAGGGATTCTGTCCTTTTACTAGTAATTATTTTGGAGGTGGGTAAGCAGCAAGAGGACTTCAGTGTGGAACATTACATTGGAGTTCAATAGTAGCACAAACAAACCTGGTTGCTTGTTCAATGGTTCCTGTTTTATGTTGGTTCTGGGGACCTCCCTCCACACTTGGAGGTGAATCAGTGTACTAATCCATCAAACTAACCAGAAAAAAAAAAAAAAAAAAATTGAGATGGCTTTGCTATACTGGTAGGGGCTACCTTGAAAAAAAAAAAAAAATGGCAGAGTGGGTGCAAAGGACAGGATGGGTTTGTGCTGCAAGGGAGAGAGAAGGGCTCTGGAAACCAGTAGCAGCTATGGAGTCAGTCTGACTGGATGAGAGAAGGGAAGATATAGTAGGAACTGCCTAAAACATCCAAGTAGGAATGTCACCCTTATTATTTAGTGTTGGGATTATAGTTGGAGCCAACTGCTGCAGAAAATAATTATTTTTGTTGTGTTTTTGTTTTCTGTTTTTTTTTTTTTCCTTTAAATATTGTGGATTAAAGTAGCATGTTCATACCATGTAAAAGTCACATGTGCATACTATGCTTTACAGTCTTTTCTCTCTCGAGAAGAGAAGTCTTAGGGAGGACCTGATCATGGTATTTCTCTACTTAAAGCGTTGCTACAAAGAGGATGGAGGCTCTGTCTTCATAAGCAGTCACACAAGGAAGAGAAGTAACACCAGGTACAAGTTTCACTGGGAGAGGTTTCATCTCAATATATTTATTTTTTACAGTTAGAACAATCATTCACCAGAACAACCTCATCCCCATGACAGGAGGTTTTCATTATGTAATTGGACAGGGTGACAGGTAGCTTAATCTAGGCTCCTTTTCCCATTAAAGTTTGGACCAGATGATCTCTGGAGGTCCCTTCCAACTGTGGCTGTCCTCTCACTCTATGATTCTCTGATTTTTTTTTTTCTTAATACTATTAGAGAAAAACAAAAGTGAAGAAATGAAGCAAGACTTACATTTTCCAGCAGCTATAGTGAGACTATTTACAGCAGATATATTTTGGAAAAATATTTTTTAAGTGGTCTGTTTGCCTATGGTAGAAAAATCTTTCAAGCTGCTAAGTTTTAATGAACCTTTAATGTGCTTCTGACACTTCCTGTGTTTATCTTTTACAAATGCATGTATGTGGCATTTAAGACATTTTTTTCTCTAAGCCCCAGGTCCCAAATACTTTGAAATGCAGAAGAAACACTGTCTTAACTTGAAAACTGTGACAGATAAAGCTCTAGCCTTGTGGTTTCTGCCAAACAGAATAAAGTTTACCAGAAGAAGGAAAAGACTGTAAATAATGCCCTGGATTGCCCTCTCTTTGCTGGAGGGCTGACCTCATTGACTGCCTCGTGCATCACGGGTGTGCAGTTACACTGCACAAAAGTTTTTTTTCCATTCCTAGAGCATTTGCTACCCTTCTCTTAACTTAAAAGCCTTAGGATATACCCAGTGTTTTTCTTTCAAGCACAAAAAAACTTTATCTAAAATCCCTTTATGAAATCTAGATTTTAGAAAAGTGTAAATGTTTTCCAAGTCTTTCACAAGACTTGGACCTTTTTCTTCCCCTTGCTCTGTATGTTATATTAATATTATTATCATATTTTCTTCAGGGTTCTAGTTATCTTAGCTGTTTATTCTTTTCCTTTTAGCCAGCAATGCTAGAGTACTCCCCAATAGGCTGTGTTCCATGGAGGCTTCAATGGCAACTGCTGTTCAAATGATTCTGAAGTTCCAGACTGTGATAGTTTTGGCTTTAGTCAGCATAGGGCCCCATTTGGGCTTCAGTTTTCAGCAGGCCCCAAAGGATATGAC